>CM032898.1:18528607-18983607 GCA_019176425.1 Megalops atlanticus | reverse complement strand
TTATCACGAACTGCAAAACTGCAAAACTCAGGAAAGTTGCACAAAGAAAGTGGGGAATATCAGCAGTTCAGAACAGACAGTCATGTGTGTTTAATGCTACCTTCACACATTCTCTTTTCCAAACTGGAATGTGCAATGGATTCTAAAAAAGAAAACAAGAAAAAAACGTGTTACTTTGACAAATGAGATCCACATATGTGTCAGAATATACAATTAAACGCAAACTAAATTCAGCAGGTTACGAAATTAAATTAAATGTTAAAATGAAAGGCCAAGCACACCTGGAACCTCAAAGCTCCATCACATAATAAATCTAATGACAACAGACAAAGTGTATGCCTTTTCCTATAAGCTACCACAGAGCACACATTACCATAAAACTATTACAGACTGAATGTTTGAGTTAAGCATGGATGATTGTATGGCTATGAAAAATGCTAATACTGATCATCATGTTACTTTATCGATTTTTTTTTGTTTTTATTTTGTTTAGTCCATATATGGTCATAAATACAGCATGTAATTAAATAAATGGGGGCAAATAGACTTTAAAGCCATCCAATTTCCACTGTCCAAATTAGAACAAATACTGCTGGGTTATAATGAAAGTGAATAATTTTGTGTTATTAAAAAACTCTTCTGTCATTTATCCAGTGAGGCAGAAAACAGGTTTAGGGTGACATTCTCCCATTAGTGCTTCTCTTCCATTCATTCAGTCAGCCAACAAGAAGAGAGGGCCTGGTCCAGTCTTTGTCAGCATGTTCACTGACCTGAGATCAGGTTAGAGGCCTGGTCACGGAAGTGATACTCCAGTCTCTGTCAGAATGCCTAATTATCTGGCATCAGGTTATAGGCCTGGTCATAACAATTATGGATTAAGTCTCTGCAGTCATGTTTATTGACCTGGGATCATGTCATGAGGCCTGGTTATAACAGGGATAATCCAGCCTCGGCAATCACGCTTACTGATCTGATATCAGGACCGAGGCCTGGTTATAAAAGTGATAATCCAGTCTCTGAGAGCATGCTTACTGACCTGGGATCAGGTTCGAGGCCCAGTGATAAAAGTGAAAATCCAGCCTCTGAGAACATGCTTACTGACCTGGGATCAGGTTAGAGTTGGAGGAGCAGGCCCTGGTCTCTGTGCTGTTCCCAGAGCACTGGTTTCCGGTGGGGAAGAGGACGTCACAGTGGCGCACGCGGGCCTGCATGGCAGCTGAGTCACACTGGGACCAGCGAGACCACTGAGACCAGCTCTCTAAAACAGACA
The DNA here is from genome assembly GCA_019176425.1 of Megalops atlanticus. NCBI lineage: Eukaryota > Metazoa > Chordata > Actinopteri > Elopiformes > Megalopidae > Megalops > Megalops atlanticus. Next base: position 18,982,337 of record CM032898.1, on the reverse strand, counting down.
TGAGGGACGGGTCTCAAACGCAACACACACCGGCACTGTGGGCTGTTAACGGCGCAGGTAAAACACAGCGGGGGTTGTGTGAGGAACTAAAACCCAGGGAAAGTGTATGACTGTCTGTACCGCAGCAAGAATTTACACAGCTCATTAGCCTTGTGATTTTCAGGACTGCAGCAAGAATGTAAACTTTTTATCAGGCTTGTGAGGGCCATTTTATTGGTGCATTCAACCGAATCTGAACCCTGGGTATCAGGGGTTTTTTTTTGGAAACTGAAAATAAATGTAAAATTCGAATTAGAAATACTTGTTTAAGCTTAACTGTAAACTACAGATAAGTTATGTATGTGTATGGATGCGTGTCTGTCTGGTTGCGATTGGGTGTGTGTTTGTGTGTGTACCGTAGACCTGGGTTCAAGGCCGGTTGGGGTGACTGCTCTCGCCCTTTGCTACAGTGTGAGTATGCGAGAGTGTGTGTTAGTGTGAGTGTGTGCGTGTGCGTGCATGTGTGTGTGTGTGTGTGTGAGAGAGAGTGTGTGTGTGTGAGTGTGTGAGTGTGTGCATGTGTTTGTGTATGAAAGTGTGTGTGTGTGTGTGTGTGTGTGTGTGTGTGAGAGAGAGAGCAAGAGAAAGAGAGAGAGAGAGGGTGTGTGTGTGCCTGTGTGTGTGTGTTTTTGTGTATGAGTGTGTGTGTGTGTACCTGAGCAGGGCTGGGTGTTGCACAGTGCCTCCTCAGTGTGTAGGCCCAAGCAGATGTCCCCTCCGTAGGCCGGTGCGGGGCTGCTGCAGGTGCGGGTTCGTGTGTAGTGTCCCCCTCCACAGGTCACTGAGCACCTGGACCACGAGGACCAGCATGACCAACCCCCATCCACTGACAGAGGGAGAGAGGGAGAGACAGATTGGGACTGGGCTGTGCCATTTTTGGGGCACAGAGGGTCCAATGCATGCCGTGCATTTTTTCTGTTGTGTCGTGTTTTTTTCCTATTTAGTTTAGAGTGAGTAACTGTGGTGGGCACTATACATACTGTATATATATGAAAGAGAGAGAAAGAGAGAGAGAGAGAGAAAGAGAGAGAGAGAGAGAGAGAGAGAGAGAGAGAGAGAGAGAGACAGACAGAAAGAGAGAAAGGGAGTTATGTGAGGGGAGGATCAAGAGCGAGGGGACTCACACAGAGAAAGGAGGAGAAAGAGAGAAAGTCTTCAAATTAAAAGGTACATAGCTTCAGGCAACTGACCAGAGAATGCAGTTGCTTTGGACATTATGTTCTAAATTATGGTCCATAAAATGCTGCAGATGGAATTTAATATCAACCTCAGTGTATAAATGCAGCTCACAATGGTTTAATCTCATTTTTTAACATGGCTTCAATTAGAAAATCTCTGCCGTCTCAGGGGGGAACCAATTAATGTTCTTTTGGTTCATATTTCAGTGTTAACAAGAACTGTCTGCCTAGTATAAACAAAACACTTGAAACTTTTGCTTCATTAAGGTAGCTTTCTTTAAAGTGTATGTGATTACAACAGAGCTGCATCAAGCACTCACATCTAATCATAAGTTTTGTGAAAGTTAAGTCAGTCGAATATCACATGACCCGCTGTGTGACATCACAATGGTGGGCGGAGGCTGGTGGGCGGGGCTGACCTGGGCACGGGGTGATGTTGCATTCCTGGTACTCCAGCGCGGGCCCCAGGCAGGGAACGCCCCCGTACCTGGCCTCGGGGCTGCTGCAGACACGCTTGCGGTTGCGAATTCCGCGCCCGCAGTCCCGGCTACACTGCGCCCAGGAGCTCCACGGCGACCAGCCCCCGTTAATCGAGGGTGTGGCGAGCTGACCGGCACGGAGGAGGTCTCCTAGACACAGATATACAGGACACTTCTTTTTACTGAGTCATGCTTTGATCTGTTTGCTCAGAACATCAATCAATCAGTCAAACTTTATTTGTTATAGTGCATTTTTACATTTACATTTTGTCATTTAGCAGACACCCTTGTCCAGAGGGACTTCCAGAGTGCTAGTACAAAGTGGATTTAACAAAACAGCATGAAATGATGTACAAAACAAGGGCACAACTAGGTATGTTCAAACATTTGTCAGTGTCAAGCAAAGTGCTGAAATCATGGAAAAATTGTATGTTTCAACACATAAGTGAAATGTGAAATCACCACTATTATGAACAACTACAAAAAATACAGTGGAAAGTGTCATGAAGCATTGAATGCCCATGCCCTTATGCAATGTTTACCATGTACATAATCTGAATGAAAATTTTTTTAACTTAAATTTTAAAATGCACTATCCTATCAAGTCATGGGACATGTCATTTGATTACAGCAAAATGGGTATGATTAAGGGTGTTACTCCACATGGTTTGAAGAGAGTAAAATCAGAACATAAGAGTGGCCAACACAGAACCTCATCCTAACAGAACATCTTTGGGATGTACATTTACATTTACATTTATTCATTTAGCAGATGCTTTTTCCAAAGCGACATACAAAAGTGCAAATAGTGGGCAAACAACAGGCACAAGAGCGAGATGTGTACAGATCATACAATGCAGATGCTGATAGGATGTACTGGAACAGATAATTAGGGTAAGGCCAAGACGGGCTCCTGGGTAGTGGAGCTTACTAATGCTTTAAAGGAGGAGTGGAGCGCAATACCTATTAAATTCTACCAGAAATAAGAGGACATCCACAACACACTGAAGCAATCATTAAGGCCAAAAGTGGGACCATATGCTGCAAATTTTTCGGAATAAAAACATGTTTGATTTATAACTACTCGTGTCCCATGACATTTGGCGGGAAAGCGCAAATATACTTAACCTCAGCAGAACCATTGATTTTACATGTGAAAAAGAATAATTTCCATATCCCATTGTGTTTGGACTGTAAGTGACGATGTAGTTTGATGTAGTGGACTGTAATTTCCAGCTATTGATGGGCTGTTGTTCAGAGGTTTTGTTCAGCTCTTTAATTTGTGCAGAGTTTGTAGGTAACAGGACTTTCAGAGCGTTCACCTTGTCCTGTCCTGCCTTCTGAGCACGTGCGGCCCTCGCTGTCAGAGGCCGCCTCTCCTGAAAGGCATGTGGCTTTTCAGACACAAAGGCTTACGCGCCCAGCACAGACAGTGATGGCATCAGTGCCACCTCCCTGACCTCCCCCTTGCTTATCCCGGCCCGTCTCCCAGGAGACGGCAGACCGCTCCGCAATCTTCTCGTGCCTGAAAGCCCGGCGCGGGTCGCCGAGGGCAACGGCACAGGGAGGGTGTCGGACGCCGGTTCGCCCCGCCGACCCCCACGCTCCGAACGCCACCCTGCACCTCCATCATCCATTTAACCCCCCACCTCAATCTGAGCTTAAAAGAGCAGCTAACACAGACGGCACGCTCTCATCTGCACACTTGCAAGATGAGGAATACAACAGCACCGCTTAGGGCTGCACGAGCGTGTCCTCCCGCTCTGAATCCTAAACGGTTCATCATGAAGCCTGTCTAGCTGCCTGGACTGTACAGTCTCCTCTGCTTGCATGTAGGATGAGGAGATGCAGGATGACAGCGTGGTTTAGGGCCGCACGAGCGTGTCTCAGAACCCGCTCTGAATCCTAAACGGTTCGTCGCGAGGCCCGTCCCGCTGCCTGCACGCCCCGGAGCTCCGGCACCGCTCTGCAAAGCCAGCCCGAATTACTCGGCCGTGACCCGTAAAATTAATAGAACTCCTGGGTCGCGCAGCTCGTCTCAGGGACAATTCCCAGAGCTGTCACATACCCGGTCTGAAAGCCCAGAGGACACTTGGTCATTGATTAGTGAGAAGCTGATTAACACTCTCCAACAGCTTTCCGGTGGCTTCCACGGCTAGAGGTCTGTTTTTCAGCATTTATCCAATGGCAAGCAACTGAAGGTAAATACGAGGATGAGGCGTGGCTGTATCTGAGTTTGGGACAGGAACGGAGAACGGCGAAGAAGGGGTGAGGGTGCCCCCAAGTTCTCCAGGTTTAGGGGTCAATTACTTCCAAAAGACAGAATTAAGGGTCAGATGAAGACTTTGTCTCCCTCACCTCTTCCATAATGGAATCCATGCCCCAGACAAAGTTCAGCATAGGCTCATCGGACCAGAGCTTAATCCCAATTTCTGTGGCGTGAAGCAGCTTTAATGTGCAATCGCACCAATCTATCGCAGACCCATTACCCACAATTCTCTACTCGTATACTGCAGAGTTTCAATCGGAGGACTACAGGCTACTGCTGTTACTGTTGTTGGTGAGACTCAGCTGGAGACTGCACAAACAACCCCTGGGGGCCAGAGCAGACGCTTTCAGCATGTAGCATCTCCTTTCATTCCCGTTCCTAAATTCCCAGGGAAATCTGTCTCACAATCTTTATTTTTATTATCATGATTCTGTCACAATGCTCTGGATGACAGCACCCGCTTCCTTAGAGAATAAGGCAGGAAACAAACTCAGATGGGTACTTATGGCTGGATATATCACCCAGTGTTCTCTGAAAAACTGCAGTCTATTATCAGCACGAGGACGAGAAGAGACTAATTGTGGCTTTCAGAGGGACTGTCCTCGCGCCAAGTGCTTCACAAAGTGCGACGGAGTTCTTTTTCTCAAGAAAAATGAAGGAATCATTTTCAGCCCAGCAAAAGACAAAAAAAACTAAAATTACAGACACCATCATCAGTTATGTCCTTTGGGTTTTTTATACCAGAACTGCTATGGCAACAGCCCTAAAGGGCTGGGTAGCTACAATATGAGTAATCTGATAGGGTTGACATTTCCTTCATAACAAATGCATCTTTGTGCTATCAAAAAAAAAATCTTTTTAAATTTTTGAGGAACTACAGTACAACCGAGAGTTGAACCCCCTCCACACACACACACACACACACACACACACACACACAGGTATGCAAGCACACACACACCTACACCCACACACACACTCATTCACTCACAAGTACACACACATTCACTCATATGCTCACACATGCACGCACAGTCATCTGCACACTCACACACACACACACACAACAAACACACACACAGGCAATGACATTCCCTTACAGGAAGAATACAGAAGAAGATACAAGCCTGTCCTAACCTCTAAGTTCTCAATGTTAAAAATATCTTGGTGCTCATAACAGATCGTGACTCTGACTACAAACATAATAATGAGCACCTAAAACGCCCAGCAGGAGGTAAACCAAGCAATAATAATACCCTGACTGCAATGGACTGAAACTTAGCAACACAACTCCCCTCAGTGACTGGAGGAGGCTTTGGTGCGCTGAGAGTGATGGCCTTGGATTTCAGACAGCAATACAAGGATATTATGGTACATGAGCCCTGAGTCAAGCTGTCTGGTGATGGACTGCTGCCATGGAATCTTTACCAAATGGCAACCTGCACATTTCAGCACTCATCTACTCTGTGCTCAAAATCTGGCCTCACAGACATCACTGCCATTAATTTACCCCCTCAATGTGGAGGCAGTTATGAGGAGAAGTTCTTTCAGTTTGTCACCACTGGGCTATGGTCAGCTCATTCCAAATGTCTGCCACAGATATGCACTGAGTAAGAGAAGTCTTTCCATACACCACAGCTGTGTGCGTGTACATTAATTAATACATTTATTTAACTTATATTTAACTGGGAGGTTTACATAAGAACTCAGCTGTTTTACAGTTATCACCTGGGGGAGCCATGGTGTGCTATGTATGAAGCATGATCAGCTGGCCGGAACTAGAGCGGCAGTCTGGGAATTGATCATGTCACTAGGGTCAACACATCTACTCTTTCAATAAACGCCAAGGGATCTTCAATGACAAAAATGAATCAGGATCTCATATCTAATCTGAAAAGGAGCACCTTCTACAGCACAGTGTCACCATCACTGCATTGGGACATTGGATTTACTTAACGCAGCAGGAAGTGTGTTCCCCACTGGCCCCCCTTGCTTTTCCAAGAGGTCTCCCATTCAGGCACTAAAAATGCCCAACCCTGCTAAGCTTTGGCTATAAGGTGGTATGGCTGCTGTTCTGTGTGGAAGAAGGAAAGGAGAGGATGACAAAAAAGATACTGAGACTAAAAAAGAAAGAGAGAGAGTGAAAGACAAATAAACAAAGAGACAGTATGACAGGAAGCAACGGCAACGTGACAGGCAGACAAGTGGACAAAAAGACAGTGACAGAATGACAGCGTGAGAATGAGAAAGTGACAAAGAGAGAGCGAAAGATAGGCCGTGGTACAGACAGGCAGAGAGACGGATTGAGAGAGAGAGACACAGTTAATGAGAAAGAGAGAGTGAGAGTACAGGGGAGAGAGTGAGAGACAGACAGGCTGACACAGGCAGGGAGACAAAGTGAGAGAGAGATAGAGTGACTGAGAAAGAGAAAGTGAGAGTGTGGGAGAGAGAGAGTGAGACAGATGTGACAGAGAGAGAGAGTGAGAGTGTGGAAGAGAGAGAGTGAGAGGCAGATATGGTGACAGAGAGAGACAGTGAAAGACATTATGACAGAGAGAGAGAGTGGGAGAGAGAGAGTGAGAGGCAGATATGGTGACAGAGCGAGAGAGAGAGAGTGTGGGAGAGAGAGAGAGTGAGAGGCAGATATTGTGACAGAGAGAGAGAGTGAGAGTGTGGGAAAGAGAGAGTGAGACAGATATTGTGACAGAGAGAGAGAGAGACAGTGAAAGACACTGTGACAGAGAGAGAGTGAGAGTGTGGGAGAGAGAGAGAGTGAGAGGCAGATATGGTGACAGAAAGAGAGAGAGAGAGTGTGGGAGAGAGAGAGAGTGAGAGTGTGGGAGAGAGAGTGAGAGTGTGGGAGAGAGAGAGAGTGAGAGGCAGATACGGTGACAGAGAGAGAGAGAGAGAGAGTGGGAGAGAGAGAGCGAGAGACAGACAGGTTGACGGACAGGCAGGCAGGCAGGCAGGGTGTCGGTGTGGAGGGGTGAGCTCACCGTCGGTGGAGCACCCGGTGGAGCCGTCGCTGGAGCAGTAGCGCATCTCGATCCTCTGCCGGCCCACGTCCAGCAGGGCGGGGTCAGGCACACGCGCCTTACAGGTGTACCTGAACCGCTGCTCGTAGTTCCCGCCGTGGTCCGAGATGTTGACCGGGGCCCACGGCGTCCAGGGCGTGGTCTTCTTTAGGTCCGGGCAGGGCAGGATGTTGCAAAACTGGAACTCCTGTCCAATCAGAAAGCAGCACTTGAATAAATATTCTTTTCATGAAATCAGACATGTTCAAATTCCACAACCGCAAGATGCCCTCACTCAATTCACATCTTTCGGTTTTTAGAAAAAACACCACACCTTTAATGGTCTCTGAAGCTGACGACAAATGCTTGTTTAAATTTGTTCTGAAGTTAAGGTCAAAGTGTGCTGCGGCTAAACTGATTTAGCGGCCTTTGCGTCAAGTGTAGGAACACCTCCAGTTTTCACATCAACATTTTCCTGGCTCATAAAATATTTCCATTACACTCTTTGCTGAACAGGGAGAGAAGCAACCAAGCCTGGCAGAAAAGGTCACTGATCAAGCTTAAATTACAGGAAGGAGTACACAAACATGCAAAGAACTATTGCAGGGAAACAAATATTCATTCATTTGGGAATTGATTTCTATTTTGAAGTGTGCTTGAAAAACACAAGGTTACTTGTCTGACTCATACATGGAACTCAACTGAAATTCTCTGCCTCTGTCAAAGGTACTTTACCTCAATCACTTCAGTAAAAATCCAAATGTATAAATGGATCACACGCATAGTTCAAACCATGGACATTTACCTGACCTGTGCAAATAAATGATGTAAAATCTAACAGCATCATATGGTTATGATGTAGACATCAACAATCACAGATCAGGTGTGGAAGTTGAAAAGACAGAATGGTGACAGATGAAAATGATTGCAAGGTATTTCTGCTGGTAAGATAACCATCATTGTAACCTGTGGAATTCTTCCCAAGATAACAAGTGTTCCCAAGTTCCCTAGGAGAGATGATACAACTATAGACAAGAAATGAGAAAATTCTGTGATGCTGTGCCCTCACCACCCTCCAAAAGAAACTCCGAAATTAGAGTTACTCTTCTGTCTCCATGTATCTAATCTCCAGCGAATACAGAGCTGGTTCTGAAATCCCAGAGCTGGGGATGTGATCCAAAGTACATTACATTCTGATGTGTGTAGCCTTCTCTAAGTATAGAACCGTCCCCTGGTCCCTGTGGCATTTCTCAAGTTATTTTTTTGGACGTGATATCTACAGCGTTGTTACTGACCTCAGACAACTGCCTCATCGTCCTTCTGTTTTGCCTATCCTTATCTATCTTCTGTTCCCACACAGGAATATCTGAGGGTAAAGTTTCTCTGTGGCCTAAATGTGAACTCTATTTTTCCTTCTCACATAGCATGAAAGCTGAAAATGATATCAGCATTTTACACAGTGGCCTTGGTTTTGTTTCAAGCCAGCGGAATCCTGTGGTACAGGTCCCATATAACCCAGTGTATCCTCTTCTGCTCCCTCTGAATGCATGTAAAGGATACCCTGGTCACATGATCGGTTGTTTGTGGAATGGTATCCATTGTGGGTTCCAAAATAGCATTCAAATAATAAGCAGATCTTCCCTGAAATCCAAGCTAATTCCAATGCAGAGGATGTTATGCTTCTTGGTCCTTTTCATAAGGCATTTCTTCATTCTACTGAAGGGTTGCTGCTGTGTCCCCCCATTATTTTTAGATCGGTAAATAAACTGTCCAAATGACATACACCTTCCGCATTTTCATCTCAAGCCAGAAAAGAATCAATGTGTAATACTAGTGCTGGATATTGCTTCCTGTCATCTGTTATTGCATTTTCAACATTTATAAAGTCACTTATTATGAATTTTGAGAAATAACTTTAAAAGCATCAAAGTGTTTCCGGGGAAAATAAAGAATGGCTGACTTTATTCTTATTATTTATATAGATTCAAGGAACTTGAACTTAGTTCACCTGAACAATGTAATAAACATTCAAAAATTAACACCAAGGAAAGTCCAAGATTGGCCATGCCAAGCAAGCCACCTGGTCTTGATAAGCTGATATATAAATACCTGCAAATGCTTGGTATATCCAGCCAAAAAGGACCCTGGGTTCCTTTTGAGACCACTGATGAAAATATATTTTATAACAAAGAGGATGGGAAACATATCACTAAGGGGTGCCATCGCTTTTTTGACTGAATATCGACGGGCCATCCTTTACCTTTTCACTAGTAAGTATCCATATTGGAAAACCTTTATTTTTTAGTGAACAATTTGAAAATTTTTCATGGTTTTATAACCTATGGCTCTATGCAGTAACCCTTACCCAAAGCCCAGAATGCATTGCTCTGGGTTGTATACTGTCCACTGTTGTCATCCATCATCTAAAAACTGCACTTGAAAATTCTGACGGCTTTGATAAGATGTAGAAATAATCTACTCTTTTTATACTGCTTGGTTCTGCTTGGCTTGTGGCATTTGGACTAATGCACATTTTATCAGAGATAGCCTTGCACTCAGAGGGAGAAGGGGTGTGACCAATTCCACAACATATTCCAGGGGCTGGAAGGCGGGGATTGGGTCGGGTGGGTGTGTCAGGTGATGGCGAGGCCAGATAAGATTGGTGGATCACATGAGACGGCGGTTCAGAAGGTGGGTGTAGTGGGGGAACGGGGATAAGGACCTACCAGGCCGCAGCCGGGACACTCATTCCCATTCTCGCAGGTCCGGCGCCGAGACTGGACCCCTCCACCGCAGGGCACCGAGCAGCGTTCCCACGGCGACCAGCCCGACCAGTACACGTGTGGCGGACAGGGCAGGTGCTCATTGCAGTACCTGTGAGAATGAGGAAGGAAACACATGTGCACGTCACCTGACCGCTCAAATCTGCCAGGTGATCCTACACCTGAATCTACCTGCTTTATTTACACAGTGCTTATGCCCAGCAATGAGTTGTGACTATTGCTATCACTGGAGATACACCCACCTCCATCTTGCCTCTTAGGTAATTGTAAACTGTGGGTTTCATTCCAGCTGATTATTTTCTTGTTGAATTAAATTTCTGATGCTCTGTAAATTGGCCGTGATGAGACCAGCCAAGTAAATTAATAAAAAAATCCCATTACTGAGATTTAATGAAAACATTCATAACAGAAAACATGCTAATGAAACGGGTTTCGGTGATTCCATACATTTATTCAAACATTCATTCTCTCAAGGTGTTATATTACACATGGAAATGCTGCTGTTCATATTTGATGGTTGAGCCGTGCCAGGAGAAATGATGATATTATACATATATTCCCCCATGATATAAACTTGAAAAGAATAATTTTGCAATCAAATTTTGTCTGTTACATAATTTTATCATGACAGCTATCTTCTTACACCTACCAATGACACAAGAATGAATTAGTTGATGAAAAATGGATTTTTTTATCACTAGAACTCTTAAAGTCTAACAGATTAAAGTGTCTTTAACAGAAGGGAAAAGTGTCAGATTATAAATATGCAAGCAGTTGATTCCTGCAGGGAAAACATTGATCAGCACTTGCCCTGGGTAGCGTACAGTGAAGAGAAACAGATATTCTCCGTACGCAATTAATAATTCATCTTAACTTACAATTAATGCCTGCAATTTGCTCTCAAGCAAACCCAAATCTATTTACCTCTGCCATAACTCAGATTAAAATATTCAACCTTGCCAGACGGGCAGAGTTAAGAGGCTACGCATTTTAATAGCTACAGGGAACTAAACACATTTCATGAGTACAAAAATGTGACATTTTATCCACGGTGTTTAAACTCTTTAAAGCCACATTTTTGTCTGTGACTGTCTATGAGACTGTTTCAACTGATGGAGCCAGTCACTTTGCTTAAAATCATCATTCAAACTGGTAATTACCTTGTGCCCCAGAAATGATGGAAAGTAGTATTTTGGGGATGTCACTGGCCTTCGGCTCAGGTTGCTTTCATTGGTCAGGAGACACAGGATATTTGAAAGGAATACTGGGAAATGAAGTTTTACCCTGAGGGTCTCAAACACTCAGCCAGCCAGGGAGCAACACAATTCCCCAACTCCCCTCCTCTTTTCCACATTGACTTTCAGAGTCATGTACACTCAGCTGCACTCACCTCACCATGCTCATCTTGCACTCGGTCAATCATCCGCACGTAGCCAGTGGCTAGTTTACACACTTCAAGTCCCAAAATGCACTGCAGGGAGCAAACAGTGACTGGAGGATATGTGTATCTCCCATTGACATCAGCTGAGCTACTCTAAGGCACCTGATTAGTTGCTAGAGGGCACTGAAGAGAGGTTTAAGAAGTTACCCCAGCAATGTAATCCAACAATATACAGATGAGATTTAATTTAACAAGTGGAATGAGTCTAAATATGTTCTGCTGCTATGGACCCCTGGTCATCGGCAGATAATGACACAGCCTGCGATGGAACGTGTGATGTGGGCCTCAGCCTGAGCCAATCAGGAGCCAGGAGAAAGACTCAGTTTAAAACCTTTCCCGAAAACCTTAGGCACAGCCACCTGGCACCAGAGAGGAAATCAAACACTTAAACATGAACAGGGGGAGCCATCTCTATTCACGGCAACAAGTGATGATACACTGTACATCACTCTGTGACAAAATATGACATTCAAAGCACAATGTATACGTATTTTACCACACGCCAACATATACATGAAATAAAAACATGTATTGATCATTGCCACTTTCATCCATGCCATTTTTGTCATGTATTGTCAAATATATTATACATTATAGATTTTTACAATACATTCCAGAGCTGGTAATATGTGTTGTAGAGCATATTTTGATTTTAAAATATACCACTTCGCTATTATATTTTTGCACTTATTACTTTTTAGACTTTTCTTTCTAAGGAAATTCAACCCTGCTGTCAGGGATTGCAGAGCTTGAGTCAGCTCACTGTCTTTCACACAGAGCAGGGAAAAGCTGCCGAATAGAGGAAGGCAAGAAAAACAGTCTGAGAATATGTCTCCCGCTCAGACATACGTTGTCCTGGCGCTCAATGAGTTTGGGAAATGACAAACACTCCAGCTGCATTTTCACAGCTACCAATTCTTTTTATTAAAGTGCCGAGAGAGGTTGTTCTCCAATTAATTGGTCAAGTGTTAAAGATCATTCTACACCATAGCTCCCTGTGTGAGTTTTGAATGATCTTTTTTTTTCTGCATCCTCATACATTCGATTTGAGGAAATTCACACCCTCATGGTTGGAGATCAAAGCGGGGCTGGATAGGAGGTAGATGGCGATTGTGCCGGGGGTTTTTTAATGACTGCAGGGGGTTGGGAGCATTGTTTTATATCCCATCTGTAAGCCAGCACCTCCCGAAGCACAGTGTCCCCATCAATGCAAGGAGCCACTGGGTTTGTACTTTCTGGCTGAAATTACTTTATATGTATAGTACAGTATGTACAGTATAGGACAGTTTAGGCTAAACTCATTATGCTTTTTCAGAGGGCAGCCCAGAATGTCTTTTAAATGAATGCTTTGCTTGTTTATTTTCTGCTCTTCAGGCTCACAAACAGTCAGGGTGCAGACACTCAGGGAATATTCAGTGCCTTTGGTGGAAACAAATTACGATCAACGTTAAATGCGCCACAAAACACCTGATTCTTTTAAAATGATTCTTTTAAAGTGAGAGCTGAATGAGAAGAAAATGCTTCATAAAACTCCAATGAATTATCACAATATTACCAAGTCTCCCCTTTGTCAATTTCACACGTCCAAGTGGCAATAATATAGGGGACTTACTCTGGTAAAGCAGTCAAGTCCGGTTAACTGGTGCATATTAATACACATTAAATATGAAACCACATAAACTTGCAGTCTAACCGTCTCTGACAATTCTGAATGAATGCTCCTCACATCTGTGTACTGATCTCATGGCGTTGAAAACATTTGACTGAGCAAGCCCTTGCCCCCTATAAACCAACACTGGCCTTCCTTTACACCTCTATTGTGATGACAAACTTGAATTACCTTTTTCCTTTTCCTTTCTTACTCCTCTTTTCTAATTTCACATTTGATTTTAACTACAAATTCAAAGGTATCTTAGCAACCCATTGGACCATGTGGGTTGCTAGGAAACCCACCACATTTTTTAAATTCCCAAGTTTTTTAAGAGAATTGTTCTGTAATTGTGCTTTCAAGCTAAAATCTTAATTAGGTGGCCCCCACTTAATCCGAGGGAAAAAAGGGGGGCCCCTCATTAAAAAAGGGGGATATTTCAATATTTTCGCACTGCCTAAGATTCATTAGCAGAGGGAGAGAGATGTTTGGAGGACGGCTGGCCGGGCCCTGCGGTACCTCTCGTCCCGGTTCTGGCCCACGCAGACCCGGCCTCCGTGGCGGGGGGCGGGGTTGCTGCAGGTGCGCAGGCGGACCTGGAACCCGATGCCGCAGCTGGTGCTGCAGGGAGCCCAGGGGGACCACGGGGTCCAGGCACCATTCCTGTAATGATACGGACGAGACACGATCTCAGGCTCGCACAAACACCGCGCCAGTGCAGGCCACAGAGTTATTATCTATTCAATAACCGGGTTCAAATGGCTGCAGTGGTAATTTGTAACCAGAGTGCTGTAGATTCCCTCAGTAAAACTGCTGATAAACCTTTGAATAAGGCACCAGACCTTTAATTCAATAAATACCCAGCTGTAGAAATGCATGATATGTAAAATCACCAAAACCATATTGTCTTGTACAAGATAAAAACAATCTATAACGTGAAGGTGATAGACATGGACGTATGCAGTGAAAACGTACAAGTCATAAGACCCTGGTTCAAAAATACAAAGAAATAAATAATAACAGATAAAAATAGATACAAATAGCAACAGAAACAGAAACAAAGAATCACACTCTTCTAACTGACCAGACTGACTCCGTGAGTTAAATATTGTCATTGCTGTTGGTGAAAACGAGGTCTGAATTGATCGGTTAAAGCATGCCAATTTTCCAAGATAATAGTGTCTGCTGAGTGACTTATCAAGGCTGTGTAACAACGCAGAGGGAAAAGCAGCCATTTAAAAGGAAGAGGAGCTCGAACGTGGGGTTCAACATCGCCTCAGGCAGGGGTGCCATACCTGGAGCAGTTGGTGACCTCCACGCTCAAACCCGGGCACTGCTGTCCGCCGCACTGGGGACTGGGGCTGTCGCAGGCCCGGGTTCTGCAGAGACAGGAACCTGCCACGCCACCCTCGCTGTGACCGCAGGCCCGCCACCCCGACCACGGTCCAAACCCTCCGTCCACGGTCACGTTCCTCCTCTGTTTTGGGAGAGCAAGGCACAAACCACTGTGAGAAAGGTGCAGCAAACATGGTGTCATGTGACCAGTGATGTTACTGAAGCTGCCTCCAACAACATGGTAAACATACTCAATCATCATTCCACCCTCTGGTGGTCTGAAAAATTTATCAATCTAGATTTAACAATCGATAACATCCCTATAACATCTACCTTATTAAGTCATCTATATGTGGATTAATTTGCATATGTGTTTGGTCTCCTCTGTTAGTCACTGCAATAATCCGTCCTTTTCTACATTCTGGGTTACAGTATGTTACAATACAGTAGAGTTACAGAAGATCAGTAAACAGCTGCCCACAGACTGGAAAACTACTCCGTGGTTCCCGTCTGATCACTCCCGAGCCAGACCACACCAGTGGCCAAAATTTGTGACCAAATATCTCTACTTTCACGCTTCATATCCTAAGCATATTCCCCCCTCTGTGTGGACACTGCTATTGGAATATATTCATTGAAGAGGTACAAGGACATAAAACAGATAAAGGGCATTATGCTCACATCCCTCTGTGGAATTACGCCTTTCATTATAAAGGCTTCCATTTCAAATGCTTTGTATTCCCTTTATAGTCCTGCTGGATAACAGGTCAGGACAAGACAAGAGGGACACTCTCAGAGTTTATTCACCGTCTTCAGATGGAGCAGCAGTTAGGAGACCTTTCGAAGCCTTCAGAAAAGAGATGATTAACTTTAAAAGAACCCTTTTGTCTGCTTCTTATATGACTGTTGTCACACAGTCAAGTTCAAATGTGTATTCTTCTCTATGAAAATCAAGGTGATTCAAAACAAAATTAGTTTTTTTTCTCCTTTTTTAAGGCAGGTGCTAAAGCGTATTTTAGCATGTAGCCTTGATGAGTAATATGGGAGTGGGGGGGACAGTACAATTGAAGGACTCAAGGGACAATGTCATTGACTCTGCCATAGATCAGACAGTCTGTGGAAAGCTGCATCCTCTCTGCTGTTATGCAGAGTTTTAGACATGAACTCCAGAGGGAAAAAACTCACATTGAGGCCCACATCCCAATTTCTCCTACACTGTCTACGGTGATACTGACCTCAGCTTCAAGAGGAAAAACTGATTCCCACATTAAACCCCATCAGATTTGGCCAGTTGGCCAAGCTGCCTTTATCAAGAATTCTTGAGGTCTTGTAACTCAATCCACCTTAATAGGGCTGAGAGACTGTGGAGTCTGGAATAATTAACACCCTTATAATATTAAAAGATGCTAGTGTGGCTGAGCAGTCTAAGGCGTTGCATTAAGGCTTCAGTCTTCTTGGAGTGGCAGTGTAGCATAGTGGTAAGGAGCAGGACTCATAACCAAAAGGTTGCCAGTTGGACTCCCTGCTGGGACACTGCTGCTGTACCCTTGGGCAAGGTGCTTAACCCAGAATTGCCTCTGTAAATATCCAGCTGTATAAATGGGTAACATGTCAAAAAACTCTAACTTTGGTTGCTCTGGATAAGAACATCTGCTAAATGCCAATAATGTAATCATGAGAGTAAATAAACAGGATATGTGAGGAATTATGTGATGGTTTGGAGAACAGACCTTGCTGAATGGCATTATCATCAACTTTGACACTAAGTTTGTCTTGCTGGCAGTAGCATACACAAGCCATTCAACTATCATCGCTCCTTGTCAGCTCCTCTTTCATGGCAATGGTGAATATTTTGATTCCTTTGGCTCTTTAGAGTCTAGCGGGATTGCCAATGTGACATGTTACTAGTTGCCAAGACAACAGCAGCGGAAAAGGTTACTTCAGAAACGGCTTGTCACAATACAGTATTGTGATGACTGTGACGACACCCGTCAGGCAGGGTGACTTGGCGAGGATGAGGTGGAGAGGGACACGTGCCAGCCTCGCTAAGAGTCCAGATGTCTTAGTCGCATTATAATGTCACTGCAGAGTGGAGTGAGAAGCCATGGTTCAGCTACCAGCTTCCAGCTCCAGCGAGTTAGCCTGTAACCTCTTCGGGAACCTGTGCACAGCTTATGCATGTGATCTGCATTCAGACTTGCTCTGAGGGCTGGAACACCCTGAACCAGGGAAAAGTGGGCTGTGGAGGGAAGCTGGTTTAGGGGGGAAAAGGAAGACAGGCTCATTTCCATCCCGCTCCAGGCCTGTAAATCACAAACTGGGACCCCAGGCCACAGCAGGCTGGGCTGCTCTCCTATCAGGGGACCTTGTAAAACCTGAGTTCAGCCATATGGTTCGCCTCTCGGGGAATATGAACCGCGCAGCTTGCTGTACAGGTTGCCAGGTTCCCGAAACACGTCTGACGTGACAGATGTCACAGGTGCTCCCCTGTGCCAGGTAACACGGTTTACAAGGAGCCATACAAAAAAATCACAGCAACACTGAGAGTGAGGGGGATGGCACTTGATGCTGCCATTTCTTTAAGGAAGTTATATTATCCCAATACTTATGCATCATCAGCTGGGCAGCAATCAACACATAATATTTTGGCAAAAAAGGAATTACTTACTGGGTGACTTCAGTGAAAATCTAAAATTGGGTATATTGTTCGTTACCTTACAGTTTAGTTTACATACATATTGAAAAATAAGGGAAATGTTTCAGGAGAAAACTGATAAAGACACCACTATTTCTTCTAATACGAATGTCACCGAATATTGGCAAATGATATTCCTCCTCTTTTATCCCACATCTCCATAGCATGAATGGGTGGCTGTTCATTTAAGCCATTTATATTTAAATGTTGAGGTTTCTCAACATTTTAGTTGAAACCTGGATACCCCATCTACTTGTTTCATCTAGCCATAGAGAGGTGAAGCAGTGCCTTCTGGGTATTGTATGATGCAAAGACCACCTGTAATAGGACTTGAAACCAGGATAATTCATTAGAATATCTCTTTTATCAAAAGAAACAAAGAATTTTATAGAATTGATACCTACTATCTGCCTTCCTAACAAGGAAAAGCAAGAAGCAGCATATTGAGTTAGGATTTCTGATGAAGGTACCCATTACTTTTAACTTTATTTCAAGTTAAGTACAAAATGCCATAGGTGTTAGATTGAATGCCCTGCTGAGATATGTGAAGTCCATTATGAATGTGGGTAACAGAACTATAATTCAATTTAATTGCTCTATTATGAAAATGTAGGTACATATAACTGTGAATATAATCACTGTAAAAATTGTGCTGAGCTCTGTGTTTCCATTCAGGATATTCTGTCCCAGTGAGTTGACTTACTTTCAGCATGATTCTTCAAATTAATTTTTTAAAAGCACTTTAAGGTCACGATTAAGCTCCCATCAATTCATCATTAACACAATCTTATTAACATTGATGAGTATTCACATTTATTAATTGCATAATTGAATAATTAAAAACACCTCCCCTCACAAAAGGAGGACTCAAAAAAAAAAAAAAACAATAACATCAGTCAGGGGAGGAGCCAATTCCTCCCAGGCTGAGAGGCCCAGGTGCATTGTGGGTAACTCACAGGACACTCGGTGATGATCTGCTCCCATTGGCTCATGCTGAGGCTCTCCTCCAGGGTGGTGCACCTCTTCAGCCCCAGGTCCCACCCACAGTATGGATCTCTAGCCCCCACACATGCCCTGCATGAGCACAGAGGAGAGAGTGTGGGATAATCTTCATTCAATCTACCATCTTGAAATTGAAGGTGACACTGACAGTTAGTACAAGAAATTATACATATAAAATGAAGAGAAAGCTCAAAAATAACATCTATTAAGGCAAACCTCTTCAAAAAGTCAGAGACTATTTTTGTCAGAACCTCTTCTTTGCACTCCACAACTGTAGAGTAAGACAGCGATAAAATCGCCCAGTGCCAGGGCCGTGACCCAACAAACTTCTGACTATGGATGGGTTGAAAACAGCCCATCTCTCCACAGGCACACACATTTTCCTCAGGGGACTTCTATGAGAAGATCAAATTCATGGGACATGGTTAAGCATAAGACTGCCTCATGAGAACTTGACTATGCACTCTGTATATCCTCCCAAACATCCTCCCGGAGATCCTTTACAAATTGCTTTTGAGTTACGGCAGAAAACTTGAAAAAGTTTGGAGCTCTGAATACTGTACTGTATATGGAAAAATAAAATTGCAACATGAGCTACTGCTCATCTCTTTTAGAGAACGTCCCTACATGCCTTTTAAGGTCTTACTTTTAATACTAAAGTCAACCAATAAAGCGGGATTCAGATGGTTATTTCACATCCTCTGCGTTTTATTTTTACACGCAAGCCGAGAGCTCTGTCCTCTATCCACGGACGAGCTTTAAGAGCCACCTGAGATTGCTTTTATGGTTCCTTTCCAAGAGAGGGCTGTAAATAAACACCACATTGTTTAAACAGTGAGGCATCGCACTTGTTGCAAGCAACACTAGTAAAGCTATGTGATTCAGGAGACAAAACATGAATGAAAAAAAAGATTTTGGCATGGGATCCTACTCTGCA
Source organism: Megalops atlanticus (assembly GCA_019176425.1). Taxonomy (NCBI): domain Eukaryota; kingdom Metazoa; phylum Chordata; class Actinopteri; order Elopiformes; family Megalopidae; genus Megalops; species Megalops atlanticus. The sequence goes on along the minus strand of CM032898.1, from coordinate 18,963,517 downwards.
TTTTATTTTTGTTGTTTTTCAATGCTTGTCACCCTTTATGTAATTCTTGTTGGGAATCACTAAAAGAGCATTAGTCCAACTCACTGCAACAACCTCTGCAGGTCCCACAGTGCACCACAGTGAAGTGGGTGCTCATTGGAGGATAGGCGCTACTCTGCTGGAGTCAGCCCATCAACTCGCAGGTGCCTGAGAGCAGGAAGTGGAATGAAGCCAATTTGTTTTGTTGTAGCAGGATCCAGCCTCAGTACCAGAAAATGACACAGCCACTTTCAAACCTGGGCTGTTGCGCTCAGTCTGCACTCAAAGCTGACGCCTTACCAACCAAGCCACTCAGGCTGTTGTTCAGACCTTTTGATTTGATTTAATCCTTAGCAGCGAAACACAGGTGAGGCGCTGTTCAACCTTTATACTGGCATATTCTGGTTTCTCCTTCATCAGGCTATAATGAGATGTTTCAGCAATGCCTGGACGACCCAGCTAAACACAATGGGACGCATAGCGGCACACAGTTTCTGACACATCCGTTTGTCACGACAAGGGAGCTTGTCAGTAGAAATACAATGACTCATGACTGCGAAAATCCCTGAATGTCTGAACATACAGCTACCACTGTGTTTGAATGTGACAAGGCTTGCGTGGATGCTCTTAATGCGTATAACAAAGACTGTCTAAGTTCTGCTGCTCACAACATTTAGACATGCTGGCCATTCTAACACTCAGTTCCAGCTGTGATGAAATATGAACTGCACTGAAGGAGTGGTTAGGCTTGTATCCCAGGGGCCGCTGATTTGAATTCCCAGCTGGGGTGCAGCAGTTGTGCCATTAATCAAGATACCGTAATTGCTACAGTAACATATCCGGCTAATGTAGGCTGGGCGTAATTTCCCATGGTGCAGTGCACTCACTCTCGCGTCCTGTGGAAGCCGCAGCGCCGCAGCTGGACCTTGATCACCTGGTCCTGGACGCCCACGAACAGAACACTGCGGCTGGGCTGGATCAGCAGGCTTCTGATTGGCTGGGCCTTCCCGAGGGGGAAGAGCTCGATCTCGTCCAGCACGCAGCTGCTCAGGGACCGGTTCAGCGGGGACAGGACCTTCTTGATGGTCCCATAATCTGTCAGGGAGAGGAAGGGATGGAGAGAGAGTGGGAGGGGGAAAGAAAGTAAAAAGGAGGGAAATTAAAGAGGAAAAAAAGGGAGGAGGAGGCAGAGCGGAGGAGGAAGGAGAGAAGGGGAAAGAGAAGTCTGTCAGCAAAAAATCACCGAGAGGCACTCTACTAAGAAATCGTGCCACACAGGCTCTAGTGACAGGGACACATCAGAGAGACTCCAGACTGTCAGAGAGACTCCCTGTTCCCTTCCTGTAGACTGAAACACTCATCCGCTACTGTCACATCAGAGACAGAGAAGGAGAAACGGGGCAGCAGTGTGGCAGAGAGCTTTCACTTTCAGCTCCAGTCGCAGAATGAGGTGACTAACCCGAGATCGCTTAAGGAAATTCAGCAGACAAATGAGTAACGTGTCAAACTGAAGATAAACAATATGACCTGAAGAGGTCTGTCTGCAAAGCAAATAAATAAGGCTGTGTGTGTGTGTGTGTGTGCATGCGTGCGTGCGCGCGTGTGTGTGTGCATGTGCTAGACTTAATTTGGCTTGAAAAACCTTCCATCTTTATTTCTCGCTGTTCCTTCCAGCAAAAAACCATGGGGTCCTTTTCACATTTTACTTCCTTGACATATTCTTCTAGCTCTTCAAAGCTGCAGGGGTGTAGAACAATACAACCTTTCTGGCATCTCCATATCAAACATGAAACACGCACTGTGTATTTAAAAGGGGTGAATACGAACTCAACATCCCACTCTCAGAGGGAAATATCAATGACATGATCATCCCAAGGCCATCCAAATTCACCGTTGTTCCTTCTTTGACAGGTGACAATTGATGACATTTACCATCTAGGCATTTTCACTGAGAGTGAGCTAAACATCTTTCCTGAAGTTTCTGTTTCTCATGGATAACACATGGTTATTACAAAAATATGCTTTGAAGCTGCACTGCTGGTACACATCTAATGCTTTCATGCTTGACCAGCTGCTGATGGAAATCAAAGAAGGTTGGAGGTTACAAAAAAATCCATTTTGTCAAGGCATGTTTCCCTGTTTTTTTCAAAATTTCCCTTTTATGAGAAAACAAAAACACATACTGTAAACAAACACAATACATACAGCTGACAGATAAATCTGAACCACCTAACAATGTAACTTCAATGGAACGTACCAATATGCTCCCCATATGTGGGCTTTCATCTGGTCCAAACAAATGGTTTAGCAACAACAAATGCTTATTCATGGCACGCAAATGAAAAACCAACCTTGATCTTTTTTTTAACTTGAAAGTGTTTGTTTCCATAGTGCTAATGCCGTGACTAAGTAGAGGAGCTTTTGGAAGAGAGATGAAAAGCCTTTTCGTTCAAAACCAGCCATCATGCTCAAGAGGTTTAACCTGGACTATCCATTTGGGGTGCATGAACTACCCAGTGTCCATACCAGAATATAGATTGACATACCAGAAACTTTTACATCACCTTTCTGTCAAGATGTGACCCCCAGAGACCTTGTCCCCTGGCCCATCTCCCCTACCCCCTGCCCCTCTCCAGTGATTTGAAATAAAAAAGTTCCTTAGAGTCCAATAAGAGTGAAAATGTCTACTGTGTTTACACCGCAATGCAAGTATGCAGTGCAAATGCTCTGGGCAACACTCTCAGAAACCCATGCATTCTCATATCTCCCAGCTTGGTAAAATTACTGTCACGTCATTCACTGATTAATTCCTTATGTTGCTGGAAGCCAATTTCACTAAGGAACAAACCAAAGGACCCAAGGATCTGCCCCCAAAGCTACTAAGGGACAAACCAAGATGCACTCCCAAAACTACTGGAAATATGCTCTTCTGGTATGGTCACATGACATGATGACATGACAATGGCAGCTACCATAAGCAAACAGACCGTAGTACACGTTAGCTCTGGGAGGTGGATAAGCGCTTGCTCATACCGGTGGCCAGGTACAGAATGTGGAAGAGCATGTTCTTGCCCTGCACCACATCCACCACCACGTGGGAGAAGCGGACCCCGTCCTCCAGGAAGTGCGGGACGGGGTCCGCCGGCTGCACCACCTCGTGCATCAGGAGGAACTTCTGCGCGTCCTGCAGGTTCCGCTCGGTCAGGTTCACGTAGGAGCCCGAGTCGATGGTGCCGCACTGCGGAGGGGGGGACGGGACAGTCAGAGAGTCTCTGCTTCATGCAGAGGTGCAGAGAGCCAGGCTAGCAAGCAGTCAAAGCAGACTGACCAAGCAGACAGACAGACTGACAGATATACAGACAGGCAGACAGGCAGAATTGTCCTCTGTTGTCACTGACTATTTGTCCATTTCATTTAACAATGGTTATAAATGACATCATTTCTCTGTAATGCATTCTGTGTGAAGTATTCTGTGACAGTTCCCCTGTTAAGAGTTCTGCATTCCCAAATAAAATCTGATAGATTGAGGCACTGGTTGATATGGGAACAGAAGCGTCATAAAGATTGTTATATAACAACTTAACTGCTGTAAAATATAAGCCATGTAACATTGCTTTGAAGAACAGCTAAGGAGATAAACAATGTGAAACAATAACTAGCAGAAAACAACTTAAATTTCAGGTGAGTAAGGAATGGTGCTGTTGTCTCCTGTTGTTGTGCTAACATTAATTTTCGAATCAGTTCATTCCAGCTCCGTTTTGAGCTGACCCGCACCCCGTCGCCGGCAGCTTACCTGGAAAGTGGGGTTGGGGTTGGGGTACGGCAGCCAGGCCGTGCGGGAGTTCTCCTGGAACCGGAACGGTCCACTGAACACCTGGTTGATGGCGCTGAAGTTGAACACACACACAGCCGAGGCCGCCATGCTGTTCCTGAGCGAGCATATTGAGAGAAAACAGTCAGCAAACACAGAGTCAATCCCCCATTATATTAATCTCTTACAGCCATCAAAGCAAATTCAATCCCCCCCGTATTAATCTCATAGTCAGCAAATGCAAAGACAATCCCCCCATATTAATCTCTTACAGTCATCAAAGCAAATTCAATCCCCCACTATATTACTCTCTTACAGTTAAATGCAAAGACAATCCCGCCATATTAATCTCTTACAGTCAGCAAACGCAAAGACAATCCCCCACTGTGTTCATCTCCTGTCTCTGCTGACAAAGCAACTCAGGAAACATTCACACTACGCTGCCCGGCCCCCGCAGTTACACACAAGTGCAGAGGGCGCTCACACGTTGGTGGTGAAGATGGCGTAGAGCAGCTCCAGCTCGGGCAGCAGGAAGGTGCCCTGCAGCTCGCTGTAGTAGAAGGGGACGTCGCCCGGCCGGGAGCAGTTGAGCCGCGCCTTCATGAAGGTGGTCCAGGTGTCCTCAAGCAGGAAGCGGCCGCCGATGTCGTTCTTGCAGACGCGGGCCACGCGCGAGAACACCGTCCGGCCGCAGTCGTGCTCCACCGCGTTCTCCCGGAAGAAGAAGTACGTGAAGTTCCCGATGTCGTAGGACGACACGAAGTTCGGCTCTGCCGGGGGAATGAAGGCGAGAGCAGACGTTAATTACCGCAAATGATTGCTTGATTACGTTTAATTACAGTTTAAATGGCAAGACGCTATTTTTACTTGCCTAAATTAATTTGAACTGACAGAAGTTCTCTAGGCTCTTGTGCGACTGATAACCTTACACTTTTTGGAGTTCTGAAAACACCTTGAAATGGAGCATGATCAAAATTTTCCATTCTCCATCGTGTTCATTGCCTTTGCTGCAGTTTATGATTTTTGTATGCTCTTGGCAGCAAGGTGTTCATGTAAATCTTATTATTGGATTTGAAATGCAAAAGTTTATTATTATTGCAAAGTGACATGAAAGAGCCCTTTAAGGTAATCCTCTGGCACTAATTAATTTGCACTAAAAATGTAACTGTACCTCTTGTTAGAGGTTGAAAAATATGTTGCGTGGCTGTCAGGTGTAGTGGTTATCCCATTGTTCAAATGGAAACATGAGAATGTTTCATAAGTCACATAAGTCACATGTGACACGCATCTGCTGAGAAAATTAATAATGCATTCTACTTGTGCAGGTTCATCCTTAATGTCTTTATACCATCCAGATAAGAAATTTACTAAAGCATTTCAGGTTAATTACACTCAAGGCCAAAACAGCTGTAATCAATCCAGGATTTGGAACAACGACATTCTGGTTATATGCCCAAATATTTAACCACTACTCCACACTACTTCCCAATGCCCCATAAAATGAATTTCTAATAGACTCTCAGGATTAAGTAGTAATGATCTTGCCTTAAGATTAGCCTCAAGCTCTGACAGTATAAAAAGATTTTAGGTGGACTGAAATGAAAAGTAAGTCTCTGAAGATAATATCAGATCATCCCAGATGACAGCTTTCAAGGGGCCTTTTTCCTTACATAGTCAGGTTTACAGTTTTTGCTCACATTAGCAACAGAGACTCATACATGGGCTAGGTTTTATTTTAGTAAAGTGGTCATCAAGTGGTGAAGAACTCATTCACCAAGTGCCATTGGGGTTGTTCAGTAGTGAAATAAACCCCTGGGAAAGTGTGTGTTTGAGCTCCTGAGTGGCTCAGTCTGTAAAATTGCTTCTTCCAAGTAGCGGTTGATTCCTACAGCCCTTGGTTCAAGTCTGAGCTGTGTCATTTGTCGATAACAACCAGGAGCCTGCCCAAAACTGGCTTCATTCTGCCAGGGTAGGGTGGGCTATGTCAGCCCCTCATGACACCACTTTTGGCATTGTGCAGCTCACCATACTCCTGTGAGTTCCTCAGATGATGTCAGGGAGACATTTCTCATCCTCTTCTCTACTGCTGCATTATGGGACTTGTAGTGTGAACAACACTCACGGCCGGCATGCAAGCATATCCGAGTATTGCATTTCACATGCCCCTGCCACCTGCGTGAGTGCAGGGAACTTTGTGGATGTTGTGTAAAGCTTAATGCACAGTTGGCATTTCCAAACTTAGGGTGATAAAGGAAGAAATAGTCATTGTAAGGGTCATTAACTTGGTACTTCCGACCAAACTCTTTAGCTGGTGTTCATTTGAAGACTCCTTGTTTTTCTTTTACAAGAAAACTTCGATTTAATTTCAAATGTAATTAGATACACATCAATGGATACAATAAAAACCCTTCGCATTTTTCAGACAACGGCGCTGCAGTCGGTCCCCTTTCAGTGTGTTCTGGGGACATCTGTAATGTAATGTAAGTGCTCTGGCTGAAACTGGAACTCATGTTAAATTTGATGCTAAAAATAGCCCCAGACATTACTGAAATGCACCTTGGTGGCTATTTTCTATCAGTATTAACATTATCATATTAATAACTCTGTCTCCCCGTAGCTCACTATGGAGAATGTCCTGTGTTAATAAGGGTGTGACTTTATCCCGTGTGACTTTATCCCAGTAGCAGTGCTTGTCCTCAAGACCTTGGCTGTGTCTGTACTTTTATTTTGTTCAGTCAGACACCATTTCTTAAGATGCAAAGGTCAGCTCTACAAAGATTTTCAATAAAGATGCCTTTTGTATGTATTTTTTCACACAACCTGAGAGTGTGAGTGTTTAATGATCTACTGGTCTAAAAGGTAGACACCCCCCCCATGGAGGTTACTGCCATTCTTCCCCCCTAACCCGCCCCGCCCTCCCCGCACTCCCAGTTCTAACTTTCAAGTTTGATCCAGTTATGCTGCTAGAATGTAGGTGAAATTGGATATAGGTACCTTTTTTAGCCCCAGTATCATGTCCAGCCACCCCCCAACCCCAACACAACCATTTCCCATCCCCTTACCCCACTGCTCCTCCCCTCCCTCCCCAAACCCCACCCCTACCCAAAATAGACCACGCCCCTTCTGACACATAGCCCCACCCATATTAAGCCCCACCCAATCCCAGCTCCTCCTCCCTCAGTGCCCCGCCTCATTACATTACATTACATTTAGGTCATTTGGCAGACGCTTTTATCCAAAGCGACTTACAAGTGAGGAACAGCAAGCAAGCTACAGAAATGTAGGAGACCTTAGAGTAAGCTTTAAGTGCAACCTAAACAACTAAACTCAACTAAATAAGTCGAGGAAAGTAGAAAATAAAGGTAAACAAGGTGAAAACAAACAAATAGTTACAGGAGAAAAAAGTGCGAGGCAAAAAGTGCGCGGAGATGGAATTGTGTTAGAGTTGTTAGAAGTGTTTAGGAGAGGAGGTGCTCTTGGAAGAGCTGGGTCTTCAAGAGGTTCTTGAAGATAGAGAGGGACGCCCCTGCTCTTATGGCATAAGGTAGCTTGTTCCACCAGCGGGGAACTACATATGAGAATAGTCTGGACTGAGATTGCTTTGTGTGTAGGGATGGCTATGCTAGCCGACGTTCCTGGGAGGAACGTAACGGCCGAGAAGGAGAGTAAGCCTGTATGATTGAGCTCAGCCTCCCCCCACCCCCTCACCATTCAGCCACTTGGAGTTGTACTGGGCGGTGCGGAGCGGGGGCAGCGCCCCCAGGCTGCGGTAGATGGCAGGGTCGCGGCCCGAGAAGTCCATGGCGGTGGCGGCGTACAGCTCCCCGCCGGCGGTCAGCAGGACGGTGGAGTTGTGCCGGGGGCTGTAGGGGCACCTCGCCATGCCGCTGATCTGCTCGTGGATCTCCGTCAGGTTCGTGAGCTGGGAGGCCGGGGGGGGGGAGAGGACAAGAGAGCAGCACAACGACACGGCCGTTAAAAGATGAATAACACCCGCTCTGCCTGCTTCAGCATTACATCATTACAGCATCTTCGCCGCGGGGCTCTGTTCCCTAAAATACCGGGCTGTCAGCACTCTACCTCAAACCATCATTTCTATCTAACATATCTGACTGGAGCTTGAAATTCATCTCTGTTTTTTCCGGGAAAAAGTCTTTGAAAGTGAACCCCAGAGAAATTCAGTTCTATTTCATTTCAGCTAGCTTGACAAAAACAGATTCGGCATTTCATTGTTGGGTGTTTAAGCGCAAACCCCTGAGTGAATGATCTTTTTGTATGAAGCGACACCTCCTTCTTGGACGGGGCTCTCAGGATCGCTTCCCTCCAGACCCCTGCGTGCCATGTGCCGCAGTCTGCAGAGCTCTCCTCGCATCAATGCAGAGTTTAAGGATTCAGAGCCCAGGATCCAGCATCTACCCTGCATATCAAAACGGGCTGAAAGTCGTCCTTTTTGTAGGACGCGCGCAGCTGCGCTTGTGTGACACAGTGGATGACTTTACTGCCGGGACACCCGGCTCTTTCAGGAGCCAGCTTTATTACCCATAATACCAAGGTGCACAGAGCAACATTATTCACTCCGCTTTTATTGAGATGATCCATTTCCTGGTTCCTGTTATCAGTGGAATTTCACGACCGAAATGCTGTCAACGTGACCTCCAAAACAAATATATCTTATACATAGAGAGCGCTTTAGGTATTTATTCACATCTGATTACTTAGGAAAAATGCTATAACAAGAAAAAATGTATCAGATACTTTTCTCTCTATATATTTTATGTTATACTTTAATCTTACTAGCACTGCAGAGAACAAAGTCATATATTTCACAAATAAATCATTTTAATCCAGATATCACAAGGGTCACATTTACTCCCTTGTACTTAGTGTTTTGTAAATTCTCTTCTTACATGGATTATCCTGACATGATGCCTCTTGTGGTGTGTTGTGAGTTTCTCGCAATGGCAGGGGGATTTTTAACCAGGACTGGTACAGGTCTTTCAGATTGTTTGGTTTTCAGTTGTGATCTGCTTTCTTGAATTCGTACCACAATTGTTCAATTGGATTGAGGTCTAGAGATTGAGTTGGCTAGTTGAGAGTATGTATTTTGTACTCAGTTAACCATTTCTTTGATAATTCTTTGAAAAATTCTTTGGATCATTAGATCAATTAGAATGTCCATTTTCTGCCAAAAGCTTTGGGCCAAAATGTCATGGAATGTGTTGAAGTTCATTACTCCCTCTGTCTTATCAAGGGCTCCATCACCATTTTATGCCAGACAAAACTCTGTTGACTGTGTCCAGAAAAGCTCAACTTTTTTTTCATTTGGCCGCAAGACATACTTCATACTGTGATTTCTGATGTAGTTCAACAAATTCCGAGTTCCCTCTTTTCTGGTTTACCTTCAAGGAGGCCTTCCCTTCACAATACCACATTCATACAGGCAAAACTGAATGGTACTTTAAAATTTTTTGCCTTTCTCCCCCCTTGTTACCAAACAGGCTGCAGTACCGACAGGGTTTGCTCATTTTTCTACATATGCTTGGTGCTATGCATAACTCCAAGCTAAACTTACGACAATATCCGACATACTCAGTCCAGGGAGCTGATGTTCATCCTCTGGAAACAGCCAGATGCAGCTCCAAGGACATCTTGAGCAATGCAGAGGAATAGCAATAATAAATAAGATAAGGCTGCCACATTGGCTGTTGAGTGGTGTGGGCTGGGTACTTTACTTTGCTATAAATATCATGCTTTAAAACTATCACTCTGAAATACTTGTCTGGCTTGTAGCTGAGGCACTCTCCCCTATGCTGCATTGGTGGATAAACTTTGTCTTTGAAGTGGGAATTCCAGACTGGCAGGTGGTAACTGTAGATCTGAGTTTGGGACCTAACAGCGCACTAGGCTTGTCCCACATTGAAAACCACTGGATTCACCCAAGAGCATGGGGCAAGGCAAATGCAATTGTCGAATACGCATGCATGCCTGACTACTTTCCACACAAGTCCCAAAATAGACCAGGAGGCAGAGCGAAATGATCTCTCTGATGCTGTCTGATCGCCCCACAGGTGCGCAAAGAAGTCACAGTGTTGGGAGAAATGTGATACAGGGACCTGGGCTGACTTCTCCACCCCTACCCCCAGCAGGACGAAGCCAAGCTGTTCTGCAGCTGTGGGCTCCCAGTCACTGTCGGCAGATGACACGGCGTGGTTCAAAACTGAACCGTAGGGCTTAGTCTGTTCCAAGCATCTAAATGTCTGCGGCACTCAGGAGCCCCTTGAAGGGTACTTTCTGACACTTTGCATCCTGAAGATGGCAGTTTGTTATGACAGATCTGTTGCCTTTGTGTTTCCAGGGGCTTCCCATGCCATTTGCATCAAAAACTTTAGTGACGAGACACTGGCATCTTCCTCCTGCTGGGTTGCCACTGTATCAGTAGCTTTGCCTTTCTTTTAATGGACAATACAGTAGAAAGTGTCTCTGCTTTTTCTGAATTCCTGATATGAATTCCTTATATCCATTTATTTTACTTTCCAGTCTTTGGAGAGCTTACTGCCCTTATTCTTACTGATGTATGCTACTGATGACTTCTCCTGCATGTTACTGTTCGTCCATTTAAACTGCACATAACATACGCATAACACACAGTACACACATTCTTTTTCAGTTTTGTTCTGTAAGCTGTGGTTTCTGCACTGCAGTAGCTTAAAAGCTAAATAATGTTTGATGTTTTAAATGTGCTGAACTGCACACCTGAGTGTGAAAGTCACTCTGACCCTTATTTAAATCTATCAGTCCCTTATCAAAATGATGAATAGACACCCCTGAAGAAATATGTCACACGAGCACTCTTGGCTTTCCAAAGGTGACAGGGATCAGCCCTCTAATTTGTCTCAGCCGCTTCCTGGAACGCTCCCATTTAAATGTCACAGCGGCAAGACATACCTCTTGAAACCGTCAATTTGTGACGTTAATCGCAGTCTTTCTGATCAATGGAAAATCACTGAGGGAAAACCTTTCAGACAGATGCATTCACTAACAGATCTCAACAAAGGCCCTACATTTGTGAGATTGGCCTACACTACACAGGTAATGGGTTCTGTGGCTTTATAATCTGCAATCATAGCCCATATCAAAGTAAATAAAGCAAAACATGAACACTGTCAGGGTGAGTGAAATGTCTCAATAATGACAAAGTAAGTCCAATATTGATGACGTTCAAAACCCTGAATGTTAAATAGGGTTGTTTCAGCCACATACACTGTACTGATGCTTCTGCCGCAACACTAGGTTGATCTCCATCAACCTGTCTAGAGCAGGATGGTGAAAATTAGAGCAAGTTATCACCATTACCGTGCGATTGGTGCAAATGGGGGTGAACGCGTTGGTCCCACAGGTGAACAGCCTGTCACCGTTAACGAGTAGGACGCGGATGTAATTTTGGCACTCCTCCTGCACAGTTACGGAGGGGAAGAGAGAAGGAAGAAAGAGAGAGATGGAGAGATTGAGAGAGAGAGGACAAAATGGTGAATGTGTTAGGTTCATCAGGAACTAGCCAGATTAAAGGAGCAGAACAGATGATCAGTGACCCACAAGTTTTACAAACACTGACACCATATTCACTACTCAGTCCTCTTCCTCTGTTGTTTTCTGTTTCACAATCTCAAAAACAGTTGTCATTTTTTTCCCTTAGGTATCTGGCTTTCTACTCTCTTGTTATATCTGGTCAATGTTTTTTAAATGAACTGTGGTTACAGTATAGCATGACTGTTATCAACCCATTTGTGAGCCAAACAAAAATATCCGCTGTTAGAATACCAAATGAAAGGTGCTAAATTAAATCCGTATGTTTTGAGATCTATTTTTAAAGCACCCTAAGAAATTCAAGCAATTTTATTCCTCACGTAACATTAAGAGTTCTGCGGTCTAGGGAATCAAGTGAAATTAGTTAATGCGGTACTTACATGCACACATTAACTCAAGGACTTCCCAGGTCCACCTGGACCCAAGTAACTAAAGGACCCGAGGCTCAGCTCATATCCTAAGGGGTTTTCGCATGCAAAACGGTGAGGTGCTTGTAGAGCTGGTGTGGCTCAGGCATAGGATTGGCTCACCTCTGACTTCCCCCGACTGAAGCAGGCTGCCTTGGTGAACTCATCGCTCTGCCAGTGCACCCCCTGCCCAGAGAAAAAAAAAAAACATTTTCACGTCACATTTTCCATTTGTGGGTCACAATATCTGCACTAACATCAACCAACGCAGAAAACGGAAGGCAATTGTCTCTCATTTCACTCTCATTAAGCGGGTGCTCTTATCCAGAGTGATTCTATTACAGCATGAGTACAAAGTGTACCTGATGAAATGACACACAAGGTTGTGCAACCAGGACACCGCTAACCGTATTCAAACCTGCGTAAGCTGCGAACGCGGTCCAGAGGCTGCAAGCGCATACTTGTTTCAACACGTAAGGTGTTGATCAAGGATTGAAAGAAAGTTCAATTTTTTATGCTATTGAGCTTTTAGACAGGCACGGGTTGCACATCACTGCTTGGAATATATCGGAAAATCCATTTCCCTACGGGAGATAGTATTCAGATGCATAAATAAAGGAAATTACTCTGTCTTCTATTAATCCAAACAAATTCAGTGACTGAATGCAGCAAGACAATTATCCCTCTCTGTAGATTCTGTTCCATCCTGTTCTAGTCTGATCTAGTCTCAATAATGCATTAGAAATGCTCTTAAATTGACTGATTCAATATAATATGTATGAGAAAATGTATGCAGGAACTGCCATATCAGTCATCTTAACCTGTCACATTCCTACTGAATATAAAACCTTCAAACTGAAGTTTCATATAATGTTTGAAGGTGAAAAGGAAAAGATGGCAATTTTCCACAAACCTCAGCCTGCTCGGTTTTTCATGACCAAAAAGAAAAACATGACTACCTGATACCTTGCCATCTGCACATGGATTTCCAAACCAGTTTCACCAGGGACATACAGTACAGCCAATACAGTATTTCTTGACTAAAATGGCACTTTTGGCAATGGCAATTCTGCTCCTTTCCAGTTCAAAAAAGCTCCCTAAAGTGTCTTTAAAGACAAAGAGACAGGAATACAGGGACAATATCAAGCTGTGAATGATGGAGGCTGACAACCTAGTCTATCTGCAGGTAAAGGAGAACACAAGGAGGGGCTTCAGCATGTTCAAAACTCAGTGCATCCATGCTGAAGTTGTATGTTTACATAATGACAGGTCTTGTCGACAACACTTATCAGTGATAATTTTTGCCTATGAGTGCCTACAAGTTTCAAGTCGATTTCTGCTGGGTCAGCACATTTTCTCCAGATTTGCACTCAGCAAAAGGTTTTTTGATGAGAGGAATAATCAACAATTGATGAATGCATGGCACAAGATGTTGTGCAGGTTCATCAAAACAGTATTTTTAACCTGTTTTCAGACACCACACCATTTAGGCCTGTTGATCAGTTTCGTCTTATCTGAATATACTGTCAGCACTCCAGCCTGAGCTGCTGGTTTCTCCCTGTCTGTCAGCGTGGGTGTGTCTTTTGTGTTTTTTCCCGTGCATGTGCTTTTGTTTTGTGTTCAGCCATCGCCCCACCTCCTGTCCTGCCTACCTGCCCTGCTGCCACGCCCACCACCTGAAGCCCATCCTGCGCACCTGTTCCCTGTTCTCTCATCACCAGCCCATGTATATATACCCTGCTGTTTCCTTTGTTCTTTGCCTGATTGTCTCAGCTTTGTTCTTGTGTCATTCTCGCCATTTGTTAGTTCTGATCTGTTTGGTTTTTTGACTCTGCCTGTTCCTGATTCACCCTTTTTGCCTGTTGTTTTGGATACCGTGTTTTTTCCTGTGGACTTTTTGGTTCCTGATTTTGGACTGGTTTTTCATTACAATTTTGCCTGTGCGTTTGGACCTGTAATTAAAGGATCCTTTTACTGCCTGTTTTGTCTGCGCCCGGGTCCTTTCCCCCAACCCTGACATATACTTTATTATATAGCAATTTTCAGTGAAAAGTAAGTTTTTACTGATATCACTGAAGTGAAATACGGTTTTTATAATTAAAAATAAAATGACTGGATGCTTTTCAGTCTTACAAGAGTATTCAGAGTATTTAATCACGTTGAAAACTGTGAAAGTGCCATCCATTTCTCTTCTTCATGAGCATTTACGTCAACATGACACGTTCCCCCCCATGTTGCATCTAGTCTGTCTGTATGTGTGTGTGCGAGCTGGCAATCCTGGGTGAGGTGTTGAGCTGGGCATGTGAGAGGTAAGGTGGGTGGAACTGGGGACCCAGCCTGATAACGCAGGACACTCCGTCCATGAGGGCCACCGGGCTGAGAGAGGCCACAGTGGTGCATTGCTGCAGGCCTCTGGACTCCATCACAGGGCTTCCCCAGACACCAGGCCCGACTCTTACCACAGAGCTGCACTCAAACGCAGAGGGAACAGACTGTACTGCTCACACAAACAGAAAAGGAAAATCAGTAAAACAAAAACCACAGGCAGCCAGTTGCAATCTGATGTCTGTGTCAGAGTGTTCTCTACTACCAGAAGTCTGAAAGTAGGCACAGTTGTCAAAAACTTTCACTTTCTTTTTTTCTGAAATGCACTTTACCATCCAGATGATTTCTCACACAATCATGGCCAATAATGTCCAGGATTGACAAAATTGATGAAATTGACTACAGAGATCGCGCTGGCTTTCTTCTGCGCGATATGCCACACAGTCATTGCCGGCTGTCGAGTTACAAGAGCCAGAGTGATGCTTTCGCCAGGCAATCGATGCCCGACTCAATCGAAGGCCACTTGCGCATAAATGGGCCATCAGCTGAAATCACTCCCATCAGCCAATTACGCCCAATCACGTCCAATTACAAGTACAGACTGTTCCTCTCCCTGTTCGGCCTCCTGTTCAAATGGTGACAAATAGAGGAGGAACAGATCTTACCTATGATATTTATCCTGAAACTGCTTTTGATGGTTTTGCACAATTAACAAGAACGTTTGCCAATTAATATCACTTCAACTGATTGCATCGTACATGGAAACTCTTCCTTTGTCAACTTCACATTAAGTAATTTTACCTATCATCACAAAAGGTTTTAAGTTAAAATCCAATCTCTAATCGCTCCCGTATAATTAAGTTATAGTCCAATATCTTTGTTAAAAAGATGTAGTACATGTTAAATATAATTGAACAAGAGGTACACAAAGGTGAAGCTGTCACATTAGCCCCAGTAACAGGAAATGGGAACCAATGGATGACCTTTACCAGTTTTGGACAAGCTTATCAATCATTGAAAGCAGGGTCAGAAAACTTATCCTTTTCAATACAAGCAAGAGCCTTCCCTCTTTAACCCTTTCATGCGTACAGTCAAAGCGTGTGATCAGCTCTTTCGCACGTACAGTCAAACCGGTGAGATTAGCCCTTTCACATGTATGGTCAAACCGGTGTGATTAGAACACTAGATTAGAAAAATCAGAAAAATTCTAGCTAACGTTAGTTTTGAGGAAACGGTGATTTAAGTTACAAAGCATAGCAAATGCAGCAGTGAAAACTATGAGCTAAGCTTAATAACGCTAATTAAAACATAACGAACCATGTAACGTAACATGCGGGCAACATAGCATGAAATAAGTCACGCTGGGTGGCAGCTGTAAATATTTTAGAACTTATGTACGAAAGGGTTAAAACTATCTGGCCATTCATGCTTTCCAATGCACCATGTAGTGTCTGTGCGTTTATATTCTTTCAGACAACATGGTCTGCAATTCCAATATGGCCCTGCATCCTCCAATCGTCGAGCCACAGACTGCACCAGGATTCCTGGCTGGGTTTGAGCAGACCGCAGACGTGCCTTCTTATGCAGTCCTCAGAGCTGTGGAGGGAGATGGGTTGAGGTGTCCGGGAGCACGCAGGCATCCTCCAGGACAGTCAGTCACTGCCATCGCGGGCAGCGGGAGTCCCAGCACTGCAGCAGCAAATTCAGCTGAGCGAGGCGAACAGGACTCGGCATTCATGACAGAAACACCTGCAGAGCCAGACCAGAGCAGAAACCACCTCTCCTATCTGGGGATAGTGTGTATGCACAGTGTGTATGCGTGTGTGGAGGAGGGGAAGCCAACAGGTGGGGTCATGGGAGAGGGGGTGAATATCTAGGTTGGAGAGGGTCATATTACACCTTTTTTTGAATGTACAATTATGATTCTACATATTTATCATGCCTGCTCTCCCTTTGTTTATTTTCCAGAGAATTGGCATAGTCAAACAGAGATATTGAAGTTTAATTTGGTTTAATAGCACTGTTCAGGTAAGGCAAACACTGATTTCCTGCCCTTATCTCCTTAGGTATTTGTACTTCTCGTTTCTATATTAAGACTCAAACATTTCACGTCTAATTGTGCTGTAAAATGTCTCCATTCCAGAGAAATTACTGCTATGCACAAAATGTCTTTGATTTTTTACTTCTCTGAATAACATGCAATTTACTGTTATTGCTGCTAGGTCATAAAACTGGATTTAAAATGAGGCATTTTTACTAATATGAAATAATTAGAGTAATATTCCAGTGTTAAATTTAAGCTCTTATTTGAGGTTTTAGCCCTCTTAAATATAGCAACAACAACAGAAAACACAGACATTAATTTCCTTCCACGCCAGTATAAACTTTTCAGATAAAGATTTTGCCTTGCTTATCTACAATCCTAATAGTAAAATGCAAAGCCATCATTTCCTTAGAGATGCCTGTTTTCTCTCTTCATCACTATGAATTGCAATTTCTTCAAATTACTCATTCTAATCATTTACTAACGACCTCTACATGAAATTAATCTGAGATAATGTTTGCACCCTTGCTTTTCAAATAAATGTTTTTTTCCTTTTTTTGCATGATAAGACAGGACAAAGAGAAGGTTTCCTGGTTCATCCAATAGTTTCCCTTTAGAGGTCTGTGTTTAAAAGACATCTATACCCTATTCTCAAGGGTAAAGTAAACCCAGGGAAAAAAGCATTGGTTGGACAACTCAAGCGCTAAAAGATGAGCCTTCTAAGGGCTTTCCACTACTAAGTGTGTACCTCTTTGGCCAGCTAAATCCCTGGGGCAAATTTTCCAGAAATCTACCCTATTTCCAGTAAAAATCAGAATTTCACACTCCATTGAGATATAAATGAGAAATGATAACTGTAAGGCAAACCCAAGATGATACTTCAGAGAACAACCGCTGGCACCCTTGAGAAAGTTTTGGGGTCATTTCAAGGGTCACCCAGGCCTTTTATTTGATGTGACAGTAGTGTAAATCTGGCAACAAATAGTGCTGTAGAAAACTGCTTACTTTTTGATCTGGGTGCCTGGCTCTCATCAGAACCCTAAATCCCTGTGTTAGGGGCCGTCAGAGGGGGGAGAGGAGCAGATGGGACACAGCACGGACACAGACAGCCAATCTAATGGCCAGTTGGAAGCTACAGACATTGTAGCAGGCCTTGGCTCTTTCTCTGCTGGGAAATTTCCCTTTATCAAGACACACACACAAATACATGCACACACAGACACACACACACACACACATACATACATACAAACACACATGGGCATGTGCTTCAGCATAAGAATAAGACAGTTTAAGCTTCACATCAAATTAAGAAGTACCAGAAATAAAAATGCAAACAAATCTGAAGAAAATTCATTATTCCTTTGGTCTTTCCATTTGATATTTCTGCTTCAAAAAGACAGGGAAATGACTTACAGCTAGACAATGCTATTTTTGCTGGAGTTCGATATGATTCATTGCTTTGTTATGAATTGTTCCCTATACAAATTTTAGCAAAGCTAGAGCTAACAGACAATGAATTACCCCAGAAAACCCAACAGTCACATTTAGTCAAACCTTTACCTAATATTATGAATAATATCCAACAAAACAAACACGGACCAACATTCTGCCTTTTGGAAATCCAATGGAAGCTTCTGGAACTATACTGTGGTCTATACAGTATTCCCTGGAGTATAAAAACAGATAGAAGAGATTCATCAGTAGCATACTTCACCATGGTTAAGGTCAGACAGCTCTCTGAAAATTGCAGGCAAGCAGTCATTGATCTCCACAGGTTGGGAGATGGCCATAAAGGAATTCATAAAAAGCCAAATACCACATCCCAGTACCAAGAAATTTAAGGCTGGCAACCCTGCCAGGAAGAGTGTGTCTTGCCACCATGACTGTGAAATAAGTCATTTAGAAGGCTATAAACCAACACTGTAAATTAAAAGAAAACAGCTTGAGACCTCTAAAACAAACTAGGGTGTTCAGGATGCAAAGTGTCAAAATGTACCATTCTAATGAGACAACCCGAATTTACCATGTTAGATCTGACCTGTTAACATGTCTTGTGGTTTGATTACAGTTTTTTACAACTATTTTCAAACTTCAGGCAAAATACCATGGCCACTTTTTCAAAACTCTTAACACAGTGTGCTTAACAACCATGCATATGGGCATATCAGTTACTCTTTCATGCAAAATGCACTACAACCACCAAAACACTTCATACTTCACCCAAAAGTGACTTGTGCTGCCAGAACTATAGCAAATGCTCTCTCCTAGCAAGACTACTTTGCCACTCAAAATGCAATGGACTGAAAAACAGAAACAACTTGAAGCATTGCAAAATGCATATATTTTGTGTTGCCGTATCCTCTGTTTTTGCATAGATTAGTACTGCATTGCAAAAAGTAAAGTAAAGTTTACAGTACATATTGTACTACCAAACAAATAAATCTGAAATGCTGCAATATGCCTCATGACAGCTCTATGCTACAATTTCTGAGGTATACTATAGGACAAAAAAAGTCTGCCTGTCACAATACTGTAGATACCACTATTGAGTGTGGTAAATTTACTGTAGTTGCATTCTCGGGTCACTTCCTCTCACTGATAGCCCATGACTTACATATACAGCAGTAATAGTGGAAAAATCTCTTCAGTGACAACTACATCTATATTTTGCCTATATACATGCACATTTCAATGCAAATATGACCACTTTTGTATAGATGGTAACTAAGGCTGCAAACAAAAAACTTAATAAACTTTCTGCTAAAATCAGAATAATCTGTCTTATTTCAAGCATATAGTTTCATTTGTCTGTCAAAATGCAGCATATTTCCATCTACAGTGATCAAAAATTTGTTAGGTTTTAAACTGAAAGTTAACTGTTTTGAACAGAGTATCTAAATGTCTGCAAAATTTGCTGTAGTTCTACAGAATTTTGCTGGTGGTGAACATTGACTGAGAGAGGTATTCATGAATTTCAGAGGAAGTAGGGATTGAATACATTTTGTATCAAAGCAATGCAAAAGTATACACAGTTTAGTTCACATAGTCTACTGATATGGTGAATGTGTTAAGTGTTTTAAAAAAGTGGACATGGTATTGAGACACGTGAACACAAACGACCTGTTTGTGTGTGAAAATGATTGTAAAAAACTGTAAATGAAAACTGACACACTCATCTGTATTATCTTTAATGTAAAAAAGGTGAAATTTGTGTTTAGAAAAAAAAACCTAGTCATCTCAATCCTATGATATCCATATTCAGTCAAACATTTGTGGTTTGAGCTAAAGAAAGGAGATCTAAAAGACCAAGAGGAATTCTGTTTGGTGAAATGGTAAAAGGTGCCCCTTCAAAGTGCCAGAGCCTTCCAAAACACTACAGGGAGCATTCTACAAATGCGTTTCACGCCACAGGAGGATCTGCAAAAAAATTACTACAGAGGTGTGAATAAAAGTGACCCTAGTGTTTTCTGGAATACATGAATTATTTTTAACAATACGACTTGACTCTGCAATGGTATTGAGATTAAAGTATCTAACTATCTATCCATCTGCCTATATTTTGATTATTACATCTTAAGCACACTTTGAAAAGATTTTCCTTTACATATATTTGCATATATTTTAATAATCACATTAAAACAAAGTGGAAATTGTCACAGACGCCATGTGAAATATGTATAAAAATTGGTGGACCTTGACAGCTACAATATATAATTTGGATAACATTTCATGTGAAGTGTTTGTATAAAGCCATGCAAGCATTAAAGCCTTTCTTTTCATTTCAGCGGACTTTGTTATTCAATCAGCATGCAAGAATCCAGATCTTTCTTTATCACACCAGAAATGACTGCACCATTTTTAAACCTAAATACTAATGTAATGCCTCCCCAACTCACCTGACCCGTCCTACAACTGAACAGAGTGCAGAGCCAGCATAGCATTTGCCAATCCAAGCTGTGGTTGTAAATGTGACCTTCAGAGCCTGAGGTAGCACCACAGCTTCCATTCTGTTCTAAGTGTGAGTCAGCTGACACTAGCTTCACTTCTGCCAACCTGGCACCTCTGTAATTTGCACCTAATTGCATCCTCTTATCCTACATCAGTGTCTGACAAGTACAAGGTAGAATGAGCAGAAAGAAAGAAAAGGAGACAGAGATAGAGACGGTGAGAGAAGGAGAGAAAGAAAGGGAGAGAGGGAGAGGGAGAGAGAGAAAGAGGAGAGAGGAAGAGAAAGAGCGAGAAGCAAAATAGACTAAACTATGAAGCAAACTAAACACTCTGTGGAACACTGGGACAAACACACATCAAACCTGACTGCTGTCGGGTCCTTAAACATGACTACACACTAGTTGATTATTACTTTGCAGTCAGAGATACTAATCAGAGACAGATGCGCCCTAAGTACCTGCTCAGTGGCCACAGACTGGCTGTTACATTGAGATAGACTGATATATAAAAAGCACATAGTGGCCAAAGGAAGAAAGGTCATGTGGTCAATGTGAGACAGATGATATGGGGGAATGACTGCCCCATATTTATCAGCATGTCCTGACACATTGATATGAAAGGATTGAAATTGTCAGTATTATTCTAAGATTTTGTATTGTATATTTTATCATTGTTACTGTGTTAACTTTCTTTTCACAACTTATTTGTTTGGACAATACCTTATGTATGCACCTCGCAATAAAACAGATCTGAATAGAAATGAACTCAGAGAGAGTCAGTGAGAGAGAGAGAGAGAGAGAGAGAGAGAGAGAGGGAGAGGGAGAGGGAGAGAGAGAGAGAGTTCAGACCTGAATCAATGACAGGTCCTCCAAACGCAGTCTGAAGAGATGATTTCTGAAAGAGAAAAAAATGTAGAGTTATACATTATGTATGATGTTTGTGCAAATTGTGGAGATCGGACATGGACCTACTTTCAATATTTCTCCTCTTTTTTCTTTCTGATTGCCTTTTCCACAGCTGGAATACATATAGGCTGTGTGTAAGTGTGTGTGTGCGTCTGTGTTTGTGTGTGTGAATGTGTCTGAGTGCATACATGCCTGTATGGTGTGTGTGTGTGTGGGGGGTATGTGATTGTACTGGATTATATAACTGGTACATAAACAGACTGTCCCAACAGTCCAGAAACTAGAAGCATGCTTCATCCAGCTAGCCACAGACATTGACATACACAAACGTTCAATTAAAATGTAGCTAGCTAGCTCTATGTGGGGTGCTGAAATGAGAAAGGCTTCTTAGACTTAGATTATTATGGTGCCATTGCTAAAGCTTTAAATACTTCAAAGTACATCTTTTGCTTTTTTCATTCTGTATGGTAACAGGACACACCTGGAGCAGAGTCGCATCTTGAGTAAATTTAAATGAATTCAATCCTCCCTGCCAGAACAACTTTCAGAACATACAGCTACCTGTTCAATCCAATAAATATCCACTAAATATGATCTAATGTTCTAAGTTCCCCACAGAAGTCAAAAAAGAGAAGTCAAAAAATGAAAAAATCAGCCAATTGGTCCACAACGGTCATCTTGGCCTCTGAATTTTGTATAATTTACCCATCTCTTTTTTTACCACTACGTCGCTAGTTAGGTATCATGGTAGCTGCAAATAGATCTGGCCATGATTTAACTCTTTCCTCTTTTATTTTTAGAGGGACATTACAATGGCATTGCCGATCAACAAATGAATCAGTCTAATTTCATTAAATCATGCACTCAAAAATTGTTGGACTATATTGCTAATAGGCCTGCTAGGGAGATGGAAATGTACCTCTCCAATTTCTCCACCTCTCTGCCTGACAGGTTACATGAGTCCCAACACTACATTTCCCACAAGGCATCTCAATATGTAGTCCTTCATTCATTGATAAAATGGCTATAAACTGGTTACAGACTAGGACTGAAGCTTAGATATGGGGAGATTAGAGAGGGTGTGGACTGTGTATTTGGTGTATAGGAGTAGGTGTGTACGGTCTCCCCCTCTGAAACTCCACTGTAACCTGGAGCAGGCATTCCTGCTCTGAGGCATCCCCTTCCACCTTACCAGCCTTCCACAAATAACCAAAAACAAGCTTTTAAACCCAAATGACACAAAGGTTTTCATTCAATGCAACTGCAGTGCACACTGTCCTCAGATCTGAGTAATTTAAGCACACACTTCCTTCGTCTGATTAGTTTTTGTATTAAAGCTTTTTTTTGTCATTTCTGTTTCTGGCGCAACTTTTGGCAATCCCTGACGTAAATGAAAAATGTCTCCAATTTACTCTCTGAAACAGGAAACAGGCACTGCACTGAAACACAAATGGAATGCCCTTATCAATCCAAAGTCCCCCCCTTCTCCCCCTTCAGCCTTTTTTCGTAAAGTTAATTTAGTCAGGCCCAGCATGTTCTCCTGTTGCCCCCACTGGCCTCCCTCTACTTCAATATAAAATACATTAGCCAATCCCACAGCACCATCTCCCTCAAATCTGCCTCGGCTCTCCCCTCTCTCGTATTCCCGGGTATCTTGCACGTTCATTGTAATAGAACCCACGCTGACAACCGAGGCTATTAGCAGCGAGTGACTGAATCTGCGAGATCTTTAGCGGTCAGCCGGGCCCCTTTGAGAAAATTACTCAGAGCAGACAAGGGGCCGCACTGCTGCAGGGCAACGCTGAGAGCGCTAAATTACAGCTGATGGTGTCGACAGAGACCATTAGCATCAGGTCCCCCCTCTGCCCATCACAATTTAAACAGCTGCCGTCCCGGAGAGGGAAGCCTTGCCGGCTTTTAAGCAGGAAATATCCCAGCGCAAATGCATAATAACTACTGTTTAACTACTGTACATCTGACACTTATTTTCAAGTAATTAATACTTCAGTACAAGGTCACCAGCATTAATTCAGCATTAATGATCAAATGCGATTAAGAAGGATGGGATGAAAACCAGAAGCATCTCTAGCTCTCTGACCTGGGATTGCCTTGGTTACTTTTTGAGGTTGCAAACTTCTTCAACCTTGAAGAAATTACTTTATAATAATATACTTAATATTAAGGGTGATCAGAATGGTGACTGTTTTATTCTGAAAGTATGTTTTTACTTGTCTTTAAGAGGTTTATATGAAAGATGTTTTTTCAGTTTATCGTCAGGGGACAGATTTCACAATCGACTTCAGTCGGCTTCTCAAGCAAAAAACTATCTTTTAAATGTATCTTTTCTGTCAACAGAGGCTCTCTGTTGGTAAAGTGCTTCTTGAAGCTTGACAGTACAGAGGGGAAAATACACACACTTTTCTTTTGGTTTCCCTTATCGCTTGTTAAAACAAAACAAAAATGGCTGAAGAATGAATAAAGAAGGGGTTTCATCTTTACTACTGAGGGAGAAAAATCTGCCTGTTTCAACAGGCATTGACATGGCAGGCACCAAGAAATCATTTCAGTCACCTTCTATCAAGTGTAAATAAGGCAATGGAACTGGTCAAGGACATGGCATACACGACTACACTGAAATCCACTCATCAAAGTGGAATAAAACCGAGCAGTTTTTGGTTGCTTATACATGTATACATGTAGCTTCTTTCTGGTCACACATCATAAATATTAATAACAGCAACAACCTCTGGGCACTCATTGCATCAGCTTTGATGATGACTTTGTAAAACAGAATGAATGAAGTCTGAATTTCTTTTGTAGGTACTGTATACTCATATTCCTAAAGCTGGGACAATCAAGGGAATCCCTTAAAGAATTCTAACACATGCACAAGCCTTTCTCATATTTCATGTGAGTTACTGTTTAACAACTTGGGTGACCTGCAGGAACCTACAGTCTGATGTCTATGAAAATAGCATTTTCAGGCAAAGTTTATCAGAAAAACTGATTCAATTGGATTTCTGCAGTGTTGAATTATCACAGCTCTGGCTGACACCTGGGAACAAGTCAAATTTACAAACATCCATTACAAAATGTTATGAGCACTTTATCAATGTGAAAAAAATAAAAGTACAATGAAAATAACTGTGTGACATTTCAGGGCACTCAGATTTCAGAATTTAACATCACATTTTGCAAAGAGAGGGGGGCACCAGTCACCTGGCTCCTACAATCAGCTCCTCGTGTCCGGGGTCGAAGGTCAGCTGGGAATAGTCCACCGTGCCTTCTGCCCTGAACCTACGGATCCACGGCTCGACTTCTGCAACAGGAGATGGAGAGAGAGAGAGACAGAGAGAGAGAGAAAGAGAATGAGAGAGAGAGAGAGAATGAGAGAGAGAGAGAGAATGAGAGCGAGAGAGAGAGAGAGAGAGAGAGAGAGAGAGAGAGAGAGTCAGACAGGCAGTGAGAGGCTGAGAAGTTAATGGAGCCGAACTGGCAGGGGATGTGTGTGGCCTGGGAGAGCTGATTAAACCCTATCTAACGCAGAGCACACAGGCCAGGCTGTCATCACCGCGTCCTCCTGCCTCCCCCCCAGGGGAAAAGCTCACACGCCCGTCGCTACCAGGCACTCTGACAGCTGCTCTGACACCGTCTCACCTTGGCGCTGGGCCATACCAACCCTTATGGGGGGGGGGCATGTAAGACTTTGGGTGGTGGATGAGGGGAGATGTCTATCTCTTTCCCTCGTCGCTGTGGATTGAAAGCCATTTTTGTTATCCAGTCTCTGATGAATCCCTGCTTTCTTCTCCAAAACCCTCTTGACAGAAAACATACTCATTTAGCAAGATATTTAAAATGGTTTTAAGACACATACTATTGTCATTTTTCTAAATATCACTAGTGTGGCACAATGGTTCAGTACCTGTAATAGTAAGGGTGCAGGTTTGAATCCTCAGAGAGGCATAGCTGTTGTAGCCTTGAGAATGGAACTTAAATTGCTTTAGTAAACTGTCTTGCTGTGCAAATGGATAACATGTCAAAAATCAGAGACACAAGCTAGCCTGGATAAATACTGTAACATGATGAAAAACATGTTAGTGTCTATGGTCTGAGCTTGGTCCCAGCCATGACATCAGATGATAATGACCGACAGTCCACAGCAGTGGAACAAGATGGCTTCATTCTGCCACGGTAGGGGGTGGGCTTGCTTGGAAGGGTCTCCTCAGCTCACCAAGCTCAGGCACGCTGGAAGTCGTCAGCCGCTTGCGAGCTGCTCTGATGACCTCAGCGGAGTAGTGCCTACTTCACTGTGGTGCATCGTGGGAATTGAAGTGTTAAACATAGCCATTGGCTGCGTGTGAGGGTGTATCAGAGGATTTCACTCCTCTTGCCTCAGCTTACGACTGCAGAGGTTGTTGGGGTGAGACAAGTCTAATATGCGATTGGCAATTCCAACAGAGGGTTGCATAGGGTGGAAAAAAACAGAAAAAACATCAATGCAACCGGAGAGAAAAATCCGGAAATTCATCTCACCTTCCAATTTTATAGCTTCCACACATATTAGTCACTGGGTCAACTGAAATTGCCTAAATTTGTCAGAACAGAAAATCTATAGGCACATAACCAAACCACAGACAGAGCAATACCAAACAATTCACTATCTTTTAGTCTCCTGCCAAAGCTTACTGATAGTATTCTACACCATTATCATTAATTAAAAACTGCCAAACAAACTGTAATCGTTAAGGACTTTAACTGCTGGGGTTTGTATGTGATAATTATTCAAACTCTATCTAACAAAATAATTAAACTTACAAATAATTACTGCCTAAACATTTGTTAATTTAGGCAGAAAGTTTATCAAATTGCAAATTACAGCAAATTATACGTATGGTTGCTTGAATACCTTTCTGTTAGGATACAGCAATGGCTCTATCCTAGAATTCAGCAGGGGAAACAAATTTGGGATTAATTTTCCCAAGCAACAGGGTCATTTTTCATCAGTAAGAAAGCTTGCTGTTCCCAGCCCGCCTGCCCCCCCACATAAAATTCTAAAATTGCTGTGGAATCTCTTACTTTGCGCCAAAACACAGGTTTAGACAATCGTAGCATCTCTTCTGAAACACTTGATCACCCCTATATCCCGTTTATGTGTATGTTTGTTTTCACACTATAGAACACAGCACTGTGTAAACGGTGGTCACCACACTAGCTTCCGATGTTTTATGAGTGTTCCCTACAATACATGATTGCCCCTAACTATCTTAAAGCGAAAATGTTTGTTTCAAAGTCCCAAAGGCCACATTATGAATGATATATGAAGTTAGTTTTAAGTTGCCCAGTGATTGGAGTGGTCAGCTAGCAGCAATTTCACAGCATTTACAAAAACACAGAGTTATATAGCTAGTTGGGAATCTGTAATTTAATGATAAAGTTTTTGCATACTGACTGTCATCTTTTTATTGTTTTATGTCAGGTCTATCACCCACCAGGAGCGCCAATGGTAAATGAGATGTTACCTGTCTGGGTTTTTTTTTCTAACTTCAAACAGCCTTCCCCAAGGCTCATAAATCACCTCCACCTGTACTATATTTGTGGCTGAACTCAGTGGGTAGTAGACTTAAGGCTGTCTCTTTATTACTCATAAAATTATACTAACCCAAATTTCTATTATAGGCTTATGAGTATTTCATGTGTAGTCACCATTTAAGATCTTAAATGTTCCTTTTCTTTTTTTGAAAATTTCAGCAGAGGTAAGGAAATGCACTCAGAGGAAAGTGTTTAACTGGCCATATCAAGCACAGCCTGAGCCAATGGCCCTTGCAATTCGGAATTATAAATGCTTGCTCTCCAATCAAACGGTTTCCTTGGGATTAGAAACCTCTGTGTCTCAACCACTACAAATCAATCTAACACATTATGTTTAATAAATGCCCTGTGTGTTAAAGTAGAAAACAAGCCCAAACAATTATCAGTAACAGTGAGACACAGGCATGTCTTGTGTGACTCTGTGAGACAGTTTTCCCTATGAACTAATAGTTGACAAGTGGACATGTTATTCTACCCATAGTCGAGAGAATTTAAGACCACAAAGTCCTGTCACCTCTGCGACCACTGTTTTAACCATAGGACTTTGGTCGAATGTTTTACATAATGTGTATATCTTTCTTAAAAACACTGTGATTCAAATGTACACCTTCACTCCAAAAATTGCACCTGAATCCCCAAGTCTCAGAGTCTGAAAACCTGGTTCTTGTGCACCATTAAAAGATCACTTTTACCCGGCACTTTATTTAATTAAGAACTTTCTCATCACCCGGAGCTTGTGTCACTGTCATTAGTGCTGCGCCATCCATCACTTAGCGAGGGCTACCGCTGGCTGCCTTATCGCGGGCGAAACACCTTGATAGCTAATTAATTTCTCCGACCGAGGTCTAATTGTCTCGCTTGTTTACAGGTAGCGGGTGATGTCGACAGCGACCCCCCCGGGCTTGCCGCTCACCTGCACTAATCCACAGGAACATCTGAACAGGCCGATAGCGACCGCTCGAAATTTCGTCTGCATTACTTGAGGAGGAAAACATTTCTTTAAGGAATAAAATCTGGAAGTAAGACATGCATAACAAATTAGAGCATGAAGGAGGAGAATTAAAATCCTTACACCAAGGACTGCATTCCAAAATCCTCATCTGATGATATGCAGTGCATAATAATTTCATGAATGTATAAATCAAGGCGAGGGATTTCTGTACGCGTGCAAAAAGTAAATATGTTGTGACTTTTTTTGCATATCTATGTGGACACTTAAGTCTGACTCATATTAAGACATGGGAGCACTCTTCCCCAGAGTTACAGAGTTCTGTGCTGCCAGTACAGTCTAAAGGTTGGAAAATTAAAGTTTCATCCAAAAAACTACAAACTCCAAATCTGTGGGTGCCCTCACTGTTTTACACTTGAGGACGTTACCTCATCAGTAAAAGTCTAGCTATAAAAATGGAGAGTATGCTAAGCACAATCTGTGGCAGTCATCTTGGACATGGGCATCTCCCTACAAAACTATAAAGGACTGCAAAATGTTCTCTGCTCAGAAATAAGCCCAAGGGGTAAATGTGTTAGCATCATGGCAACATGATGCCAGGCTTTCATTCTAACCAAACGCTTGGCCGCTTTGAACTGCGGGCACCAGTGGAACTAATCTGATCCATTGATAAAAACAGAGAGAGATCTAGGCTACAAGAAGCAGTTCACCAGATGCCACAGGCAGAAATCCAAACAAATGTGCACTACTAGTCTCAGAGTGAAAAGAAGTTTTAAAAGGTTATGAGATGTGGAAAATCCTTAACACCTTTAATCTAACCTTTTATTTAAAAAGGTGTAAAATAAAAAAACAAGCGTCACAAAACTGCCACCCACTCTCTATACATAGAAAGTCTGATTGAGCTACAATGAACTTTGCCTAATAGCTCCACCCTTCTTTCACTCAACCAATTGTGCCTTCACCTTCAGACACACCTTCTGTCATGCTGTGGCCCACTAGACAGAAGTCAGCTGTGACACAATCACTTGTTGCTGAGTGATTGACAATGATTAACTACCACTCCACATTTTATTTGTGTAAGAGGTAAGAAGTTAGAAGTATGAATTGATGGTTTTCTCACACATATTGATAGCTTTGAACACTGAATTCAGTGATGAGTGAAGAGAAACACTCATAATTTCAAATTCAGTGTTTGTCTCTTTGCATATTTCACATTCTACTACGGAAGTTAACATTACTAACAGAAAAACAAATAGTGGGAAGCCCATTCTGACAAGCTGAGGCCTGCTAAGTGCCCACAGTATTGTGAATGGGAGGCTTCTATTAGCATCAGTAAAGCCTGAGGCTCTGTTACTCTCACTCCTTTAAGATCTGTGCCTCCATCCACATTCTATATCCTATGTAGCTGAACAGTTAGGGTTAAGTGTTCAGAACAGCAACTAAAATATGCTGTATTTAGGTATTTCAGTACTCCTAGGATTGTTCAGCAGCAACAGTTATGTATTTTTACAGGTTCTGTTTGAATATTACATTGCGTCCATCAGTTTATTAACTGAATGGTTGTAATGTGGATGGCCTCTGACGCAGCTATTCACCCTCACTCCCTGGGTGGAGCTACAATGTTCCCCAACCCTCCACTTGCTTCTTTTGTGTCTCTCTGACTGTTGCTGTAGCCATATATTGTTTGGCAGACCAGTCTGCTCCTCCCATTACCCCCATGGGTAGAGGAGGTGTGGCCTTCATTTCTTGACGTCAGGCAGTTTTCCCCACCCACAAAGGCAGTGTTTTTCAAACTTTTCAGTTGACCCACATGTTTAAAATGACCAATGCTACCCAGATAACCATAGAAGTACGCGAAAAGGCACTAAGCATGCAATCAGACAGTCTGAACATCCCGTTTTAATTTCTTGCTGAATACAGTGTTATGATCAGTATTATCAAAATGAATTCATTTTTTCAAAAAGTGTAGTAGTATCAGAACAAATTCACTTTCTCAGTAATCGCAGTGCAATAAGACCTATGATTATCATCAGTAGGCTTCTCAGTATCAGTAAGTTTCCCAATAAGAACATTATAATTATGATCAGTATCATCAGAACAAGTTTATGTAATTGTCCCACATGGCTACAAGGTACCCTGCAAATAGAAAGGAAATTTTACGCTTGAGGTACGTGGATATACACTGCAGATCTACAATTTGGTTTGGTGACCCAATGTGCCCCATGTGTCCTGACCGTGACTTTGAAAAACAATTCACAAACATTAGGCATGCAGACTAAGCTCATATGTTGGAACATCAACACACTCTCCAAGGTCTGTGTGACAACAACCCAGCCTGAAGACTAGTTTACTAACCCGATTCCTCAACCTGTTGTTGCTCTTTGTCCTTAACTTTGCATACAGAATTTAAGCAAGTATTAAGTCTTTTCCAAAATGCCTCTCACCGGCAGTTAGACATCTCTGCCCAGTGGCCAGGTGCCAGCTCACCTGCGTGGGAGATGACCGGATGCTCCACTCGGTGACACGGTGACTCTGGAACCAAGGCGGGGCCTCTGCTGGCCACACCCCCCACAAGCAGGAACAGCACACCCTGCAGGCCAATCAGACAGAGGGAAGGGCGGTGCCCCGCAGCCGGAGCCATGGGCGGAGCTCTGCTCACTTCTCCACAGGGCCGAGGGAGGAGCTCTGCGCATCTGCAGGGGGGAGCTGGAAACCACACAGAGAGAGAGAGAGAGAGAGAGGGAGAGAGAGAGAGAGAGAGAGAGAGAGAGAGAGAGAGAGAGAGGGAGAGAGAGAGAGAGAGAGAGAGAGATGGGGGGGTGGATGGAAAAAGAGAGGGAGAGAGGGGGGAAGACTATTTTCAAAGTTTTCCAAAAATAACCACAAAGGTACTTCATAAGACAACCACAAACACATCACAGAAAGTACATCCAGCACCCACAATCAGAACACAGACCTGTCCCAGAAATCATGCTATTTCATCAACAGCTCCTCATTACAAGCAGAGAGGGGGGAAAAGAGGAAGGGAAGGAGGGGTTAGGAAAGAAAGAGGAATTGTGAGCTGAAAAACAGAAGAAAAAAAGAAGGGAGAGACAAAGGGGGTATAGGGGAGACAGGAGTAGAGGAAGATGGAGTGAGAAAGTTAGGATGTGACTGAAAGCAGGATTGAGCTGTGATTTCATATTTGCAAAATCACTTGTGCTTTTTAGGTTCTGTGTATCTTGTTATATGCATACACTAGAGTTATACACATACACTACCCATACACTGCAGGGTTATAAGCACACATTTTGCATACACTGCATTCAGTACCTTCACAGTCTAACCCACAGACTCAAGCAAATCAGTGAAGCCGAGTGTTTCTGGTGTAAAACAATGGCCCCTGTTAGACATTTTTTATCACAAATGAGCTCAGGTTTGTGACACTTATGAAGCACCTGCATGCCAACATCACCTCGGGCACATGCTTTTCTATGGGTTCTGCGGTGGCATTTTGCCAACATATCACAGCTTGAATCTGAGCTCACAGGGGAGCTGCACTGAGCATATTCACCCCTGCTCCACGTTCCAAAAGTACAGGTCAAGATGTCTGCCGAAACGATGGCTCCTCTGTGGCCAGAGAGGCACCGCCTCTGCTTCTGTGATGTCAACACATATCAGTGCTTGAGCTCCCACTGGACCCACTGACTGTGTTTGGGAAAATGCCACAGTGAGCTCAGGATGCCCACAACTGTGCTCAGGGTTTGAAGGGCATGCCAAGGCCAGTGCAGTGCTCAACAGCCAGCACAGCCTCTGGGGTCAGGAGCCAGACTAACCCCTCACCAGGTCTGGTGTCTGGCAGATTGGCAGACCCCTGTCTGAAGCCAGCAGGTGTGGGAACCGAGCCAAGATGACCAGCAACCTTGGTTCTATTCCTAATGTTTTCAGTAGTCCCTTATATTCTGCCTTTGAATGTCATTTTATAGTGATCAGTTTAGGAACACATTGAAATGTATTGTACTTCCCTGCTGACTCTCTTGCAGGTCTCTCTTGAAAAAAAGGAACCGTACAAAATTTCCCTTCCTTGGCTTTTGGCGTAAGACATTTCCGCTCTACCTTTCAGCTCCTCATGTGCAAGCAGTACATTCAACAGGCACATCACTGTGGTGTAGTGTTAAGGAGAAGGGCTCATAACCAAAGGTTTGCTGGTTCAATAGCCCATTGCATCACTGCTTGGGCAAGGTACTTAACCCAGAATTGCCTCAGTAAAATTCCACCTGTATAAATGGATAAAACTGAAACCTGTGTAAGTTGCTTTGGTTAAGAGCATCTGCTTAATGACAATCATGTGATGGACGTGGCATTGAGCTCACTACATTTCTGAGGCAGCATGTTGCCAGTGCATAGTTTACATTATCAAGCACATAAGTAGACGGAAAAACAGAGCACAGCTCTTACGGATGTGCCTGAACTCTGAAATCCAATGATGGAACTAATGTTTCATTATCTGCGAAGCTATTTATATAACTTGTTGAATATACTTTTGTAAGTCACTCTGAGTACCAGCATCTGCCAAATGACTAAATGTAAATGTAAATGTCAAATCATTACTGTTTCTCTGAGTCCAGAGAGGTGGCGTATGCTCAAAGCCTGGCCTTTCACTTTCATTCCAGTCCCAGTGCTCAAAGACACACACATCTCCACCTCCTCAGTGTCATTGCCACAGCAGAACTGTCAGGCTTTCAGGTGGAAGGACCCAGGCGCAGACCGGAATGCCAAACCAGGTGTTTATTTGCCGACAAGCCAGAAATGGTAGTAATAAAACAGTCTGAGTCAAAACCAGAAAATCCACAGGCAGAAATCCAAAAACACAAGGCAAGTTCAAAATCCAAAAAATAAACAGGCAGAAAGTCGAAAACCAGAGCAAGCAGATGCAAACAGGCAAGAACAAAACAGACAAACACCCTGAGACGAACTGGCAGAGAAACAAAGAAGATAGAGGGGTATATATACACAGGCTGGTGATGAGTTAACAGGGAACAGGTGTGCAGGATGGGCTTCAGGTGGTGGGTGTGGCATAAGGGCAGATAGGCGGGACGATGGGCTGTACACAAAAACAAAAGCACATGCATGCAAAAAACAAACAAAAGACACACCCACACTTACAGACAGGAAGACAGAAACACAATACAAGAGTTGTCTCTTGGCTCTATCCCTTCATCCACTGTGTAGTTTGTGGTTCTGAGTGCCTTGGAAACCACAGACATCCCATTCATTGGTGAGAACACAAAGAGAATGTCACGGCAGAGAGGTGTTGTGATGCCAACAGCTGACATAACAACTAATGTGTCTCTGCAAAGCTGGTGTGTAATACATGAAGGTCAGAGGGGCCAGCAGCTGTTGGTAGCCCTGCACAGGCTTCATATCACACCAATGGACCGAAGCTGAGAAATATACAACAGCCAGCTGTGGGACTCTCCAAGTTTTGGACAACATACTCCTTTAAATGGTCGTTGCTCCACTCTTAGTGTTGGGCAAGATGCAAGGCTCAATTATTGTGTGCTGCCCTTATGATTCTTCTGTTCCTAAAACTGGTTCATGGAGGAAAATCACCAGGAACGCTCAAAGCTCTTGTGCCGACCATTAAAACCCCCCGCTCATGCTACTCATACTTCACCTGTCTAATTACACAGTTTCTCTAAAGAGCTCACCAGATCAGGCTCCAGGGGGCTGCACACCCACCTCCACCATGACCTGAACCAATTATTGCGAGCCGTCAAGTAGCCCATTTGAGTCACAGACTCTATGGAGCTGAAGTGGGTTTCAGCTCCAACAGCCTTCCTTTTGGTCACAACACCAGACAGGAGAGGTAATGAATTACAGCCAATCTGTTGATGAGAACCATCGCAGACGCCTGCAGGGGCGTGACCTTATGTCCAGTCCCAGCCTTTCTCATTTCTCCCATCTATCCCCACTTCCCCTTAATCAGCCCACTGAGCCGCATCCCTGGTGTGCTCTAGCGTAATTGACAAAGGAGAACACAATGTTGTTTCTCCTGTACCCTGTTTGCACTCTGTCTATACAGAAAGAACTGGGCAGCTGAGAACCCAGCTGGTTGGATCAAAGCATTGATTCTAAATCCAAACTATCCCACTGGACTCCACTCCTTCAGTGGTGCAAGCAGAATCTATAGGGAGCTTCTTAACTGCTCACGCAGCATTAAGGGGCATTCCACTTGCTAAGTTGTCTGGCTGCCACCTGGTCCACGGCTTCTACATCTCTTATATTCGTCTGACTAATAGTGCTGTCACTGTCTCCTTTGAATAGACAGTGCTGGGGCTGCTTAATGATGCCTGATGTCTATATGTGGCTATTTGTCATTCCCAGAATATTCACTGAACCATGTACAAGTCCTCACTTGATGACTCGTGACTTAAACAAAACAGATTCAGTCTACCTAGTGTCTGGCCGGGGGACCTGAGCAGACTGTCTCTCACGCCTTGTAATTCTGGCAATCAGCATCTTGCTCAGCTAATGGTTTGCCTTGGTAGCGACTTGCCCCATTGCCTTCTTGGGACACCATAGCACCGTGCCTGTCCTTGTTCTCTAAATGGATTTTCTATGGTTGTGTTCAGTTTGGAAAATGTGCTTGGTACATATAACTGTGAACTACAAAATTACCTATGCTGAAATACTAGTAATTAAAGAGAGATTACAAAACTCACTACCTCATCCCTTTGTGTGGAACTTATTAATGGAGTGACACAAGCTAAGACCCCAAACTTAAGAAAAAGGGCAAAGCAGCAAAGCCCCTAGTGCAGTGATCTCCTCTTAAGTGGGTGACCTCCTCAATATCCTGGCAGAGACATCAAAAAGGCTAGAAACCTCACTTTGACAAATACCCCCCATGTATAATAACAGAAAACTGAGTAGGAATATGATTAGATATTGATGTACCCAATAATGTTCCACAGTTTCCAGTGTAACCTCTCCTTCCCTGTCTCAAAGCCAGAGGCAATTCAATTAGAGAATCCCAGCTTGATCCAGATGTGCTTTTTTTCTGGTAAATATAAATGAATAAATCATCGAGAGGATGTACAAAATCAATACCTGTAATTCCTTGACTGAAGCTGACAGTACCACTTGCTGTCCAGTACCTAATTGCTGTTGCTAATTGGTATTTAAATGAGAATAAATGAGAAGGGAGTTAATTGCATGGAGAGTCGTTGCAGTTATTAACTTTTCATGAGTTTCTTGTTACATGAGAACAGCAACAAGTAAAACCACTGATCAATCTTTCCCTTTCAGCTTATTTTTTATCATCACTTCAATTGTCCTTACATTCTAATTTACTTACTAGTTATTCTTTAATTCCATTATTTATTTTTTGTTTTGTGTTTACATAAGCAAGAAAATGAATGCAAATAAAAATATAAAATTCAAAAACAAAAAGCAAATTCTACATTTCCTCTTATTTTTCCTTTTTAATAATGCATATTAATGATATTCTAAATGATATACTTAGTTTTGATTTATTCAATTATATATTTGTATATAATTATACATATATGTAGATGTTGTAGATGATATGTAGATGTAAATGTTAGTTTTTGTGTTTACAAAATTGCGAAGATATGTCATTGTCAGGTGTCTGGGGCTCTCACTGACAGGGTGCTAACCTTTCCCAGAATTCTGAGGGACAGTACATCTTTAGATGTAACCCTTCTCACAGAATACCACAGAACCATGTAGTGAAACAGCCAGTTTAGCTTTAAGACCAAAAAACACTCCAGAAGAAGTCCTGTAAATTAACTTGCAGAGATACTGTTTTTCCTTTTTGTCTGCTGATTTTAGCATCCTGCAAGCTTCAGAGAGAATGAAAATAAGGCACAACAAAACACAGGCCAATATGCAGTCCTGATGGAAACTGTAAACAAATTAAACGGCACTGGCAGTCTCAGCAACCTCCAACAGGAGTCAGGACATGACTGGCAACATTGTTCAGACATGCCATCTCTGAAACTCCATCTGCTTCCACAACCATCCCGAGTCACATTCATTACTGAGACAAACACGCATCCTGCAAATGACTGACTGCCTACAGCTCCAATCCATTCTGTAGGAGGAATAATCATGCTGGGCTCTGTTAATATCAGTTCCAGACTACTACATTTCAGTCAACAAATTAGCATTTTATTTTGCATTCAATGTGATTAGCAGATGCACATATTGAGGGAGACTTACGCCGCTTACATTTTAATATAACAATGATTAAGTACCTCACTCAAGGTTATAACTCACATGTATACATTTGAGTAAGTAACAAAACACGTGTCCAACCAATCTTCTCAGAGTCTAGTTGTCTTGGTGGTGTTATCAGACACTGTTTTTAGCCCCAGAGTGTTGAATGTTGGAATAAAAAGTAAACCCCATTTCTTTGTAGTTGGGTCGTGTCAGATCTCTGTCCTATTTTTTTTTTTTACCAGGGACGGTTTGGTGTAGTCAGCATGTGCCAACAGGCTGGAGTTTCCTTTATTGTCTTGTCAGAATCTCAATAAGCACTCAAAATAATGTCAGAGAGATGTAATGCAGTTCTTCACCAAGTGCTGAAAGAGTAAGCGCACACTCTCGGTGTGTGTGGGTGTGAGAGAAGGTGTGAGTCAGCACTTTTATTCCCACTCATTCAGTTTCCACAAACCCTGCACAAAAGCAGGTGTTGGACAGGAAACAATGCATGCCATATTTCCAACTCTAAGTCAGACCCCGTTTAATGCCCAAAGAGCTTTTGGTGGACTGCCATTTTATTCAGAGAACTGCTCTCAGAAAGATTGTTCAGCAGCTGTGGAAAATGTGATCATTGTACACCTGGATTCTTACAAAATATTAGAATCATTGAGGGTATGATTGAGATTCATATCTTATATCTGAAGATGATCGTGGTGTTAACAGGACAATGACCAGGTAAGCACTACCTGGGCTTTCTTAACATAATAAATGCTAAAACAGTTCCCTATCATAATACTTGCATGTAGCATTAAAGACAAGAGTTCTTCACGTAGGAATGTCCACACTCCCAGCTGTCTGATGGTCTACTACATTCAATTCATTTCAATTCCAGTCATCAACAGGTTTTTACATTCTATAAAATAAATAAGTTTGGTTAATGATTTGTAACTAGGAATAGGGACTAAGGCTTATAATCCAAATTGAACTGCAAGTCCAATTTCCAGGTGGGCCACTACTGTTGTACCCTAGGGCAAGACACTTAACCCAAAATGCCTCAGTAAACAGCTAGCTCCATAACTGGATACCATTTAACATTTTAAGGTGTTTAAGTAGCTCTGGAAAAGAGCTGAGCTAAGCAAATGAAGTTTCCCCCTGGCGCTATATGTTTTTTTAGGTGTATGCAATCAGGGCCTGCATACTTATTTGTCTCCAGTTCTTTTTCAAACAGGTTTCAAACATTCAATTGTAGAATGTTTGAAACCTCTTCCCCGGAGAAGCTCAACAAAGTAAATGAGTGTGTCTGCAATATCTTTACTACTGTAAGACAGCATCCCTTTCCTATTACATTCAATGCATCTCCACTCTTCTCTGACATTCGCCTTTCTACTACAATATTATCAAGTAAGCTCTTCGTATAGCTTTTTGCATATTCAGCTATTTGCTTCTGAATGAGATTTTTGGCCATCTCTATCTGTTGTTGAACATTTTACAGGATGCTACCTTATTACTCTGCCCTTTCTTGTATATTTTCACCCTGCACCACCTTCATTTCTTTTATAGCTATTTGTTTACTGTGGAGAACACAATTTTTCCTTCATTTTGGATTATTTGAATTTACAGTGAATGTTAATACTAATTTATATATATTTTCTTTCACTTTCCACTGCAGTTTTTTTCCACCACAGTCTGTCACTTGTATCCAGGTGTCAATGTTCTTTCACTTCTCTCTCATATATCGTACCAACAGTTTCTAAACAGGTTGTAAGAACTAATAAATCGCTTGTAAGCAATTTGACAATGGCCTATATATGCTTTAGAAAGGTGGGGTTATTATGCAATGTTGCCAGCTCATCTAAAGGGGAACACCCTTGAAAAGGTAGCTCATGAAATGTGACAGTGTGTAAACAGTGCTTTCAAAGCAACATGTAAAATACCTTCCTGTACTTCCATTACAGCCCCTGAAATCACTCTGAGTGCACAAACTTCTCTTCACACTACCTTCATTGTCCTGCATGTTACCTTCATTTTTTCACTTCAGACACTACCATGAAGGAAATATGGAGTCATATGTTTGCTGCACTCATGCTATTACACAGAAAAACTAATATACCTCACATTTTTACATCATCAGTTTACATAGCTGGATATTTACTGAGGTAACTCAGGATAAGTATTACAGGGTATTACAGCACTGCTCCACTGAAGATTTTAGCCTGCTAACTTTTGGAAAAAGCCTACTACCCTAACCGCTATACCACAGGCACTCATGAAAACCAGACAGAAACATCATTTCCATTCCAGTAATTTCCATTTCCATTTCAGTTAATTTAATTTCTTAAATTTTAGAGGTGTATGTGGTGTGCAAGAGAACTTGATTGTGTGTGTGTGTGTGTGTGTGTGTGTGTGTGTGTGTGTGTGTGTGTGTGTGTGTGTGTGTGTGAGCACACGCGCATGCTGTTTGTGGAAAAAAACATCAACCTTTAACTCTCCATCTTTTACTGCCTGAAAATGAAGATAAGCTTCATTAACCTTTAAATATTAAAAAGGTTCTACATTAAGTGCATGGTATTGAGTGAATTATGTCCTCATCCACAGTCTGTGACCGTGCAACTGTGTCATGTTCAGATAAACAAATTACCATGCAGTATGTATCAATATTAGATCTGTTTGACTTCATGACACCCTTTCCTTGTACCTGTTGTATTAAGCTCTGCTTAGTGGTAAATGCCTAGTTTTTCAAAAGCCCTTGTAAAGCCACCACTTCCCCCTCCCATTTCTCTCTCCAGTCTCACACTTTCAGTGTTGTGTGCTGAACTAGGTGCCTGATAAAGTTCATTAACTGATTCATCTGGCTGATGCTGTTATCCAGAGACACAAACAAAGATAAGGTGCATACAAGTGCATATAAGATGAACAAGGGTACAAACAGAAAATGTCAGGCAACATTTGCACAAGTGTAAATATGTCACAAAATGCTACAGTGACTGATAGCTTTATAGACTTTATAGACACCCTAATAAAAACAATAAAAACAACAACTACTACTACCATAAATTTGAGGCAATGCTGCTACTACTGCTAGAAATACTGATAATACCACTGTTAAAAGAGTATTAATGATGACAATAGTCCTGTGATATGAAATAGCTCTATAATTATGTATCTGTGTGATATAATCTTGCTCTTTGTGTCTCCCTAGATAAGATCTCCTGCCAAATAAAAAATACTAAAAGGACCATAAGCTCCATTTTGCTGCATGGAAATTTCTGTTTAACAGCTCGTTTAGCCAAGTTCTTATGATTCTACCATTATAATTCTGATATTTGCAGAATGCTGCACCACAGTGGTGCAATTATTGACACAGTTCTGTACAGGGTGGTATGGTTCCATTTACTAAATGGTTCAAATATCTCAACCTGAAGGTTTAATGTTCAGTTCTCCATGAATCCTTCCAACTTTTTTCAAGCACTGCAAAACATCTTTGATGACTTTAAAACTGCATTTTTAAATGTGTGACCCTGAATTGGAGGTAACTCCATTCACCTGGAGGAAGGAAAATTCTCACTGCAGACCCTAAAAAATGTTAAACGCAAGCACAGTTAGACACTTCTTATATTGATTAATGACCTATAAATTCATTCTGCCACCTCCATTACACTGTGATACCACTTCTCACAAAGGGAGTATTGCTTCAGTCCATTTAATGCTGCTGGGGTAACCACCCAAAAATGTGCGAAAAGTGATTGTTCACCTTTAAAAGGGGGCAGGCGATAAAGTTTAATTTCGGGCACACTTCCCCGATATCTCCATGGAGCATTACGGGGCATGTCCACTCCCCCCCCTCAGGGGAGAGAGGTAACCATGGCAACATCTCCACATTTAAAAAGCCAACTATGGGACAAAATTTACACTGTGACTGCTATGGCAAAAATGTGGCAAAAAAGGTAAATAAATAGAGTAGCACTAACACTATCTTAAAATAAGCCACACAAAAACTTATTTCCATTCAGATGTGGATTCCCCGTAGAGCCAGAATCTCTTCAGGGAGCGCCCAGCCAACTGAAATTATAACCTAGCAGAGCCAAGCCCCATTTGACATTCTGAATGTGATTATCAAGAGTCTCTGCAGTAGCTCTGATTTGAAGAAAAAAAAATCAAATCAAAAATTCAAGTCAAATTCTAATTTAAATTCAAAACAGTCTGCAAGGAAAAGGCGGAAGGAAATGTCAAGAAATAGAAGTTAAACCGCTCTGGATAAAAGCTCAGGCCTGGAGAAATTGTATACACTTTACAAGCAGACTTAAATAAATTCATCATTTCACTTGTGTAAGTAGTGTGGTGAAGTGCTTAAAGGAGCTGTGCTTATATTCAGAGAGATGCAGGTTTGAATCTTACATGAGGCCCTCCTGCATAACACTGAGAGAGGCACTCAGCCTGAGCTGCTTCAGGAAATACAAACCTGCATGGTGGCAGTTTGGTATTGCTGTTATAGCTATTATGGCTATATTAGTTATAAGTTGGATTGCTTTTGGCAATATCCATCTCCATAAATGGATAACAAGTCACACTGGATGACTGTATATAATAAGAAAAATGTGTGTGTAATACGTCAACATTGTGAGTTCCCCTGGATGGTGTGTGCCTGCTAAGCAGATAAATGTCCTGGTAATAATACTGCATGGGTTTTGGAGGATGTGGAGGACATGAAGCGGTTTACTTGTCAGAGACTGGAGCCAAAGGCTGGTGTCCCACTCCACAATGTGGCTGCATCGCCACCTCACTGAAAGGCAAGGCGGGAACGGGCCCCTACCAAGCTCCTCCTAGTGATACCACTAATGAGCTTAAACCCTACTTCCGTCACCACTTTAACTGAGCCTGTCCTTATGCTATTG
The DNA here is from genome assembly GCA_019176425.1 of Megalops atlanticus. NCBI lineage: Eukaryota > Metazoa > Chordata > Actinopteri > Elopiformes > Megalopidae > Megalops > Megalops atlanticus. Next base: position 18,922,837 of record CM032898.1, on the reverse strand, counting down.
CTCATGTAGCTGAAAGCTACTCAGTCAGCCTTTACTCACAGCCTCTCAAATCCACATTACATCACATCTTGCCTCACACTGACAGCAGTGGTCTACCCACTGCTGACACCAGTGTAGCAAACCATTTTTTGAGGATCTATAACGGCAAAGCCCACCTCTTCCGAAATGAGTGAATCTTCCTGTCTTTATACTAAGAATAGGGCACTTCTTCACATTTCTCTTCTGTTTCAGACAATCACATATCTACCTAGTCTTTCTTCCTTGCTTCAGAAACAGTAACACCAGCAGAGAGTTTTACAGGGGCGAAGGTAAGAATTCAACAACACAATTCAATGATTTTGATCATCAGTACAAATTTAAATGTTACCTTTAGTTACATTTACAACATTAGGGGACATTAGATAATCGTATCACCAGGGGCACGTCCCAGATCTTGAAATCATCACCTCTTATCACTGTGACACAATGACACCTTGACAGAGAGCTACAGCTGAGCAGATGTTCTCAGTCATACTTATATTCCCTCCCCTGGGTGCTACTATTACAGTCAATGCTGCCATCACATGAGATTAAAAGGTTCCCACAGGACAAATCAATCACCTTTAATATTGTTTCACCGATAACTACAATTCAGCTGATCGATAAGGCATATACATTTTTACAAAGCACATTTGAAGGGTGCAACAGAATAAATATTTCAGGGGATTTTTAAATGGTTCTCAGCAAAGCAATACACAGTGCTTTAGAAAAGGAGGTGTTTCGTATTCCCTGGGTGTTTTCCTACTGCTGACTCCACGTTGTAATATGGAGCTTTGACTTTGCCTAAAGGTATCCCACTGAGCCATTTCTCAACTCAGCGTTTCTTTCCCAGTCCCCCCTTCTCTGTCCTTCCTCCAGGGAGTGAGCTGATCCCGCGTTGCTGGGGGAATGAGCTCTGAGAGCGCTTGTCTCTCACACGGAACCTCCCCCACCCCCGACTGAAGTTTGTCCACTACGGTTTGTTTGTGACCACCGCAGTTCTTGTGTGTGTGTCTGGATTTCCTGGCGGGTCCGTAGGTTGGTCCAAGCAAGCGTCATTGCAGGATGAAAATCATATAAGCCCTGAGACAGAACTAAAACCAAAGTCATGTGCTGATGGTGGAGGCAGTGTGTGAAATGCCAGTATGCCAGTTACTGTCCTGGAAAGATATGTTACGTGACATTACATCACATTCAGGGATGGGCAGTATTTCTATTACATGTATTTGACATTCATACCTGAAATATTTTTTCTGTATTTTATCATTTGTACTCGATTTGATTGGAAAAATCTTGATGCAGTTTGTATCATGATACTTCAAAAAGAAGTACTTTTGCTTTTTCAAAATACTCACATTTCTTTCTGGTCTCCCTCTCATTCCCCTCATGAGAGACCTTTCATTTTTCTATGAAGTCTCTTTGACATTCAAACAAACACAGGTACGGACCACATGAGGGTGCACAGAAATATTAATCTCCCCCTCTTCTACTTCATCTGTGTGCATCCAATATGTTCATCCACTTGTGTTTCGTCATGCAGTAACATGACTCATTTTTGAAGCAGAAACACTACCCCCAGAAATGAGTATGTGCTGACAACATTAGCTTGCTTGAAGGTCAGTATTCTGTGCTTTGAGCTAGTGTGTTGTTTGCGAGCGAGGCTATGAATCTATCAAGGTGATAGGTATAACTAACTAGCAAGTTAACATTTATTTGCTACCTTTTAAGTTGTGAAAGGCCTGTGCCATGTTGTTGACATTTGACACTGAGCACTTCATGCAGTAGTGCAGTAATTTTCTTCTCATACTTATTGGATAGCTAGCTAACATAAGCAATTGAATTGGACTATGTTGCCATCGTTTCTAGCTAGGTAAATAGCTATTGCTGCTCTTAAACACCACTGTATACATTCTCAGTTGATACTTCCCTTTGAGAAAAATGTTACAGTTATCTTTCCAGTTTCCGCGTCAACATACAGTTTCTAGTTTCCGTGTAAACTTACGTTTGATGCTTCCCAGGAAATGTATTTTTGTATTCAAAGTACAAGATTTTTGATACATTTTGAAACAAATATTTTGCAGTTTTTTTGACACATTTAAGCTGCCTTCAGGCTATTTTGTATTAAAACACATTATGATGTATTCTTGCCCATTTCTGACTACATTATATTTTCTGAGCAGACATTCTCTGTGACTTACATACCTCACAAAGTTTACATGTTATCCATTTATACAGCTGGATATTTACTGAGGCAATTCAGGATGAGTACCTTGCCCCAGGGCACAACAGCAGGGCCCCACCTGGGAATCAAACCAGAAACTTCTGGGTTGTGAGCCCGGCTCCTTGCTGCGACACCACACTGCTGCCCATGAATCGTGAACTGTTTTAGGGCTCCTTACTGAATTATAAGGGGCGTCAAGTCATTTCCATATCAGTCTGAAGTGTCTCATTAAATGCGCACTGCGTAGCGGCTCAAAGCTGACAGCAGAAGAAAGTGACCAGGCGCTGGAGATGGTGAATCATCTTGCCTCGGTGAGACAATGATTTAGATGCATGCCTTCGTGCTGCACTCTGAGAAACCCTGGTGAGATCAGAGCGTCGCCACTCAGCGCTAAAGCAAGCGCATCCTCGCATCTCACAAGCTGCAGCTGTCATCAGACTCTGAAGTTCACACCGAGGTGCGAATATTCACCTCGTCCTGCTCAAGAGCAAATTCACTGAAGCATTTCGTCCGCGTGATGGTTGGTGCATGATCCTAAAATGGAGGGGAAACACAACCACTGCCACGTGGGACCCTGAACGCTAATCACTAATCCTATCAAAATCTCTTCATTTTTGCGCTGTGAGGCTAATTCCTGAACAGCCCCAGCCAACAGACATTGGCATTGATAAACTCAGTCTCATAGCCATGAGACAGTGGGAGACTGTTGGGGATGGAGATGTTATATCATTGGTTGAGTGCTGTGTGTTTTGTTTCTATTTTGGTCATGAATTAAAATAGTTGGAAGGTTTGTGGCCATTTCTTTTCTACTGACAAAAGGTTGACACAAAGCAGTAGAGCCCACTCTAATGCACAAATCTTCAAAACTGAAATTCAAAGACGGTGTACATGACTGCTGGACATGGGGAATGGTTTGATAGATTCTGTATAATTACAGTCGTTACATTATTATCATCGCTGATCATACAATTAACATTTGTCCTTGTTTAAGTATTCATGACTTGAGAGCCTGCCGTTCTCATAAAAATGATTTTTCGCCTGAACTGAAAATGCCAAGATAGAAGCCTTTTCATCTTTCAATGTAAGACCATCACACAAACTGCACAGTATGTGTCTGTTGTTGTTGTAGCAGTGTCTTTTAACACCTTTCTGCACATACCAGAATATGGGGCACTATGGACAAAACATTTCGTCATTCCAAAGATAAGACACAACATAATGCCTAAATAAGTGAATCAAAGACTCGTGATATCTGCAAAATACATATTGACTAACCTTAAAACAATTAACCAACTGGCGGATGCCACTGTGTAAATTTGCATGAAATAAAATCTCTCTGAAAGCACCACCTAGTGGCAAACAGTGAAATTTCCTTAAAAATAGCATAACCAGAGTTTCCCTGATTGTCTGTCACGTGATACGCTGCAAGGCGTTTTGAGGGCACAAAGTGTCTCTGAGGGCTGGCATAGCAAGATAGCTGAGATCGATCTTGTACACGATGTCTCCTGCTGTCTGTGGTAACGGTGCAAACAGGGCAACATAACGATTTCTGGTAACATGCACCTGCTGTAGCATAATGTTTTAAAACTTACCCCCTAACAGTGTTTCCTCGACAAATTCCCAGCGTTTTAATGCCAAATGCAGTTTTGACATTGTAGTGATTTGGTCACGGGATTCCTTTAGCAAAACTACTTTTTATTCTTTCTCGGAAAGGAAATTTAAACCAACTGATAGTGAATGTCCTTGTTATTCGCTGTCTTTAAAATAATTGTCGCGTTCCAAAAGATCATTATAACACTAAAGTCAGTGTGGCTATTGGTTTTTTCACGCCTGACAAGTTGTCTAAGTTTCTAAATCATGGTGTCTGGTTGCATTGAGTCAAATGTGTACATAGTTTTTTTTTTTTTTTTTTTTTGAGTTGGCGTTGATGCTGCCCCGAGCACGATTGTAGTAGATTCGCGCATGGCTAAAATGTGATGAAAACGGGAAAAAGTATCAACATTCTTTTGAATTCAGTGCACCCACTGTTTTCCCCACGAGCTATGAGGACTTCTTGGCCTCGCCAAACATGCATGACGTCCACAGAGAAACCCCTGCAGAAAACTGCTAGCTCTTTTGAGTTGGCCATGTATCATAGTTGATTTTATGACAGTAAAGAACGTGTATCAGCCAGGTAATTAATTATTTCTTTTCAGCGAGTTGCATTTACCTAGCTTCCCTAGGACAGTCTTAGCGCACAGAGATCATTACTTGAAATGAAAACAAAGCATGGGACGTACTGGGAAAATGTAGACTGTACGGATGTAAGGTACATACAGTCAGGGTTATCAGTGTACTGATAAGGTCACTGTATGCAACAAATTTGTACTCCGCAAATAACTGCAGTTCCATCTCAGCAATTAAGCCTTGCTGATCTCTACGGTACATGCAAGGAGAAAAGTGAAAAATGTTCTAACAAGGGGATACAGCGCGTAGGCTACAGCAAGCATACAAAGGACTATTTAAAAATTAAAACAACACCAAAGGACTCACCAAGTAAAGTATACCACTACTCCAGCGCATCTAGCTGGGGGTGATGCTGTGAGACGACCAGTTAAAAGGACTGTGTACAAACGTCAGCGATGCGCTAAAGTGGCAAACTGCAGTAATCCAAGTTTGTGTGCGTTATCCAGCACGAGCGACAGACCAAAAGCACTGTACGTGTCTCCTTCCAAGACACATCCTTTGCCTTTGAATCTCGATCGCTGTTTAAAAGAGAACACTGGCCACGCACTTGCCTACATAGAAATGGACCCAGCCAGCGAGCAGGGGGAGGTAAAACGGGAAGCAAGTTGGCGAAGTTTGTATTACGTGCATTTGTGGAAACGGTTTGGTTGTTTAAAGGGACCACTGCACGTGCTGTGATTATTGCCTTGAGAACTGTAAATCCGCGCCACGCGTTTTGTAGCGACTAATTTTACCAGACTGTAAATGGTCTATTCCAGTATTACCACTGGACGTGCCAAATGGGATCGAAGATCCATCATTGTATTGAGCCGCTACAAAAGTTATTTTGAATAATCTTTTTAGATTCCAGCTATAAACATGTACATGAAATTAACAGCATAGACGTTTGTCATCGCACGTTATCATTTTTGCGTATAATGACATCAACTATATGCCTATAATGATGTTGAAATGATTTACCCCGAAAATCGCTTTTATTACAGGCGTTTCACTGTACAGCAAGTTTTCATTCGTATGAGTAGAGTATATTCTGTGCATAACCATGACAAATAGTTTGAGTCATTCGATGTGAATGTATGAATGAATAAACAGTACTTCATCAATGTCTACTTTCGGGTTACAATGAGGCTTCGCTCATTCATTCAATCGTACAATCTAACACACTGTTGTGGAGTACCTAATGCTTTCGATTTGCGATTTAAAATTGCTCTGGCGACATATGGCAGAAATTTTCAGTATCAATGTGATGATTGCATGCATTTAGGGCAGCCAATTCCCACAATAATCAAACGTTAATGACTCCACTTACCAGCTCGATTATACGTATTGCTGCAGGGAGAAAGGCGACGGCAATCTAACTCAAAACACGTCTTCTTGTACGAATTGTAAATTTTGTAGTCAAAGCAAAAAAATACACATAATTCAGAAGCCAAGAGGGAGCTTCATGTCTGAAAAGTTTACTTGTTGAGAGCAGAATAAATTCCCGTTCCTTCTCGTGGAAAGATGACTTACGCTGATACTTCACTGCAAACCTGATCTATTTCTTCGTGAAATGAGCTGTGAAAGCGGAGGAGATCTGAGACCAGGCCTGAGAAGGTGTGAATCTCAATGCCAAGTAATTCGGTGTTGTTCAGCAGCTGCCTGTTATTATGAAGATTTCTCTTTTTTTTCCTCAGTAGAGAACGCATGAATGTGGTGCACATGGACATACAGATATGTTCACTTTTTGCTTAGTTAACATTTTTAAAACAGTGAGAACGGTTTCGAGCAATCTTTCTCTGTCAGGTTCCCTCATGCATCACTGATTGAATATGTGAGTGCGATGAACCGGAGAAAAGCTGAAGCAGAGAGCGTTGATATTTCTATTAAAATCCTTTATGATATGATCTAATATGATATTCACGTCATGTGAGGGCACTAACATATGTGTAAAGAGAACGTCTTTGGCACGTTGTGACATTATGAATTACCACACCCTTGCAATCGTGTTGTAATGTCAGGAGAATCGAAGCGATTATTTCATCCAATTAAAACTGTAGCGATGCAAAGAACGAGCACCTTCCGCTTTGTAAAAGAGCATATTTCCTATACAGACACATAAATGATACGCTCATTACATTTTTTGCATCTCCAAATATGGAGGAAAAATACTTTCCAGATAGGCTACTATACGTTTTAGTAGTAGCAGAAGTATGCTTTTGACATTTTCAAAGTTTTTTTTCACCTGTGTTCCTCAGCCAAAGGTAATTGATTTATAGCCACTACCCTTTTTCTGTCTGAAGAGTGAATTTAATTCGACTTAATGTTTCTGCTCAGTGGCAGGGTATATAGAACCCAACAGAGCACAGAAAAGATCGTTTTTCATTTCAAATTTCAGTATTTCAATACCATTTCCCAATGAATGCTGGCACATTGATCCATTGGGTTCTTTGAGTACTACTGCAGCACGTTATTGATGCCAGTATGTCTTTTTTCCCCATTTTTTTCATTTATTTGCCAGACGGCTTTATCTGGAGCAAAGCATAGAGCAAGGTTACCCTTAGTGTGACTTCCAGGCATGAAGTGCAAAAAGATAAAATAAAACTGAGGATAACCGTAAGGCAGGTAACAATGGAATAGCAGATATCTTAGATTAAAGGAACAGCAGAACAGCCAAATTCTACTGCATAATATTATGCAAGATTTACATTACAAACTGAAACCTAACAGTACTTTAAGTCTTACAGAGCGATGCTTTGCCTGTGATTTGTGACCAATTTGGGATGTATCTGGTAGTGCTTAATATCAACAAATGGTCCATATTGTTAATTGACAAATAGTTACATAATTTCATATTTACATCAAATGAAGAAATTAGTGTAATGGACGTATGTGTGTGTGTGTGTGAGTGTGAAATCAATCTATGGAAATTAAACAGACCACATTCATCTATGTACAATCAAATGTGTTGGTCTGATTTTTCACAGTGGAAAGTGTCATTGTAATTTGTGGAAAAGGTGCAGTTCTTTGAGATATTTTTTTTACCCCTGTCTCCCCTTCCTCATCATCTTCTTCCTCTGCTGTGGCTGCCAATACTACAGCAGTGCCACATAAATATAATGGCCACCGCACCTGCTGCGGGTGCCCCACGGCTATTGTGTATTGACCGTTGCAGCGCTAACCCGAACCTCATACATCTCTGTTCCTCTTGGGGGGGATGAGAGAGCCGCTTGCTAAAGAGGCTCATTATGAAGCAGCCGCTGGTATGAGCTGGATAATTCATCAGGATTCAAGGTTTGCAGCAGAGCTAATGGTGCCTGGGTTTTAACAAGCTGCTCAGATCTTCCCCTTGAAAGGGGACTTTTGTCAACAAGCAAGTGTACACTAGGTTAATTGACTGCATTGGAGCAGCAGTTGGGTCTCTTCATTACACAGTAATTATAAGACAGGCTGAGAGAGTCATGCACTGTAAATACACAGTGGATTTATGATCCAGGGTTGGGTTAAATTCCATTTCATTCCAATCAGGTCAAGGAATGAATTGAAATGACATGAGATTTTCATTACATGAATCGAATTTCAGTTCATTCGCTGAAATGAGTGATTTTGAATGGAATTGAACCCAGCTCTGATGTGGTCGCTAAGGCCAGGAGAATCTGCACTGCAAATGCAGTGCAGTGGGTATACCACCACTAACGACTGGTCAACATGCATTCCAAACGTACAATGGAAATTCAGATACACCACGGATAAAATAGGATTGTACCTCAAGTCTAAAGAGCCAATTTCAACACAAGGGATATGTTTGGTTTTTGCTGAATATTTTGCTGAAATGGATGAATTGCCATGTTAAAGGATTAGGCATGGCATCTTAGATCAGGCCCTAACAGTATCACTTTGTAAATGGAGCAAGCGTTATGATATCATAATTACAGCATCTGTTGAGGTCCATTTTGCCTTGCTGGAAGAAGTCAAAGTTAGTCTAGTCTGAGTCTAGTAGACTGGAGTACATTCTGAACTGTACGATGGAATGACTTTCTTGAACTATGCTCCAGTTTTGTTTTAATTTTGCAGTTTTATGATATTACTTAATATTTTTTGCACATCAATGAAATTGATTCGGCTGATTGGAATTTCATCTAAAAATCTTTGTTGGTAAATTAAATATTAATTATAACTTCACAGCAACTTCAACTTATTATTGCAATATTTCTATAGTTTCTTTACAGTCATTGTCTCCTTTCGAGCGTGGTTTAAATATTAAAGCCATTCCAAGTCTGATAGCCTCGGGCGCCCTGCTTTATGCGTGCAGAATGTGGCACATAATCACTTTGAAAGATGTTCCAGTTTTAACATTAACAATTAAAACTCTCGTCGCAGCGTCTCGCGCCCGCGGAGGAAAGTGATGACATCGCGCGCTGTCTCGAGGAAACGCTCACGGTTTTTAACCACGTGTTTACCGCCCTGATCTAAAATGTGCCGAAACGTTAAGCCCGTGAATGAACACGCACAAGTCTTGAGTCTGCGTATCTGCAGACATCATATCGTTCATTCAGACGTTTGTACCGATGCACTTCTTGAACCTTCATTATAAAAAAAAAAACAAGAAGCTTGTTTTTACACTTCCTCTTTAGAGACGTCAACAATAACACACATCTCTAATTGAAAGCTGAAGGGTGTGCTTGCTTTTATTGCTGCTGGGTTCCTTGTTCATTTATTTCATCTAAGAATGAAACGAAGCTTGTCACAGATTTCCTGACTAAAAGTAACACTGCCTCACAGTGGCTAGTGAAAACTAAAGCCAGACTGATTTCCCCTTGATAAAACCACATCCATCTCTCAATCCCTCCTCCACACCACGAGGGTTTTGGGAGGGGCATGCCTAATATCTGTAGGCCTACAGCATTGAGAGTTTTTGAGGGCATTTTTGAGGTTTTCCACAGAAAAAAAACACAACAAAAACTCAGTAACCCTTGGGGTTTGAGTCCTTGAAATTATTTTCTCCTGTACCATCTATCCCCATTTGAACACAGACTTCAGGTATAACTTAATATGGCTTCACAATAAATGCCCTAAGTTGAACCATTTTCCACTGTCTTCCCTTTCCTCTGCTTCTTCCTTTCCTTCTCTATCTTAATTTTCCCTTGCCCTTGTGCCTGTAGGACCTCTGTAGTAATGTAATGGTTATGATTCTTCTTCCTGTACTTACAAATACTTGTATTAAGGGCAATATATTTTTTTACAAAACTGTAGTTTCACAGAAGTATATGCACAGTTAACCTACACAGGTGCTGAGCAAAAACAATAAAATAAAATATTAAATAAAATAAATAATAAAAAAATAAAAAATTAGAAGAGATATCCTCACACTGCTGTTATGCTCCCAAATGAATTAATTGATTAGTTGATTTCAAATGTTGTCACCTGACAATATTTCAACTATTTGGTCTTCGTCAGGTCATAGTTGTAGAGCCAAACTATTTTCTGTTAGTAGTCTTTGTTAGTTGGGGCCGAAGTGTAGCATAGTGGTAAGCTCTTAACTAAATTATTGCTTGTTCGACTCCCTGCAGGAGTTGTGCAAAGTATTTAAACTCCCTGCAGGAGTCGTTCAGAGTACCCTTGTGCAAAGTATTCAACCCAGAATTGCCTCAGTAAATATCCAGCTGCATATATGATTAACATGTAAAAATTGTCGCTCTGGATAAGAGTGTTTCCCAAATGACAGTAATGTTATGTAATGTTTTAGTCATAGTAGAGATTTTATCTGCACGCCTGATGTGTGTTTGCAGGTGCTAGTGAATACAGCCAGAGGTTGAGCTTTAACAGAGAGGAGGAATTGGCATCACTTGGCATCTCTGTGCTGCAAGACTGCATTGATGCAGTGAATTCCTCCTCTCTGTTAAAGCTGTTTTAACCCAGAGACAGATGCAATATGAATAAAAACATTACATTACTACCATGAAAGGGACAATAATTTGAATTTTGAATACAAAACAAGTAATCTGTTGCATTTGAGAAAAGAATACAGAACACTGGTATGAATTGTTCAGATGCATACTTTTTGACTTGAACATTTGTGTAAATGGTCCCCAACAATCCAGCAGAGCCAAATCACTGATACCTCCCACTAACACTTTACTATATTGGACTCTCAGATCTGACCCATGAAGATTGATAAATCAGAGATGGTAAGAGGGAAAAAAACAAAGGGCCAAGTTACAGAAAATAATTTAGTAGGCACTGGGCAGGCACTGCCTTGGAACTGCATTTTATCCTCTCAAAGCAATTTTTCTTCGAGGATGTTTTATCTTTTGACAGAGTCTGCAAGTGCTGTCAGAATATACCCAGTCTCAACAGTGATAACATGGAACTGATAATCCCAGCGTGCCTTGTGGTAACGTTGTCCTGAACTGAAAAATGGAAGTAATGGAAGGTGTCTGATTTTGATAGTATCTCAATGTTTTTAAATTATTCTCCACTTGCTTTTACATCTTTGGATATATTTACTTTGAACATGCTAATTCTGTCCTTCTGTTCAGTAGCGCTCCAAGCAAAACATGTTTCCCTCTTATAGTAGGTTAATGGTCAAGATGTTCAACATAGATTGATGTTGAAATGTGACATGTTAAACACATCTAATCTATTAGATTAAAATGATGACTGAAATGTAATCTATTAGAAGTGGCTGGCAAAAGACAGGATACAAGAGGTCACTAGTACCAGGGTTTAGAATCAGTGACAACAACCATTCACCGCATCAGTGTGAGTGTGTGTTACTCCGACTGGTGCCGTTTAGGGTAAATGGGATGTTTCCTGGTCTGAGTGGAACTCTCCCTGAAAATGCAGCACACTTTTGTGAAAGGGAGGACAGTACAGCAATGTCACTCGCAGAGACCAGTGATGCCATCTGGATTGAGCTACGTGATGTTACATAGCAATCACATTAGGACATCTGGACCTCTAATAACATAATAGTAATCTGTGTCACTACACATCTTTTCTCTTCACCTCTTAACCCCCATCCCATTACATCTCAATTAGTTGTACATTAGTTTGTACATATCAGTTTTATATACCATTGCTATTTGTTTATGCTTGCTGTTTATATATGCTTTTTGCACTTCTGGTTAGATGCTAACTGTATTTCATTGGCTCTGTACCTGTACGCTGCACAACGACATTAAAGTTTAATCTAATCTAACCTAATCTTGTCCGCCACACTTTAATCTATTACTTGGTAAGGACACATTCCAGCGTTGTGTATTGCTAACAAGTGGCTGATTCATAGTTAAGTGTTAACACCTGCAGAAAGCTAGATCTTAGGTGGATGGATTTTCCTAACCCTGATTTTAGATGTGTTTCTTCGAAGAAGAAACTAAATACCCTCGATTGGGACGCGAAGGCTTCCACAATGGATGAATACCGCCACCCTGTGGCAATATTGCGCACAACAAATGAAAATTCAACAGCAAACGTCCGACACAGCTTTTTAATTTAAATATGTCCCCATATATAAAACATTCCATAATGAGACATACAAAAAATACATTTTAAAATATTCAAGTGATAAAAGCTAGATCACATTTAATGTCATACTGACACAAAACTATGGTGGGCGAGCTTCAGTTCCCTGATACCTATACATTGTGGTATAAACAACAACAACAACAACAATAATAATAATAATAATAATAATAATAATAATAATAATAATAATAATAATAACAACAGTAATAATAATAATAATAATAATGACAATAATAATAATAATAATAATAATAATAATAATAATAATAATAATAATAAACAATTTAATTTAAGATTATCAATGCTGCATTTGACACGTCGTGAGCTGTAAACCCTCTTTCCCACGAACTACCTAAACGATGGCTTGTATTTTTTCCGGAATCGGCGACAAATTCTTTTAATGTTTTTCCCAAGTTAATGGTTTCAGACAGCGTAGCTGAGGCATCTGTCACGAACGTATCATGGGCGTCGGAGAATAACTTCGTGAACATAACTTCCTCATTTTTTGTCGAAGTGTTGGAGTTAAAATGTCCGTCCAAATAAGAACAGATCTCCATCTTACTTCTTCAGGAACTACCTTCCCATCTTTGACACCGAAGTCAGTCTCGCAAATTCCTCCACTCCATCGGCGGGCCGGTTAAACTTTACGTTCTAGTTTTAAAGCCGTCAAACCGCTGGACCTGATCTCTGGACTGCAGAACCAACGACATTTGAAAGCGTCCTTCTAAGAACGTAAAGTAGCTGAGCCTGAACTCTGTAATCCACACCTTGAAGTTCCACACATTTCATTTGAAGCACCAATCATTTCTGTGTCTTCTTTGTTCTGTTCTCAGTCCTAGAGTCACCGTGTGTATGGTATTGTGTCCTTTGTCCATTGGAAATTAGACGGCCGAGCTGGTACAACAGGTTGATACGATCCCCGATTTCCCGCAATTCCTGCGCGCATTGCTCAATTGGGTCCTCTTCTAAAAAAGAAAAGATTGGCTTTGTTAGTTAATACACCCTAAAAACGACAGGCCTAGACAAATCATTAAAATCAACCTGAATGCACAAAAGTTTAGATTTCCTTAATAATACTACAGTATTATTACAGAACACACATTACTACAGAACTTAAAAATAAGTATCACTTACTTTTTGACATTTTGCAGTTTGTTATTTTTTTCTTTATTTTCGTCTTTCTTGCTTCGGCGAGACTTGATCTCCGTCTCCAATGTTCGCTGTGTGCTGGAAAGCAGCACTAGAAGTCTAATCATACGTGCTTGTTTCTGATGTATGGAATATGAGATAAGTTTCTCTTTCGATATATCACGTGAAATGGCAACGTATTAGGGGAACTAGCAGGTACCACGACAGGATCACGAGGTCTGTGAAAGGGATCAGGAGGTATTCATAAAAGCACAAAAATGACAGGAGAATGATTTTTTTGTCATTTTCTGTGTACCTTGGGGATTCCATAAAACTATTTTGCAAGAGCGGGAATGTGCGTTATTTCAGCCTACAATGCTTGACGTTTCACTAAAGCACAGTTGGTGTGAACTCTGATCTTTATCGTAAATATTGTAAATGATCATACACTATGGTACTGTTTTCCGGGACTCGCTCTGTACGTGACTGTGGATAACAGCGTCTGATGACTGATAAGGATACAGAACGTCTCGTTGTAGATATTAAAATCAAATTAACGTAGACTACCCTTCCTCCCGCCCCCAGAAGGAAAAGGAAATTTATGAGTACAATGATAATCCTTCGTTAATGGTAGTTCAAGGCTTGTAAACGTTGTTTCTGTGAGAACATTTTTCTCAATGTGTCTGAGAAAAGCTTGTTCCTAAATAAAAGTTGGTATCACTATGATGAGAGAAATGATACCCACACTGATTACACCATAACGCAGTGCAATTTCAAATGAGATAAAAAATGCCTTTGTGGTGTTCTCCCAGCAAACTTAAGGCCAGTTGTGCAATGGCAAATTTATGAATTCCTTACTTTATTCGTTTGTAAACTGTATTTGATTTAATAATATGCCTAACCCCTTCAATGTGTGAGAACTACTTGTTCTGTCGACTTAAATTTGTCACTGTAAAGTACAACTTTAAATTGCTATTATTTATTGAATTCAAGCTTGAGAAAGTACATGCAAGATAAACTTTCATCCATGTGAGAGTGGTGTTTAGGAGCTTTAAAAAAGCAACTGCGGGAGTATTAAAAGTTTTGTCACTTATGCCCGCTAGATGGCAGTGCTAACTAAAATGCGCTTGAGAAAACCATTGCAATTAGTAGTTTTATTTCATAACAAGGAGTTCACACATAAATGATTAAATGAGTTCACACATAAATGAAATGCCTGTAGCAATTGTTAACAATGTCATTAATCTTGGGTTTAGTACGAGAGAAGCTAGCTTGAGTGTATAGCCCAATCTTAGCATATTGACAGTGGCCTCTGTAGTCTGTATATTTACAAGGATAACATGTAAGTAACCATAACTGCCTCCGCAGAATTATGGTATATTTATAAGTGCGGTGATGTTGTCATTTAATCTCTCTCAAAAGTAAAAAGCATAGAACTAATAGAAACCCCCACTCTGGTAGCTGAGGACAGATCTTCACTCCTAAACAGGTGGCTTTCATAGTGTACAATGCAGTTGCCAACAATCTGTTTGAGAGGAATCAAGAGCACAGTCTTTGAAGATAACATATTTCAAAATGTGGATCATGTCAGCATGGTAATTGATCAGGTATCAAAAACATACTTAAGCAAGCGCACAAGGCATACTCAGAACTGTAAACAGTCCTTTACCTCCTTCTTTACAACAATACAATCAAAATATCTAGAATACCATTACTATCATTACTATACTACTATAATTACTGACAATATGTGTTATAGTACTGTTTGTCTGCTGAGCAGGTATTTTGAAAAAACTGAATGATTTAATTGTCTATTTCACTTTCTGATTTTTACAGGCCTCGTTTTAAGTTTATGGTTCTCCGGAAATTTCTCACTGTCTTGAGTAGCAACTATTGGCAGGCTTTTTTTGTGAAAGTGAACTGAAAGTGTATTCTACATGTTGTACTTTGCTCTTACTGTTAAGATAACTCAAAGTTGCTTTCCGCACTTAATTTCCATAAAAAACTAACTGTATATTGCAATAGACGAGGAGATACCCGACAGAGATACCCGATAGATAATGAATTCTCATTTTGAGGTAATTAGTAGCTTTTGTCGCAGGTTCTTGCGACAGACTACCAGTAGGACATGTTAGGAAGGAAATGTTAAGTTTTGAAAAACTTGGGTGTTGTATTAATTGTTTTGGAAAAAAGTGAAATATTTCAGAGAGTGTGTCAGACCGATCGAGTTGAATGAAGAATTCAGAATAGTTCACTGATCCTATGATTCAAAACGATGAAAAACAACGCTAAAGACACACAGCATTGCACGAGTCACGCGACCCCAGTTGACATTTGTGAGATCTGTACTCTGGATACAATTTCGCACCGACTGACGGTTTCGGTTTCAGAAGAAAAACTTCCGTTTTCGATTCCCCCTTCGCAGCCTTTCTACAAATTGAAAACGTCTCAAGTGAAGACAGCGTCTAGCTTGATATCGCAAACAACCACAACCATGAAAGGCGTGGGATGAGGGATTAGGTCATCTGTCCTAGTCACATAAACTCAAGAACACGCTTTGTAACACCAAAAAAAAAAAAATGAATGGGATGAAGGAAACATAGGTTAGTTTTGGTTTTAGTTTTGGTTTTGGTCCAAAACTAGTATGGAATATATTGTAATCCCTGTTCTAAGGCCATCACCCATCATGAGTAAACAGGCAAGTGTGCTGAAGAGATCCTGCACGGCAAGGGTTAAAGAAAATTGTATATTTTTTGACACCAGTAGATGTCAGATTTACAATACCTTTTTGCAGTGGCCTTCTGTCAGTCAAAGTTCAGTAAATATATGGCGTGTGCTCATATTTGTGTGGTGGTATGAATCTCAAAGCAAGCAATATACTGTATGTTTCTTACCTCATGTTTTCTACTTAAATGTGAAAAATGTTAAAAATTCCTATGAATGAAATCTTCCATCCCAGTTGCTTTATGTATGTCACTGAAAGGTAAAATTCTCTCTGCTTTAATGGGAAACGTACATGAACCCAGGGCAATAATGACCAACAGAGCACTGCCAGACAGTTTGTAAATCTGTCCTGAAAATGCTCCAATAACAAGAGGATGACATCACTGAAAGAAGACACAGACACGTCTGTCCTTTCTGACCTTTGCGGCAGTTCGAATGATCATCATCGGTTTCCTTTTTCTCATCTTGAATATTCTCTCCATCACAATCACTTTACAGTAATCACAGCTCAGCATTTAGGCGCAGTAACTACATGACCTCATTGGCTGATCCTGACCCCCTAATGCAGTGCAAGAGCATTGGATATAACGGAGAGGTTATGGGCATGCTTCTGAGTATTATGGGCAAAACAGCCAACATGCACAAAAACAGAAAATCAGTTCAGATCAGTACAAGCACTGGAATTATTTATCTGATACTTATATGCCTTTATTTCTGTCAGCCTGCTGCCGGTAATTTACATGCAATCTGTCTTTATCAACATGTTTATTGGAAATCAAATTGATTGTGTATTTCATATCTGTCATGGTATGCTTACATAAATAAGCATATTTCTTTTTGTCTGCAATTCAGAATACACCTTGAGGCTATGAGTAATTAAGATGGTATTCCATTACACAATGTGTAATTATACATGCATAAAGTTTTATTTTGTAAAATGTGATTATGTCATAAATTCATCCCTTTATGCAAACAGGGATGTTTATAAGGAGACTTGCAGGTTGACTCTTATTGAAATAAATGGTGATTAGTGTGCCTTACAAAGCTCTGAGTGTAATTACTTAACAGGAGAAGTTCAATACTAAGAGAAAAATTTCAGACAGAATAAATATGACTTAAAGGGTCCTGTTCCTCCACCCATAATAAGGAAGAATGGAGGGTAAATAAATTCAATAAAATAGTACAATAACTACATCTGAGAATTCAGAGCACCGAGTTTTATGGTCAGTTGATCAATCATATGTGCAGCTGTGCAGCACCCAGAAAACGTTTATAATAAGACTTGGTCTGTGAGTTTTGATTACCGCATGAAATGCTCTTCTGCCATGGCCATTGATTCATACATCTGTGTTCTGTCAGTGCATAGCTGTTCCAAAACTCTATCTTTGATGGATTGAGGTGACAGTGGCTCATAGTAATAAGGGATACAAACTATGACACTATCAATGTAGAAAAAATAGATATCTGACAGCTGAAGGGTGCTTGACTGGTACTGACAACTTGACATGAGAAATAAAGCTCTTCCTGGTCAGTCTTTGGGTGTTTTTTCCTGTAACTCAAAAGTTCAAAAAGAGAATCATCTTTTCATCTGATGAAGTTCATCCCCCTCATGTTATTCCCTCAGAATGGATAAAGATCTCTCTCCCTTTCTCTCTCCTTCCCTCTGTCAGTGAAGAGAATATAAATTAAACACTAGGAACCCCTCCTCACCTTACATAACCTACTCTGAGAGGACAAATTATTCATAACTACAATGGCCAACTTAAACCTGCGTCAGACTACCCTAAAACCATGTTATATAAATAAACCAACAGCTCATTGCTCTGTTTCTGTGCATTTCAATAGGAGAGTAATTACTGGATTGCAACAATGATGTTGCCTACAAACAAACGACGGTATTCTAGTTTTTTCAGTACTGAGCAATGGTGGTGAACTGTGAGGACCCAGATGATAAACCTCCTGCAAGGATACATCCAGAGTCAGCAGAACCTATATTTCCTGCTCCAAAGCCCCACCCATTACAGAAATTACAGGCATGTCAGAATAAGAGGTCAGAGTTATGTGACCTTAGAGGATTTTGATTTGAAACATTTAGTAGGAAGCCTGGTATGGTTTGGCTTAAAGCTGATTGCTCTGCTACTGTTAATCCTCTACAAGTTCAGAAAAACACTAATATGAAGGACATGGGACATTGCAGAGCTCAGTGCAGCAGTGTAGAACAGTGGTAAGGTTAGCGGTATTGAACGGTAATCAGGGCCAGTGAGTGGAGGAGAGGTCAGGGTCCCTTGGCAGAGCTCCCTCAGTTAATAAGATTTCCGCAGCCATCTACAATCAGAACGTACACGTGTCTCCACACTCACTACTTCCGATTTTTTAATTCTACTGTTCGGGGTTTTCGTGTTCATTTGTTTGTGTTAGCATGCACAACTCCAGTCAAAACTGTTTCGTGTCATATCAAAGACACCATCCGCCTGCGTCCGAGATTTAGAGAGACATAGGTCCCTGGAGAGAGGTGGCGACTTCCCTCCGCAATTTTGTTTCTGTCTTGGAAGGAAAACACAGCGGTGGGGGGCGACAGAGAGGAGGAACCAGAATGTAGCTACGCAAAGGGGAACGACTCCCATTGGCTACAACCGCTTGGTACCCAGATGGAGACAGAGGGATGACACGAATAATGTAGCTGCCGATTCTCAGCGCGAATGTACTGTCAGGTAGATTCTGTCTTGTGTGGTCACTGCATGTAGGAAAACATGGGTTTTCTGCTAACCTCGCAACAGCAAAGCCTGACAATTACGTTTGGAATTTAAGGTTTGCCAGTGGAGTAATGATTCATAGACAGGTGATACTATCCCAGGTAAGTCGCGTTGATGTCTTTGTTTGTCGATGGATCTTTGCTTTTATTGCCAGCTAGTCAGCTTGCTGTAGCAGTTTGTTTGGTCACAATATGTGCCGAAATAAGCCTCAACACCGAGCTGTACAGATAGCTAGCGCTGGAGCAGCGAAGACAACGCATCAGTGGGCTGCGTCAGATGACTGGGCCGTCCGTCAAACATTTATTTGCCAAGCGGCAAAACAAGGTCCTTTCGAGTCGCTTATTTTCATATTTTGCTTGAGCATTGTAACAGCTCTAAATTTTATCCCGCACTGTCGGAGTAGACCTCGTCTGTTTATTTCTTTGTGTGTGCCGAGGGTGGCGGTAATCTTGTTATGGAAATGGCCCCTTGCTTTAAAGTATATTGCATAAAATGGAAATGGATCCTGTAGAAAATGCGTCGGTGGTGTGATTATACGCCCGTAATACTCTAAGCAGGTCTCAAAACTTAAAAAAAAAAAAAAAAAAAAGAAAAATCAGACAACAACCTGTGAATAGAAACAGATACATGCAAAGCTATATTTATTCAAAACAATTAATTGTTTGCCCTCGTCTCCCCTCATTCTAGTGGGAACAGTGCTGCTTTTTGTCAGCGGTCTTGTGGACAGATTCAGTTAAACTCCACAGAAGATCGAGTTCTCTTTTTAAATCACAAGGTATGCTTTCCCCTGCGCGGTAAGTTAAGTAACGAACCCATTGGTTTGAATTATTTTAATTATAAAGGCTTCCATGGTTAGCATTGACACACACTTGTGCACGCCGATTCTGCTGTCTTCAGCAGTTGGACCGTTCATCAATCGAGAATGCCAGTTAAGCGCATATTTTAAACCCGATTCTGACCTGTACGTTCTCTGGGTGTTCCGAAACAATAGCGCCTTACATTTGCATTTATATTTTGCCATTTAGCAGACGTGTTACATAAGTAAAGTCATTTTAGATTGGGGGATGTAAATAATGTATGTCGCCCGAACGGGACAACAGTCAAAACGGAGCATGCTTTACTTATAGCTACTCAGTGTGTGGCTTCAGGTGGGGGATAAGCGCAAATGTTAATCAACATAACACCACCGACATACTAGGGTAGTACCTGTACCTCTAAAGTCTGACATCCACTGTTATTTTATATTTTCTCTTGCCTACATACAATGGCCGACGCACGGTATACACAATGGCGGTGCATTTAAGTGATCAGTCCAGCACTTTTGGCATGTCTTGTCCAATGCGCGACCTTGTAGACTGTTTTTAAAATAATCGATTGCGGTGATGTTCGCCTTTAGATTTCCTGCCCGCGCCGCTTTACTCTAAAAACAGTGAGTCATGATGCTGGGCTTTGGAGGATGAGTCGCTTCGATTATGTTGGTCTGCCAAAGGACGGCGGCTTTTAGAGGTTAATAGAGCTCTGCTCCTGCAGATCAAGCATTCCAGACATCACTGTTGAAGTAAAGAATAACATTTTAGCAGCGATGTACTATACCATAGTGCCATATAGGTTGAAGACCTGGTGTTATGGAACGCGTATAGAACAAAATACATAGCGTGGGAAAATGCTGAATGGCACTGGTTACTCTCCCATCATGTGTATGTGTAGATTTGTCGTTCAGTTGTTTCTGGGATACCCCCCATTCAGTCAGAATGGAAGTCAGTTAGTGAAGAAGCACTTCATTTTCTAGATCTCAACGTCACAGCCAAACATTAGCAATCAATCAATTAATTAATCAAATCGTATTTGTTATAGCACATTTTCACAATGGCAATTGTCCCAAACTGCTCTTAAAATCAAAGTGCTATTTTCGTTATCCATCCATTTTAGTGTATCCATTGTGTTTGCCACATCAACACAGGTGCCATGCAATTCAATCCCTTCTATATGGTCACCTGACTTGGTTTGATTGCATCACTTGGTTGCATCACTCATTCTTTCTGTCCTACAAGAAAAGAAATCCAGATAGATTTATTGCTTTGAGGATCATGTTATTAACTGTCACGTTCTGAGATTTTCACAAGGGTGTGTCTCGATTAAGACATATCCCTGCCTCAACACCTTGCAAAGCAATACACTAGACCTTGCACTGTTGTGCCGACATATCGCATGGAAGGGTTTTCAAGTCACATAAGCTTAGTGGCTGTATGGAACCTCTACTGGCCAGTTGTTATGTACCCTGAACTTGTGTGCAATTTGCTATGCTTACTGCAAATATTGTTGTGTAAGCAGATAGAAAGAACTTTATGTCGATGGATTGTATGAGCACAGACACAATACGTTTATGAGTCACAGTGCTAAAACCGCTGTGTGATGGCTGTAAGAGACGCATCATTCTTACATTGCGTCTGAGTCACCTTTAGGTGACCAGGAGCTCTGAAAGAGCAGGTGACTAAGACAGCAAGGGGACCATGCTGCGCTCGAACAATCAGGATGCTTAAATCATCTTGGGAACCTGAGACTGTGTCCTTTACAACCCAGCCACACACAGTAAAAAACCCTCTAAAAAGACACATTTCCTCCATTTGTCTTTTAACTTTGTAACCTGCAGTGTGTTTTATTTTTTATTTTTTGCTGCTTTTATTGTGTCTGTGTTATTCCATCTTTCATATGTTGTTTTATTGTTTTTGTATCAATTTCTGTTCCTATTTTTATTCTGGTTTTACTTCATGTGACATTGCACTTCATGAGGTACTTAATATAGCTTGGCAATGATCAGATTTTTTTAAAGTAGTCAATTACACTGTTGGCTGCCTTTAGACTCCTTTACTCATGCTTACAGCTTCCTATAAAAAGATGGAAAGACACGATGGGAGTTACAAGGCCTTAAAACAGGAATTTTAGGCCTAGTAACTCTCATTGTGTCTTTAGAAAAAGAATTTGAGTTCTAAACAGGTCTGGTTCTATAGATCCAGGTTTGTGAAACAGCAAAATTGTGGTATGATGATGAAGATATGATGTCATATACTGTGTGCATGACAACATGTAAATTGGGGGATACAGTGACTATAGTGAGAGCTGTTCTGTGTACAGTCAATAATATAGGGAATTTGAGCAGGGGACTGATTGGCCTATGTAGATATAATCGGGAATGTTTTATGGTTTGTGCATTAAATGATTTTTAATTGCTCATATTTTCTGTCATTTCTGTACTGTGCATTTCAGGGACTGTATAGCTCCTTTATGGCTTCTCTCCTGTGTGTGATAACACACCAGAATGAAGGGGCTCTGTAAAGCTGATTATACCTGTGGTACATTAATTTAAGCACACCTGCATATAATATGAGGCACACACAGAGTAATGACTTTCACTAAAATAAATAAAAACATACCGCTGTGCTCTGGCTAAAGGCACTACTTTATGCAGTCTGTTACAGGGCCTACTCATTATTGTTGCCAAAAACCTAATATTGTCCTGAATCATGGCCTGAACATACACTGCCTTATGAAAAAGGACATTTTTTTAGTATTTCAAAAATAACCTTTTTTGTCCAGTTACCTATCCCTATTTAAATCCAGGCTTGCTCCTGTAATGCAGGAAATTTTTCCTTGGCTTTCTTATTGCCCCATACGGGTCTATTCAGTTGCAGCCAAATGAAGAATTAGTAAATAGCTTTATCTGTGTGCGCACATCCACACAGGATGCAGCTGGCCCATTTAAAACTAAATCAAAGTAAATGGACAGAAATATTCCCTGGCTCAGTGATGGTATTGGCAAAGGCTGAGTACAAATGGGAAGCTTCAAAAATCCAAGTAGACTCCACCCGTATGAATGATCTATTTGTGAATTCAGTAAAGGTGAATCAAGTAAGGATGCCAGAGCTAGACTTAATTCATAATTGTATACTAATGTGATATTAATTATATTTTATTAATAGTATATTAATTCATAATTCACATGTCTGTGCTGAGTAGTCCAAGATTGCTGAGATTGCAGTGCCAACAGGGACACCTGGAGGATAATGATTGAAATACAGGTTTAAAGCCCCACACGTTATATGGTGGAAAAAACTTGGGGCTTTAATTAAGTTGAAACAGTAATTACCTAGCCAGGCTGTTTAGAATTTTTTAATGCTTCTTCCCCTTTATGCAACCCTGTCTGTGATTTCCATCTGAACGTTAGGCGTGTCTCACTGATGACCTCTGCACTCATGCAGGAGGACTGGCGTGAGATGAATGCAATGCTACACTTGCGTACAGCCAGTGGCTACGTTTAGGCATAACAGGACACACAGCACACCATAGACAAGGGCAAATAATGGAGAATAGGTGCTACTCCACTGATGTCATCTGAGCAAGTCCCAGGCCCCTGATGGTTTGCAGCACTCCTGAAAGCGACGAGACAAGACCCTGACTGACCTTCTCACCCCTATCCCCAGCAGGATGAAGTCAGTTTGTTGTTGAATTCATGTTATTGGCCTGTGCACTCTGAAGATCCCAACAGGGCCACAGTGTAATAGCCCCTGCGAAGAAAACATGTCACAAAATCCTTCCTGCCAGCATACAGTATTGTGAAAGAGCTAACAGAGTTGTCTTGGAAGAGTCAGAAAGTGTCTCAGACTGCTTAGCGAACTTAACTACTTAGCAGCCTGGACCACTTTCAAATTGGGTGTGACCACAAATATGACACTACAGTGGACCACAAAATTTTGTATTGCAAACTATTTGGACATTGATTGGATGGACCCCCTGGCAGTGAATTGACAGTGTTGCTGTGTGCCTGCAGTTTATGTGAATTCAGTAGTTTTTAACAGGAGTGGGGCATGCTTCTGAATAGCAATGTCTTATTCCCATTAATTTGGGAAGGTGGGCCTTGATATTTTGGGAGCAGAGACACAAGATGCAAGTTTGAGTGATTATTCTTAACATCCATGTTTAGATAACTAGTTACCTCCAGTTTTCACATATGTAGCATAGTTTACTGTGTAGTTATTTAACATTTGATTTCTGTGCAAAATGAGCTTGAAATACATTTTTAATTAATTACATTTCAAGGAAAAGTATTATTAAATGAACCTCAGGGAAAGTTTTCAGTTAGGCATAACATGCACACATCAGTGGCCTGGCCCACATAAATCTAGTTCCCAAGTGCTCAGTGCAGGTATGGCCACCCAAACATTTTCCTGTTTTCATTTTACAGTAGAACCACCCTAGGTTCCCATGTTTCATTAGTACATCTCAATTTCTCTGTGGGTACAGTGAATGAAATATAAAGAATTACCCTCACAAATCTCGTGTGCTTAGAACAATCCATGCTAGACCAGTGATAACATTAGTCATGTTGAGGGATCCTACAATGGATTAGGCTATTCTGGGAGGCAGAAAACTACAGTTCCCAAAACTGCCAATTCCTCCTCCTCAGATCTGTTATGGCTGTTGTTGTATTGCATCATTTTTTGTTTTAATGCTTTCTGCACCTTTATGTAGCCCTATTTTGGGAGCACCAGTTGCATGCCAGACTCATTGCACAGTGACAAGAGCTCTGTCTAAGCTCTGTTGGAGTAACGTGGTGTGGAGTCCCTGTGCAGTCAGGGACAGCTCGTTATGCTGCTGCACCTGTGTAGCGATAAGGTTAGCGTCCATCTCTGGAGGGGAGGCAGCCGCCCATCTCACCCCATCAGAATTATCCACAGCAGGGTGAAGTGCAGCCTACTAATGCCGCCAGTGCAGGGCTGAGCCTTCAAATGTCAGTGAGGCCCCTCCCCCACCCCCCCACACACTCACACTGCTTTTTACAATCCTGTTAGCTTCTGTGCGCCTTCTGCTCATATTCATTCACAACAAGCTCGTCCTCAGTTCAGATTCTTACCTGCAAGTCAACTTGGTCTGAGCTGGGCTGAACGGAGCTGTGCAAAATATAAAACGTGGAGGGGCTTGCTGCAGTTCGGTGGAAGATCAGGCAGCACTGTCTGCATGCCCGGTTGAAAGGCATGTAGTTGCTAGCCAAGCTGCATTCAAATAATCAAGCAGATCCACCTGGGCTCCCTGTCAATGGAGCTTACTTTATTGCATTACATTGCATTGCATATTATCTACTGGCCTAGCAGATGCCCTTTTGAGGGCTCAAAAGTGCTTGTAGTTGTAAAACCATGAACATTCATTTGTAGAGCTAGATCTTTGTTGGCACATTAGAGGCCGACAGTCTAGGGTTTTGCTAAATGACTGTGCTGTGTTGTCTGGGATTTGAAGCCAGGACCATCAGGTGCAGAGTTCAGTGGTATGAAAAGTAAACCGGGTGCTTTTGTTCAGGCTTCATGAGTGAGATGGGGAAGAGTGATCACTGACTATTTTAAAAGGAAGCAAATTTATACCCATGTGAGGGCTGTGTGGTCAATAGCATTGGCTGGGATACCCTCAGCATCATACACATACTGTATATAATGTTATTGCCTTTGTATAAATTAGTGCCACAGGCAGAATAAAGTTTTCAGTAGTGCTACTTAGTTTGTGTCCTTTTCTCTGTTTTCTGGTTGTATTACTGAAAGTGTGTGAATTTATGTAATTTTGGGAGATGTTTTTGCTCCTCCAGTGAAAAGCTGTTTCCAATACACACACACACACACTCACACACTTACCAAATCTCTGTATCCTAGAAGTTTTTTCCCCCAATTTAACAGATCATTGTGCTGTTCTCAGTCCAGACCCTTAAAGTATTTGGTGTTATAACGCAAGACCTGTCAGGCTTTCAGGTAGAAGGACCCAGGTGCAGACCGGGATGACAAACCAGGCGTTTATTGAGGGATATCCAAAATTGTAGTAATAAAACAGTTCAAGTCAAAACCAGAAAATCCACAGGCAATTGTGTTCAAAATCCAAAGAAACAGGCAGAAAGTCACAAACCAGAGCAAGCAAACAACAAACAGGCGGGAACAAAACAGACTGAAACACTGTGACGAACTGGCAAACAGGACAGAGACAAGCAGGGTAGATGTACGGTTGGGCTGATGAGGTGATGGGAAGCAGGTGTGCAGTCAGGCAGGTGGAGATGATCAGGTGGGCGGAGACAGGGCGGAGAGCGGGGCAGGGCTGGAACACAAGGAAAAACAAAAGCACATGGACACAATGACAGATGGGGAGAACAAAAACACAACAGCTAGGGGGCCGGAGTACTGACAAGACCAGGTTTCCTGAATGGTCACTCGCCCAGATGATGTCAGTGGAGCTGTGCCTGTCTCCCAGTCAGTGCTTACTTCACTGCAGTGCAGCTTGGGACTTGTAGTGTGAAGAATAGCTGTTGGCTGCTGTTGGCTGCTTGGCTGCCGTTTAGAGAAAGACATGTTAATTTCCCAGCAAGCGAGTCTGTGAATGTGAGTGTTTTGTGATTTTGTGTGTTTGCATGAGTGTGTGTGTTTTCAGAGTCTATATGTGTGTGTGTGTGTGTGTGTGTGTGTGTGTGTGTGTGTGTGTGTGTGTGTGTGTGTGTGTGTGTGTGCGTGTGCGTGTGTGTGTGTGTGTGTGTGTGTGTGTGTGTGTGTGTGTGTGTTTCAGAGTCTGTTTGTACTTGCATAGAAAGGGAAGGGCAGTGTGCCACATAGAAGCAGGCCAACTGGAGGGATATCTCTAGTTGGACAGGCCCTCGTTTTTCCTATGAATACTTAGATGGTTTCCTCACAGTTGAGCTCCATGAGCTGGAGGGTGAGCTCTCTCCCTGTGAGTGCATCAAGCCTGCCCAAACAAGGCGCCATTGAGTATACATACGACGATCATAGTCTTGCCACAATACCAGTCACCACAACCTTCCCTTCACGACAATTCTCCTGCCAAAGTAACTGGACCTTCACAACAGTTTTGCTTCCTGTCATAATGATAGCACCTTCATAACAACAGTTCTGCTTCATTTTATAATAATAGTCCCTTGGCAACAGTCTTGTTCCCTGTCATAGTACCAGCCTCACCATTCACCTCAGCACTACTTTCATAGTAAACAGTCTTACATATTTGCACTTTATACATTACACATTATATTTTATTGCCCCTTCACTCCTCAACACTACAACTGTATGTGTTCACTCTTTCCAGTGGTAGTGAGAGTGTAGCTTTAGCTCTACATTCTTACTGGAAGTCATCCTTGCTCTCGCCTCTCGGCATCTGTTACGACTGTTTTTGCTTTATTTTAATGAAAACGTCTGCTGTCCTCATGCAGGACCTGTAAATTACAGTAATTATTCCTCCGCTCCCAGCCTGTTTACAGCCCCGTGTGATGCTTTGCCAGTTGGCAGATGCTTTGCGTTAATCGCTCTGAATGAGTTTGTTGGGACACGGAGAGTGGGCCTGTTTGATGAATCAGTCGCACAACTTCCTCGTTCCGTTATGTGTAAATGAGGCTACAATTCAACAGATCATAAATTGTTGCTCAAGTGCGGAGTAAAAGATGATACTCGAAATAAACCGTGACTGTTTTTACAAGTTATTTTGAAACATTGCCTGTATTACTCATGACATACATTAAATGTATGAAAATGGCAATGATTAGTACAGTTTGTGATGTACGTATTTTTCCGTACAGTATGTTGAACATGTATTTGTAACATTAAGGATGTCATACTTCATCATAAATTCTTTCAGACTATCCTGCCTGTCTTATACACTTGTGGTTCTGCTCTTCTCCCGGTTCCAGAACTTATACCAGAACCGGTTTCTTGGGCTGGCAGCGATGGCCTCTCCCGCCCGGAACCCGCAGACCCGCCGGCGCTGCAAGGACGCCATGCGCCACAGCTACAACCCGGAGCAGTTTCAGAACCTGGAGCTGCAGAACGGCGGCCTGGAGCCGGCGCTGGCGCGCTCCACCAGTGACACCGACCTGGTGACCTCACACTGCCGCTCCACGCTGGCGGTCAGCAGCTCCCTCTACACCATCGGCCAGCCCGAGGACATCCTGCTCTCCTGGGACATCAAGGAGGACGTGGACGCCGGGGACTGGATTGGGATGTACCTCGTGGGTGAGTGTCAGGAGGGTCGGGGTTGGGGGTCTGGGTACTCCTGCTGCATGCTCTTTATATGCTTGTGGGATGTACCAATTTGGAGCCCGGGGGGGTTACACCTATGGAATGTACCAAGTTAGTGTGTGTTATGGAAAAGACAAGTAATTTTCAACCCAAGTCTGTGTGGATGTAGTCACAGTGGCATTATGCAGACCCCCCCAACTTTCACGTGGGTTCAGCGTGATAGCAGAGCTTTCTTTTCTTAGCTTTGAGTTGCATATTTAATTATGCAGTAGGTGATTTTTTGCAGTTCTTAAGTGAACCTCTGACTCATCTGCTTCTGTCTGCTTCCACTGTTCCCTCTGTGGAAATTCCCAGAGCTTATTTTGGAAGTGGTCATCGTTCTTCAGTTAGCTTTCATCATACACCACACCACCTGTTATTGAATAAAGTGTGCTTCTAAATGGCATGGCACTTGTATGGTTGCTGAATGAAGTGTGTGCTTAAATTGCATTGTATTTGTATGTTTGCTGAATAAAGTGTGTGAGTAGATGGCATGGTGCTTGTACTACAGTTGTCCCTTTATCTGATTTTCATTTTTCAACTGTTCTATCTATGAGGACAACATTCATGTCACTTTTTCTTTAAATTGGGCAAAAAAACATGCAAATGATTATTGCTTGTGCTGTGGCTTCTCTGATCTGAAATATGCCATATGTGTATTGTGTATTTCCTGGAAATGGCCCTTTCATTTCTGCAGTGTGGTGAAGTGATTTAGGCCTTTGACTCGACACCATAAGGTTGCTTTTTTGAATCAGAAGTGGGGAACTCCATGAGCCTGAAACGTCCTAAGCCTGAGCTGGAGAGATGCTGTGCAAACTGCAGTGGATGACAGCGTCTGCTATAAATAATAAGCAAATAAATAATACCTGAAGGAAGTGCATGTGGGAGGAGTGTTATGTGACGTCTTCCTCCCTCTGTCGCTCTTTCCCTCTTGCAGATGAAGTTCTTTCCGAGAACTTTCTGGACTACAAGAACCGCGGGGTCAACGGTTCCCACAAGGGCCAGATCGTGTGGAAGATTGAGGCCAGCTCGTACTTTGTGGAGCGTGAGTGCACCTCCTAAATTATTCACAGGACATATCGCGTACATACAGCCAGGCTTTCAGAGATTCGCAGTCATGTGGCCGCAGCTGAAGCAGATCAGGTTAAATAGATTTCATTTTTCCTGGCAGCCCGTACAGAAACGTAACATACCAGTATGTTGAAATAGACTGATGAAAAATGGTACATATTTCATGTAGCAAGGACTGGGGAGTTACTGTTCAGTGGCCATGCCTGCTTTACTAGCCCTTTCACCCTCTAGTGGTAGAACAAGGTAGTTCCCTCACTGTGTAAGGAGCTGGCTAATCATTTCATGAGTCAGGCTATGGTCAGACTGCAGCTGAAAGTGACCCAGTTCCAGTTATTTTCCCTTATATGTGACCCAGTTCAGCTGTTTTTAGAACAGTGTGGACATCAGAAAAAAACACTTGAAGTCACATCTTTTCAGTTCCAATTTCCACAACAATATGTGGAAATAAATTGGATATGTAGCTGCACGACTTGTGCGCAACCTGTGTGTGGACTCTCAAATCAGAATCAAGTGTGCTTAAAGTGGCCCAAGTGATATTTACATCGCTCTGCATATGACAGGTTACCCTTGTCATTATAATTGTGTGTGACTAGACAGACTTGACATCTTTTATTCTTGTTTATATCTGGATGCAGGGCATTTCATGACGGAGGTCCATTCACGGTGATATCGGATATGGGCCACTTTAAAAAATGAATATGGCTCCCGAGTGGCTCAGTCGGTAAAAGCACTCGTTCCAAGTGTAGACTGAACGCTACAGCCCGGGTTCGATCCCGGCCGTGTCACTAACCGACAGTGACCGGGAGCTCACAGGCAGAGCACATTGGCTTCGTTCCACCGGGGATAGGGGTGGGTACGTCAGCAGGGGCTTCGGTCCCATTAGCAACAGTGACCCCTGCTGGTCGATCGGGCGCCTGTGGTCCGCGTGCCAAAAGCTGCATATGAAATGTCTTCCTCCGACTCATCTCTGTGCTAGCTTGGCTTGTGGACCGCAGAGCGAAAAGAAGCAGCGGCTGACATCACGTGTCTTGGAGGAGGGCACGTGCTTGTCCACGCTCTCCCGGATTGACAGTGGGGGTTGCACAATGGGACCGAACATCGATGACTAATTGGGCATTCCAAATTCGGGAAATTGGCCATTCCAAATTGGGGAGAAAATGGTAAAATGACAAAAAAAAAAAAAATGAATATGAACAGTCAGACAGATGCATAGGTAAAGTCACGGGTATATGTAAATATTTACTTGATCCCATTGAGGCCCATTTATGCAACAGCTGACACAGCACGGCCCATTTCTGTAGGATTTTCAGCATGAAAGAAGGGAGGTGTTCAGGTGTTCTGCAGGAGGCTGCCGGATGCAAAGAGGATCTGCGAAGGGGGAGAATGGGCGCTCCATTAGTCATGTTAAGGGATCCTCCGCTGCATTGGGCTATTCTGGGAGGCGGAAAACTAGAGCGCCCAAAACTGTGCCAGTTCCTCCTCCTCAGATCTGTTATGACTGTCTTTGTGTTGCGTCATTTTTTATTTTTAATGCTTTTTGCACCTTTGTGCAGCCCTGTTGGAAGCGGCAGTTGCCTGCTGGACTCGTTTGCATCATGGCAACCTCTGCACTTGTGTAGGAGTGATGAGGCGATGAATGCAGTCCTGCGATACACCCCCATGCAGTCAGTGGCTATTTTTCGTTCTAGAATTCACACAGCTCACTACAGTAGAGTGGTTGCTCATTGGAGGACAGGTGCTACAGGGCAGCAGAATGGTGCAGTGGTAATGAGCAGGGCTTGTATCCATGAGGTGGCTGGATCGATTCCCTTCTGGGGCACTGCTGTTGTACCCTTGGGCAAGGTACTTAGCCTAAACATAGCCTCAGTAAATATGCAGCTGTATAAATGGATAATATGTAAAAATGTAACCTATTGTGACGGGACGGTGAGCGGCAAAGAGGTGACGACAACAGAGATTGGGGTGAAGCACAGTGTGAGGGACCCCAGAGATGGGTGAAACATGAGTGAGCGGGGCACCGTGGGATGGGAGAAGTACTGGGACAATGCGTGAGGGACGCCATGGTGCGTGAAGCGCATGGGCGCGCTTCCCGAAGGGGAGGGCAGTGTGACGGAGTGCCGTCACTGCGGTTGAGCATGCACTCTGACTGCTGTACCAACGAGCCTGGCTCTTTGGTGTCGCGGTCAAAGTCGTATGTTTGGTACCCCGTAGACCCAGGTGCGAGGCCGGGTGGGGTGACTGCTCTCGCCCTTCGCTACACCTATGTAAGTTGCTCTGGATAAGAGCATCTGCTAAATGACAAAATGTACCCCACTGACCTCATCCCGGCAACCTGCAGGCATCTGACAGATAACAGGGTGGGCACAACCCCTGCTAATATCCTCTTGTCCCTTCTCTCCATGTAAAGTATTTCACTCCATAAATCACTTGGCTCTGTCCCAGTTCTTTCACTCTGTGGGGGAATGTGGTACTCTGACAGGTATGGCAGGATGCATCGGCACTTCATTGTTATGGAATATTTTTCCGTCAGGGGAACATGAGGAAGCAGTCCAGCAGGCTACACTGATTATGTACAGTATGGTGGATTTCTCCCACCATGTAGGTGAATGTCATGTGGTTCTTCTTGCAAGGTGTTGACTCCGGTTTATTGTCATGGAGGGCTTTGTAGAGCACAGAAACACTGTTACAGTGGAAGTGCAGATTGCTGACAGTAGGTCATGTGTACAAAAAAGCGATACCTTGCCCTTAACCTGCCCTTCCTGCTCTGTGTCTCCCTCCTCTACTGTTATGCTCTCAAACAATACATACGATACATTTCCCTCTCTTTCTCTCTCCCTGTCTCTCATTCCTCCCCACAGCGGAAACCAAGGTCTGCTTCAAGTACTACCATGGTGTGAGCGGAGCCCTGAGGGCCACCACCCCCAGTGTGACAGTGAGGAACCCCTCAGCTCCTGTAAGTCCTGTGTGTGTGTGTGTGTGTGTGTGTGTGGGTGTGTGTATCTGTGCGCACGCGCATATGCATGCATGTGTACAAGTGTGTGCATGTAGGTACGCCGGTCTCCTTGGCGATTTGTGCTTCTTCTGCTGCTTGTAATTTGCTGGTGAACAGCACAGTAAGGCTTCAGAGAGACAGCTGGGTAAAAAAGGGACTGGCTACAATATAGTCTCCCACTCTAGTAGTTTGTCAATTGCTACAGCCAGGCTTGAGTACTTTAGTATTATAAGCACAGATCTCTACTTCCTCATCTATATGAATGGTTCCTCAACGATATGAAATCTGTTAGTTGCTGATTCCATAAATCTGTAAAGTAACAGCTATTATATAAAGCTATATAGTGAATGACAAATGAATTATTTTTTGTTTGCATATGCATATATACATGAGAGGAGAGAGACAGAGAGAGAGCACTAGAAGCAGAGGTATTGATATACATAGATGCTGTCTATATTGATAGATGATAGCAGGAGAGAGAGAGAGGAGAGAAAAAAAGGATACATAGATGTAAAGGTCAGGAAAAAGGGAATGATTTTACTGAAAGTGTATTAAGACTTTCCCTCATCTGTCTGTCTCCTTGACACCACCTGAGACTGGAGCAGATTACTATTGATTTATAAATACCTGTGCTAAGGGGATGTTTCAGGTTGCTGTTTGCTGCTTGTAAGGGCATAAGACCTGCTTTTCTTAAGCCTGAGTGAAGGCAGAGTGGTCAGGTATAGTGGGAGAGGCACACAAGAGTCATGCACATTGGAGAAGTAGTGCTGCATTAGTGGATAGTAGACAAAGAATAGACAAATCATAAATTATAATCCTGGGATCTAATCTGTGACTCTGTAAATGACTTGCTCCTGTCAATGACCCATATGCTATTGATTCCTGTTTAGCCAGATGAAAACAGGACAATGCTTCAGGAGTTAACTTTAAAAATCATATGTATGTGTGTTTGAAAGGTTGGAAATGTTTACATCAAACAAAAATTTCATTATGAATGATCTTGTTCTCTCTTATCATCTTGATTTTATGATTTTAGTAGAAACCTGGGTAATGGGAACATAAACGTTGATTTCATCTGTCCCTTAGTACGCCCACATTTAAGAATCAACTGTATATAAGAATGGACAGATGTGATTCCTAGAAGTGGATTGGATTGTTTGTGAAATCGTATATAATTCAATCCATCCTGTTTTTTTTAGTTCTGAAATGAAACCCATCTTTATGATATAAGCAAATGCAGGCTTCGTTCCCTAGATGTAATCTGAAAAGAACATCAGCAATTCACTTTGAGTTTATGTGAAGGTAAACATATACTCTTGTCTTCCACGCTGACAGTTCATGCACCTCCTCTTGCTGCAGATGCCAAGAGAGGTGACCTTGAGTGACCTATGACTTCATAACAGAATAAGGAAGTGCAATACCTGAGGCACGCTCATTATAAATGCCTGTCCGAGCTGACCTGAAGTCAGTCTGGCGTAAGGTCAGAGAACACAGCTGGCTAAAAACAATCTGCCGCTGCTATTCTGGGGCGGCGGGGGAGCGTGGATTGCTGACTCGGGCTAATCTGATCCGGACGGCGCCGTGACTTTCCTTGAGAGTCAGTTTAAAAACAAATGCTGCATGTATCAGTTGAAAAAAAAGAAATGCACCATGTGCTGAAGATCAGGAGAGGTAGACCCCCCAGCTATGCCTCTTCGCCTGAGGGCGGATGTGTTTAAAGCTCATTGTGAGCTCTGCTGTTGGGTGCTGTCAGCAGTCACATAACAGCATCCTCAGATCAGCCGCAGAGAGAGGTGTTTACCTGGATCCTGGCTGAGATGATAGCGGCTTTATCGCTGCTCGCTGATCCCAGGTCAGCAGTTTGGAGAGCAAATGTCCATCTTGTGCAGTAAATGACTGATGAAACAGGCTTCTGATTATGTTGATGGTTATAATTCCTGCAGAGCAGCTGAAGTGTACGGTAGTGATGGGAAGCTGTGTGTGGGAGGATGAGTTTTACTGCCAGGGCCATCTGCCTCTAAGGAGTGTCTGTGTTTTCCAGATGGTATGGAAATGAGTGGTCTTCTACAGCCCCCACCACATACACTACAAAAGGAATAAATATGTACACTTTTTGTGGAATGAAGGATTTTTCAGCCGGTCCCTATAATACGTTGTTGAGAGAGCTGTATTACTAAGCTGTCTAACTGTAAAAGTTTGTTGTCCGTGACATCTAGGATTTAGTGCATGTGTGTACACACATACGGTGCTGCAGTGCCGGTGCATATGAAAGCAAAACGAATGTGAGAAAGATGGTGCGAGAGTGAGAGAAGGAGTGAGAGATGGTGTGATGGAGAAGCAGCAGGAGACAGAGAGAGCAGCAGCAAGGTATCTGTGGCATGCGTGGAAAAGAGGCTCTTCAGTCTGCTGTTTCTGAGGTTGACACCACTAACACCCAGACACAAACAAACAGCCTCCAGGCATCCCAATGGCAGTTAAAATAGTGCATGTAGTTCCCTTGAGTATGCAGCTTAACATTATTTTTAACAATATTTTTATTTTATTCTTTAATTTTTTTGCATCATTTTTCCTGTTTTTCAGTCATATTATTGAATGTTTCCTGTGCATCAGACCTAACTGTAGACATGCATATAGTATCTTCCATGGTGAAGCTGTCTATATTGTTTATTGCACCTA
This sequence comes from Megalops atlanticus, assembly GCA_019176425.1. NCBI lineage: Eukaryota > Metazoa > Chordata > Actinopteri > Elopiformes > Megalopidae > Megalops > Megalops atlanticus. The sequence goes on along the minus strand of CM032898.1, from coordinate 18,888,439 downwards.
CAGTGCAATACCTTGCAATTGCTTTATTATTAAAATGCCAAACCGCTTATGGTATGGTGAGCCTAACCATCTTCTTCCCTCCCTCTTCCCTCTCTCCCTCTCTACCTCTCTGCCACCCTCCTCCTCTCTCCCTTTTTCACTCTCTCTGTCTCTCTTGCTCTCTCCATCTCGCTCCCTTCCTTCCCCCCGCCTCTCTCTATCTCTCTCCCTCTGTACGCAGGTCTTTAAGCCTGTTGTCAGTGAGGAAGCCCTACAGACCCAGGGTAGCCGGAGACTCATCAGCTTCTCTCTGTCAGGTGGGTGAACCACACCCAAAATCAGTTTCTGTTTTTTTTTTACCAGGCTCCTGACTAGCTTAGTGGTTAAGGCTGCTTCAATCAAAGCCGTGTCATTACAGCAATGACTGGGAGCCCACAGTGGCAGAATGAATGGGCCTCTGGGGATATAGGGTGGGTATGTTGGCAGGGGTTTCTTTGTCTCACCGTGGATCTTGTCAGCTGCCTGCAGGTTACTTGGATGACATCACCGAAGCCATGCCCATTCTCCAGTCGGTGCTTATATCACTGTAGTGTGCCAGGTGACTTGCAGTGTGAAAGTAGTTGCTGCTGGTGTGTAGGTTTATCAGAGGGTTGAATTCGCTACGCCCAGCACCACTGTCTGAGGGTTCTGGATGACACAACGGGATGAGTCTGGCATGCAAGTGGCAAATTTAGGATGAAAAAGACAGGAAAATGCATAAAGAAAAGGGGTTCATAAAACAAAAAAGTCTGAGGACTTGACAGATTCATATTATTTTCTTTCATGGTTCCATTTTACCAGCACCATCATGGGTACAGCACCAGTCCCAGCATGCACTGGGGTAATCACTGCTTACTCTGAGTTCCCTGCTCTCTAACGCTGCTCCGCTGTGCTCCTCTGTTCCCGGGCAGATTTCCAGGCTGTGGGCCTGAAGAAGGGCATGTTCTTTAACCCCGACCCGTACCTGAAGATCGCCATCCACCCCGGCAAGCACAGCATCTTCCCCTCCCTGCCGCACCACGGCCAGGAGAAGAGGTCCAGCATCGTCTGCAACACCGTCAACCCGGTGTGGCAGAGAGAGGTGAGGGAGAGAGTGCGCCCCCTGCTGGTACTGCAGAACCACATGTCTTTACTGCTGTTGAGCACACTGGTGCTACTTTTACTGAACACATCACCTGCGGTCTGTTGAATCTATTGAATGCTCTACTACTGCTACTGAGCAGATTGCTGCTTAACATATCTGTATCTCTAATTAACACACCTGCACACTCCTACCAGAACTGAATGCACTAATGCATTTATGTCATCATCATCTTCCTACTAAACTACTTTCAGTACCTGATGCTGCCAGCTGAGTGTGTTTCCTTCAATAACTGCACATGCCAGCATTTTCCTCCGCTACTCCTTAATACACTGTTAATGTTACCACAGCCTTCCTTGCTGTATAGGCAGAAGTTACATATCTTTGGTTTTATTTTTGTATCTTTAAAATCATGTTGAGTTTATGAGGTGCAGCAGCTCTGTATGGAGATGGGGCTCCTTGAAGTCACGTTGATTAATGCTTCACAGTGAATCGCCATATGTTTGCTGTTTCCTTTTAAGGCTTTTTCGATATTTCATGAAGGTTTTGGCTATTGGGTGAAGGTGAGGAGACTGTAATTAGAGCTGTAGTCCGCCAGCTGTTTCTTCTTCAGCTTGAGTCTGTCTTGCGCTCAAGGACAATTGTGTTTTGCCCTCAGCAGTCGCTCGATGAATACGTACACACTCTCTCTAATGGTATGAAAATCCAATGAAACCAGGACATGGAGGCACACGATGCATGCACACGCATATGCTCACATACATATATACATACAAACATGTACACATGTACTGAGAAGAGCGAAACCGTTGTTTCCCTGCATGTTTGATCCTGCAGTTGATAATGTGTGTTCCTCCTTGCGTTTGCCGAACAGATTGCCGGATTATGAAGCTCTGTTGAATCTTTCCATCTGTCTGCTTGAATCTGGTCACTTGATCTGCATGAAGTCATCGCCATCATCGCCATGTGAGAGTGCCTGTGGAATAAAGAAAGAGACTGTCGCCATTTAGGAAAACTGCCCCCCCAAAAAAAAGAGAGATCTGTCCAGTGAGGTGGTGGAATAATTTTGGACTGGAGATAGTGGAGGAACATGTTTTTCAGAGAGATAGCACAGTCAGTGTGGTGCTGGAATTCATTGGGAGTGTGTTTTGGATTTGGGAAGTAGGACTCTTGGAGGGCAGGCATTCAGACAGAAATGTATGCAGCTGCTTTCAAATATGGCAGATGTAAGAAACTCAGAATGCTATGTTCAGCAACTGAAGATTTGACATGACTCAGTGGTTGGGGGGGTGTTGAGGCTGCAACCCTATTTCAGAATCGGCAATCGTATCCCAGACTCATTTCACTGTGACGAACTGCTCCTGCACAGTAACGCTGAGGTGAGATGAGTGCAATCACCCAATACACTTGATTGCAGCCAGTGGCTGATTTTCACCATGCAAGTCACACTGCAGCAGGGCTGGGCTGTCATTGGAGAACAGGCACCGCTTTGCTGACATCACCCAAGTAACTCGTAGGCACCTGACAAATCACAGGGTGCCTGAGAGCAGTGAGACTAGCAACCCCTGCCGGCATACCTATCCCTATACTCTGCGGTACAAACCCAGTTTGTTCCACTATTGTGGGCACCTGGCCATTAACAGCAAAAGATATGGCTGGTTGCGAACCCAGGCTGTAAAGCTCAGCTTCTGCTTGGAACAAGCTGCTTAACTGTCTGAGACACTCAGGAGCCCCTGTGCTAAATAATTTTAATTGCAACAAGGATGAGGTTACATTAGATGAATTTGATGATAACAAAGAGACCAGAGGTCTTTGTTTGGCTTTAATCCCGTTGTTCACAAAGGCACAGCCAAAACTTTTATATGCAGTCAACTGAAAAGGAATTATCTGTTAATAGGTGAACTTTCTTTAAAACTGCATGCTTCACCTCCATGCAGAACTGTCAAAATCAGGATTCAGGACCATTCTCAGTTTTGAAGTAAGTTCTTTGCCTCCCGCATTGGTATCTGACAGTCACCACTTACAGCCCGAGATTAGATTAGACTTCATTTTCTTTTCATGAGGCCAGCAGATTGTGATCAAACCACAGTAGATCTCTCCCGCAGCGGCCACCAGACCCGGCCTTCCCTGTCACGCCACCTCGGCGCCTGATTGGTCTGTTGTAAGGCAGGGGATAACAGCACCGTGACCGTGACCCACCGTGACCCTGGAGTCACCCTGCAGATGGGCTCGCGTGTCGCTGGGACCATCTCTGAGCAGCCAAACATCAAAAACGAAAATAACAAAGACCTTCTCACATGTGCTGTCCTCACCGCCAGGCACTGTCACACCCAATCAGAGCTTAGACGCTCTTCCTTGTCAGAGTTTCTGTCTGCTCTGATAGGCCGCCGCAGAGAGTGAACATGACAATGCTCCAAAAGGTCTTAGAGATGGTGACTGCATGCAAAAGTAACCAAGTGATCTGAACAGTAAGAGTTGTGTCCTCACTGTGCCCTGTTGTATTTATTTTCCTTTACTGAATGGCAGCAATGAATGACGCTAGTGGAAGCAACGCTGCATGCCACATTAGCAGTGCACACGTACTGGGCGGAGAGATTATCTCTGATGGGAGACAGAAAATAGGTCAGGGCTCAGGGAGGGGAAGACACAGGAGTGGGGAGAGAGGGAAGCTCTTCCTGTCATCTCTGTAGTGGAGAGTTAGGGACCTGGCAGCCTTGTTTCAAATGTGATCTTTCATATCTCCATCTTAATGGCTTCTTGTGTGTATATCCTGCTAAGATAAAGGAGTTGTATCAGATTGAATGGTACACACAAACAGATATACCCGCACTGTTTCGAGTGGTTGGCTTGTTACAGGGTTAGTGGCACCGTGATACAGGATGCTACAGTGGTGCATTTGATCCTTGTGGTGTCCCACATAAGGGCTATAGGGGGATACGCCAACCCTGCTCTGTCTCCATGGCAATGGGCCCCTCACTGGGGTAGAGCTTTTTTGAGTCCAACGACCGCAATGTGTGGACCATGCTCCGTTGGCACAGCAACAAAACCTGCCCATTATACATGGTTGGTCACATGATCCGACTTCCTGCAGATAGACCGTCCAGGATTGTGTTTATTAACCTGGCATCCTGAAAGGGGCAGAGCCCGCAGAGGGCTAGCCAAAAACCACACAGAGGGCCACCGTGAGCAAAGGATTACAGCGCCTTGGCGTAGACCTTGCAGAGGCTGAAAACTGGGCCACAGACAGACAGCTCTGGAGACACCCAATCACGCGATGCCTCGAAGGGGCTGGAGGACACTGAGGCAGAGTCCGAGTGATATATGGCATACATTGCGCACGGGGGGCTTAAGCAGGACGTACATCTCCCCTCAGTCTCCATGGTGATTTGCTCTGCACAGAGAATAACACTGAAGTGTTGGAGTGCGGAGAACTGGGCGCCGGCTTAACTCAGGCCCCTGACCTCCATCTCAGGCTGACAGGGACCACCCTCCCTCCGCACACAGCTGCAGTGTGCGCACGTGCCGAGTGACACGTCCTCTTCAATAAGGGTGATTCTCAGACCCTTCAGTGGGAACCTGCACACTCAGTGCAGGGCTGTCAGACGATGACTGCAGCATGTTGGATGGCCTCTGTGGCAAGCCTCCCCTAAAGCTTCTAAGGCGTTGTTGGATTTTCTTCTACTTTACAAGTAAACAAACCGGACCAGAAGCGCGCTTGGAGAAAAAGCTTTATTGGTGCAGATGGAATCCGGCAGCATTTCTGCCTGCGAAGCTTTAACTCAGAGAACTGTTACCGTGATCGGCCTTTTATACCATAGAACAAATGGCAACAGACAATAGATTTACACCGTTGCAGCATCAACCTATGCTTCCAATGCAAATCCGAATCTTTTGATGCTGAACGTTCCTTTGTCTGGGTGATGGTTGCCAATTGCCCACTCCCGGTTGTATCCTGCTGTCGCCTGCCTTGATCAATCGCTCATGGCTCCAACTGTACCATGGCACCAGAGGTGTGGAGCTTCCTTTGTAACAATGGTAATAAGGCCGTCAGGTTCAACAGTTCTCTGGTTGGAAGTTACTATAATCTTACAGCGTCAAACTTGAAGTAATGGAGGAGGGACACACACCTCCAGTAGATGTTTAGAAATGCTAATGGATTAACAGCTCTGTCACTTACAGAAAGCCGAGAAGTGCAGCAGCTGTTGCACCGAGAGAGAAGAAGACAGTAGTGGAGGAGGGTGGCAGAGCAGTGGGAGGGCCTGGCAGGGCAGCTGTATGGTGTAGTGCTTACGGTACCTGAAGGTTGCAGGCTCCAATCCTTGATTGGCTGTGCCTCATTCCCGATTGCTGGTTCATTTCCAAGGTGTCTAAGCAAGACACTAAACCCGGAATGGATTGTGGAAAACTTCTAAAAGCTGTCTGCTTTGTAGCTGTAGTTGCTGGTAGCATCCATAATCCTGCCACTAGGGGGCAGACGGGAGTCAGGCAGGGCTGGACAGGCAAATGCCCTCTAACAACAAACACATAACTCACTCCCCATGGGCTACTGAATCCACACAATATAAGCAGAATCTGAGTCAGATGCCTGCTTCTCTGGGACTAGGTAATTACTCACTATGGGGAATACAGTGTTTGAGAGAGACACCTGCTAAAGCAGATGTGCGTGATTTTACAGGAACAGCACTGTTTTATTTTAAGCAAGGTTTCTGAACACTGTGAACGGGTTTGTCACACACCCCCCTCCCCCATTATGATAATAGCAGCAGTTTATTCAAGGGTGAACCTATTTTTGTCAGCCATTCAGCTGACAGGACAGAACAATCGCATATTAAGCACTGAGGAGTCTTTATTTAGCCTTAGTTATTTAAACGACAGCATAGAATTCACCCTTTACCAGTGATATTAACTGCTGTAAGAAATTATCGCACTTAATGGGTTTATTAAACTCTTAGATTAGTGTATAATATTGCTGGTGATTTAAAGGGGAAAGAGCTGTCATTTTTGATTACAACAGTCTTGGTAACGAAGAAGCTGCAGGGTGCTGAGAACATATTGCTGAGTGCAAATTGCATCAGCCACATTGATTGAATTTACAGATGAGGGGAGGAGGAGGAAACGGGACAGAAATGAGCAGATGGAGGGTGATGGCTCTACGATTAGTTTGACGTTCTCAATGTAACGAGCGGTCTTGGAAACAGCAGTCGTACAGTCGTAGCATCGAGCTTCAAACAAAGGTTTTTTTCTCTGCATCCCTGACTAGCTTGTGTTTTATTAGGCTAATGAGTGACAGGTTGTGGCAGGTCCACAGTCAATTGGAAGCTATGTGGGCTTTTTTCCAGGATGCTGGAGCCTTTTACTTAGGTGTATGTTAATCTTGGATGTTAATTTACGTAATCTAACCTAATTTATATAATCTATTTAATGTTTTGTTTTAAGCACAAATTATTAATATACTTTTTATGCATCCCATGTCCTATTTGCAATTTTCATGACAAATGTTACTGTTTTCTGACAGGATTAATTTTTCGCAGCTCTCTGTAGTACATATTGTGGTATTAAATTGTTCTGACCACTCTGTGCATGTGTATGAGTCCTGTTGTCTCTCTGTCAGTTGTCATTTGTCCCTGTGTATCTGTCTGTGTATCTGTCTGTATGCACTAAACAATTATCCAAAAGTCATCAGTAATGTCAGTCACTGATGTAGCTGTATCGAAGGGTTATGTAATGTGATTTATTTTGTAGACAATGTGATTGTGTTGTTCAATACATAACTGAAAGGGTGCAGAGCTGACTGGTTGGAGCATGAGGGGTCATAATAAGAGCTTTGGACATTTTGTACAAGCTACGAGTGGTCTGGCCCTTTCAGAACCTTGGACAGCAACACCAAGACCTGCTCACTGAATTCTGAGTTATCATGTAATGGATCCTGCCAAACAGACAGAGTTATTTTTATGTAACGAATCCTGCCAAACGGACAGAGAGTTATCATCATGTAACAAATCCTGCCAGAAGGACAGTTATCACCATGTAAAAACACTGCTAGACAGAGCAGTATCATCATATACAGGTAGTGTAAAGCTACTCTGCTCTTGTCTCTTCTTTGAAGGTTGAAGGAAATAGACAAATTGACATTATCTGATTATGTTGTGTCAGAATTAAATTTTGTGTGCTATGATAACTATTAAGAAAGTTGCGTTCACACTTTCTTTTCAATATTGTGATCTGAAATTTGGATATAATGCTATTATAAAATGGATAATAGTTAATCAGTCCTTTTGCCTTCTCACTCTCCAGCGCTTCAACTTTGTGTCCTTGCCCACTGACGTGCTGGAGATCGAGGTGAAGGATAAGTTTGCGAAGAGCCGGCCAATCATCAAGCGCTTCCTGGGCAAGCTGTCCATGCCAGTGCAGAGGCTGCTGGAGAAGCACGCCATTGGGTACCTCACTGGGTGACATCATCGCCTACTCTAAAATTCCTTAATGACTGTTGGTTTCCTGAAAATGTACAGGTCCCCTCATGCACACAGTTCTACTGGCCGTTTGTTATATTGATGTCAATTGTGCTTGTGTTCTGTAACATACAACTAATGAAAGCAAACGCTTGGTTTTGCTAGAGTGGCATCTGATTGGAAATTGTGGCATTATGACTGATATATTTTTTTAATGTTCTTATCCGGAGCAGCTCATAATATGTTTTGCAGAGCAGGCAGTAAAACAGCGAATGAGGCACAAGTAGGAAAGCAGCGCTAAAATTAGTCATCAGTAACTTTTTTATGGATCCCTGCTGTTGTTAAATGCGTGCTTTATGGCTGAGAGAAAACCCAGTGTTGAAGTCGTCTCTGTACCAGCATTGAAGTCGTCTCTCTGACGGCCCTCCCCCCTCCCCCCTTCCTTTCTCTCCCCAGGGACCGCGTGGTCAGTTACTCCCTGGGCCGCAGGCTGCCCACGGAACACGTGAGCGGGCAGCTGCAGTTCCGATTCGAGATCACATCCTCCATCCACCCCGGTAACAGTCGTCTCAGTCATTTCACACCCGACAGCAAACACACACGCATCTCTATACTGACTCACTGCATTGCTTCTAAAAAAAAGGCAGGACAAAACTCACGCTCAAATGCACCAGTTCCACCTTTCACCAAATCTGCTGTGAAGTTCAATTCAAACCGGGTCAAATGCACTGCTGTTGTGGCTAAAAGTGTCTACTTTCCATCGTCACGTTCACCACTATACCACAATAAATGAGATATGTGAAAGCATACAGTTTCAGCTGTGAATGGAGATAGGAAAATGAACAGGGCCATTCAGTCTTGAACCCTTTCTCAGGTTCTGATAAACAAAGGCTGTGAGGAGTAGGTAGGTAGAATAGCTAGAATAAGGTCTGCAGATTTGAAGCTTGAATAGTGTTATGCTCACACTCTGGCCTGGAAGTGTTGTTAGCCTGGTCTGACACTGTTGCCTGTTTAAATTGAATGGATACACTTCTGTTCTGAAGTTGCTCTGGATAAGAGCGTCCGCTAAATGCATGCAGTGTAAATGCAATGCAGAGGCAGCAGGTTAAACGGGTCGCTGCGCTGTGTGTGTGGACAGGCTAAGTGTGAGTGTGAGTGTGAGTAATGGAGGCCGTGGCAGGCTGCCTGTGTCACGCCGAGTCGATACGGGGTGACTCACTGCAATGCGGCCCCGGCGCCCCGCCTCTGATCCCTTTCCCTCTCCTCCTCCCCCCCTCCTCCCGGCAGACGACGAGGACGCCTCGCTCAGCACGCAGGGTGCGGCCGCGGGGCCCGCGTGTGAGAGCGCGGCGGAGGACGCAGACAGCGTCGCGGGCGAGGCGCCGGAGCTGCCCGTGGATGAGGTCGAAGCCCAGGAGCCGTCCGTCAATTTGCCCGAGTCCCCGGAGCAGCCGGCAAACGAGCTCGAGGCCCCGGAGCTGCCCATTGATAAGCCTGAGGCCCCAGGCCTGGCCGTGAATGAGTCAGAGGCCCTGGAGCTGCCCACCAATTTGCCTGAGGGCGCGGACTTGCTTAGTAACGGGGTCTCCATGGACACAGGGGCCGGTAGCCTTCCGGAAGGTGTGCAACAGATGGAGCTGAGTCAAGCAGACAAGGGGAGGGAGGGAGCCCAGGAGGAATGCAAAGAGGGAGACGGGGGGCAGGTCTCCTCTGGTCCAGGGCCTGAGTCACATGACCAGGGGTCTGCAGAACAGGGCATGGGAGAGGAGGGGAGCACGTTATGCTCTCCTGAGGGGGACGCCGGCGAGCATGGCGGGGAGAACGAGGTGGCCGTGGAGAGCCCCAGCAGCAGTGGGACGGGGACAGGGACGGGGAACAGGGCGGCCCCTCCCCGTGCCTGAGGCCCAACCCCAAGCGCAAGAGCCGGCCGTGCTCGCTGCCCGTGTCGGAGCTGGAGACGGTGATCGCCTCGGCGTGCGGCGAGCCCGAGACGCCGCGCTCCCACTACATCCGCATCCACCACCTGCTGCACAGCCTGCCGTCCGCCCAGCTGGGCCAGGACCCCGCCCCTGACTCCGCCCCAACCCCGAGAAGCCCAGTGTGGAGGCAGTGGACGAGGAGGGGGAGGAGGCGGGGGAGGAGCCGGGGGAGGCTGACGGCCCGCAGAGCCCCAGCCCCTGCCGCAGGAGGACTCTGCCCCGCAGCCTGTCCATCGAGCGCCTGGCCGACCTGTCCCGCCTGCTGGAGAGCGAGGGCGTGGCCGGCGGCCCGGGGACCAATGCAGGGGGAGGCTGCGACGCCTCCTGCCTGGGCTCCGCCTCCCGCTTCTGCGGCCACCTCCGCTTCTCCTCGGTGGACAGCGCCCGCATGTCGGAGAGCACCGTCTTCTCCTCGCAGGAGGACGAGGAGGAGGATGAGGAGGAGGAGGAGAACAGTGCCTTCGAGTCGGCGCCGGACTTGGCCCAGAGCCCGGAGGCCCGGGAGGATGGCGACGGCATGGCCCGGTGGCGGGAGGGGACGGAGCGCACGGAGATGGCAGCACCAGGGCCCAGCAGCACCGTGGGTAAGGAGCCGTACCAGGACACAAACACAACCCACCAGGCCAGAACCACTGCTGATATCTCAAAGCAGATACCTCACTGCACTGATCTACTGACAATCTAAAGCCATCATCATTACAGTACAATTCACATGCAGCTTTCTCTTCATAACTCATTAAAGGCTTTTGCCACTAGATTTTCTAAAATGACTTCTTCTGCCTTTTCTCTGGCTTTTTCTTGTGGATAATCATTATCATTTTGGTGCATGTTCTGCTTAGTGCAGTAGAAAATATGACATGCGGATGAAAGTAGAATAGAACTTAAATCATTTAATTATTTCAGCAGATTATAATCAAAATAAATGGCCAAGCACGCTGTGGCCATCATAAAAATAGCAGGTCTGGCAGCCAATTAGTCAGTGGTAACAGGACTAGTTTGGCTCCCTGTAGACTTGTTATCAAGAGCTGTCACTCTGTGCTAATTGAATCCATGCACCCCTCTGATCATTTAAGGAAAGTGAATAAATAACACACTGCACTCTAATTAATCTCGCTAGAGCACAGGAAATATGTTTGTGTCATCATCATCACTTTTTCACAATACCTCTGATATCAGTTTAGGTAACTCATCCAAATCATGACGTATTTCTGGCCTGCTAAGCTAAGACTAGAGTTAGCACGCATCAAAAAAATACTGAGGAGAAGTTAGTGTATTTACAGTGATGGCGTATATGATCCAGCTCAATCGATTGAGCAATGGTTTAATTGTTCGGGAACCTGACATATTATTCAGAATCTAGGACTGTTTACCACATTAGTGAATATTCAGCAGTGATAAAATGAATAACATGTAAAAAAGTCAGTTAGGCACTGTGGAATAAGAGTGTTGTGCAAATAGATAATTTAATGTAGTATTACATCATAACAGAAACAACAAAGTGAACATCAATAACATCAATAAAAGGATGCATTGCCCTGGTTCTTGGTAGTTTGTTTGATTCTGGTGTTGTGAACTGAACTCTGAACATGGGCCAGATAAAACAGTCAGCAAGAACTGCACTGGACACAGCTGTCAATATGCAGTACTGGCTTGAGTCCCAGAGCATAAAGTATCATTCTCACGCACCTCAGCAAGTTTTGAGGTTAAGCAAGGTGGGCAGAAATGAAAGCTTTTTTGAGCTGTTTCATTACAGAGTTTGATACTATGAGCCAGATTTAGCTTGATCAAACTTCTCCTTTCACCAGCAGTGTAGGGCTAGTAAGTTCTGTGGTGCAGTGATGTTACATCCAAAGTTATCTTCTGTTTTCTTCGACTCAGAACACTTCACAATAACTAAGAATTATGAATCTGTTTATGTGGCCGTTTTATGTTTCGATCTTCAAGAGCTGTGAAAAACACTTGGTTGAAATGATATAGCAGTGCTTGAGTGGTTTTCTTTACATGTGCATCAAATATACTGTTCACTAAAATGAATCGGTTTACAGTATACTTTGTAGTCTGATGTGGTTGTCTCACATCTTCATTTCAACAGGAAACAAGCGTTAATATGAGAGGAAGTAAACAAGTATTTAAAAAATATTTTCTCTGTTGCTAAGAGAGATAAAGAGAGATAGAGGGAGGGGGGGAGAGAGAAAAAGAAAGGGTGAGAAAGAAAGTTACAACCAGAAAAAAACACTGGCAAGCATCACAGGGAACCCCTGACAACCAAAAACTCTCAGTAAACACAGACTGATGGAACCATTGCAACAGAGCACAATGCAAACAAACACAGAAAAGTTCTCAGTGCTAACCACTAGGGGCATTGTATAGCAGACATTTAAACACTCTGCTGTGTTACAGAGCACAGCATCATATGGCTAGCTGATGATCCCTCCACAGCTCCCTGTCAAGAGGAGATGAGCAGATTTACTTTTGGCCAGCTCAGGGTGGAGGATTCTGGGAACAGAAATGGGATCATGGTGTGCCAGTCACACAGTGTGCGTCCAGCAGGTGCAGTCACTTTTCAATATGCTGACTAATGTATCAGCTGTGAGCCGATAAGGTTGTACAGTGGCTAAATTGATCTGCTGACTAATATATTGACTGTCCGACTCTCCAAGGGAGGGTAAATGAGCAACCCTCTGCTCTCTGGAATTCAGGAAAGGAAAGCAAGACACAAATGGGTGAAATCTTCCCGTTTCCTTTTCTTAGTCTGACATTTGAATTGGTTTGAATTCCCATTTTTGAATTCTTTTTTTACTGTTATCTCCGCGGGCTCACGGTCATTGTGCTGTCATCTCTATAGGCGACTGTCCCTCCCCACGCAGCCAACTGGTCAGCCAGCCTCCTGCTTTGCGACCCCACCCTCACCATTACCCAACCGTCGACGAACCGCTGCCGCCAAGTAAGCGTCACCCGCGTCCACTCAGGGACGCACCCCACCCCGCCGTGTGCGCCTCGGTCCCCCCCTCCCACCGTCCCCAACCGCCGCCTCATCTGTACTGCGACCCCATTGGGGGCCCGGTGTTTGGTGTCCTGTTGTCATTGGATAGCTTGCTGTCTCCATTGTGTTTGACCATATCCTGGATATTCCCTCATCTCCCAGCTATGTGTCCATCTCTTCATTGCAAGCCATAGTAAAATATGACACGTGTTGAAATATGTTACAATCCCAAAAGAGTTATATTCCCAAAGAAATAAGGAATGTCATGATAATATATGTACATTTGGGCCTGTGGTGTTGTAAAATTACATATATTGAAAACTGCACATGCACAACTTATTTCTATATATTTCTTTTATTTATCTTTATTTTTTATTTTACCATGTTCCCATCTTAGAAATAAGAGCCTTGAACATGTTTATTTGGTCTTTTCACAGGGGATAGTCAAACCCCTTTGACTTGAGTCAAAAGTCATTCAGTATTTGTAGTTTTTTTTCAAGCACTTCTTAGTAATTAGTAATGTCATGGTTAAATATTTTCATGGTGATTATGTTGGTCCAGTCCCTCATTTCCATGGGGACAAGGGGTGGAGTGGAGAGGAACTGGGGGTAGTCTGGCCAGATGTACCACTTATAAGTTAGAATTAGAACATGAATTTCTGCCCAAATGAATTTATAAAGTGTGTGGATTCAGTTTCCATGCTGGACAGTGCAATTGTACCTGGTAGTGAAGATACTTGAACTGAATTGATCTAGTCAATATCCAGCTGTTTTAATACTTAATTAGTGGCTAATTAATTTATAATAAGCTAACAATTGCGTTATGCAAGTCACCTTGTGGAAGAGCACCTGCCAGGCAACTAAATAATGAAGTGTAATTAAAAATAAGAAGGACCTTTACCTTCTCCCCACGCTCCTAAATAATGACAGAGCAAAGTCACATCGGCGCTCCCTCCCGCTGCGATTTGTGGGACGCTCTGCGTCAGGCATCTGGTCAGAGAGCCGAAAATAGACTCCGAACCCATCCGAGGGGGTGATCCCTGCTGGAGCTCTGTCAGCTCCCATCCTCCTCCGCTGAGAGGAGCTGCCGTCAGGGCTGAAATGGCGCCATGAGCACTTCAGTGTATTTTCCACACACCCAACCCCAGTACTTTGCAGTGTTTCAGTGAGGCATGGAGCTACTGTATGTCAGTCAGGGCGTTTGGAACAGAAAAAGATTAAAGATCAGTGACAGTTTATGTAATGCTGAAGAGTTGAACATCTGGCCCCATTAATGAAGAAGGTTCTGTATTGTGGTCTTCTGAACTGCATCACTGTGATTCCACGTTGACTAATTTATTCTTTTTTTTATTTGGTGACGAGGCCATTTGGCCTGTGTCTGGACCTGGCCAGATGTTTGCAGTCGGATTGATTATCTTGTCGTAACAGGCTTTGCCGGAATAAAAGGCAGCATCAGCAAACAGCAGGGATAAATTCTTCGCCAATAATGTGAAAAAGGGAATGGATGCAGAATCAATGTGCTGTTGAGTGCCTCGGGTTTAATGACAGCACATTCTGGAGGCAAAATGGAGGAGCTATTTGTACTGCCTTCTGCCACAGCATGATCTTTCCTGCAGTCTCACTGTAGCCACTCTAACATTACTGATTAACAGAACCACCACACCAAGGACTCTTTTCATTTCAGTTATAGCAATGTCTTATGCATTCATCAGGCCTTCCTGGCTTTCAACACATGAGCTTCTTCCAGGTGTGTGATTGCCCGTCTAGTTCTTATTGCCGTAGCACCAAGTGGCAGCATCTACCCCATCAGGGCAGAAATCTATACTCATGGTCAAATCCATGGACCCAGCTTGAATTCGGTTGCATTACATTTTTTACTCAACTTTAAGTAGTTACCAAGTATGCGTTTAAGCTCTGTTACCACTGCAGTGAGAACCACTAAACTGGCACAGGAATTCACATCTACCTATTTTTCACGCTACAAGTCCCACGGTGGACCAGAAGGCAAATGGTGCCACAGTACGCACACATCCTCCTGATGCTATCTGAGGGCCTCATAGGGGGTGCTGAGGGTGGAGCAATGAGGGGGCCCTGCCTGACCTACCCGCACCTATTCCTGGTGGAACAAAACCGATTTGTTCCACCGACATGGTCTCCCAGTTGCTGTTGGCAAATGACAGAGCCAGATCCAAACCCTGGCTGTAGGCCTCAGCGTATGTTTGAGACAAGCATAGTTACTGACTGAACCACTCGGGAGCTATTGAACACTCTCTTCATTTTGCAGTTTCTCACTGTTCTGTAAACATGCTCCTGTTGTTCTTGTCGCTCTTGTAGTGTGCATGTTTCCATCATGGACCGGCCTGTTTACCCAGTAATATAGGTAGCAGTGTGGTGTGGTATTGTAGACAGGTTACTTGTACATTGAAAAGTTTCTGGTTTGAATCTCAAATTGATTCACGATTGGGCAAGGTATGCAAAGTGAATTCGTTCAGCAAATATCCCACTGTATAAGCAATGCCGGGATACAAGGGCCACTATATAAGTAACCCTGGGTAAATACATAAACCCAGCAAACAGGTGACTAATGCAATTACATCTGATGAATCCATGAAAGGCTACAGTGCAGAGAGAGACATTGACTTCTCCCTGAAGATGAAGGCGTGGTTCACTGGGGGTTTCTGCCCGCTGTCCTCCCCTCTCTCGTGCGTTCACAGACTGGGAGGCTCGCATCGACAGCCACGGCCGCGTCTTCTACGTGGATCACGTCAATCGCACCACCACCTGGCAGCGGCCCACCTCCGCGGCCACGCCCGACGGCATCCGCAGGTCCGGCTCCGTGCAGCAGATGGAGCAGCTGAACCGCAGGTGGGGTCAGGGTCTCGGGGCGGGGACTCTGAGGGGAGGAGTCTTTAGACGGGGCGGGGTCTAAGAGTCTCTCAGTGTGTCCAGTCTGAAAAGAGCAAAGTGCAGCCTTTTCTAACCCTGGTCCTGGCAACCCACTGTGAATGTGAATTCTGTGCTTGATTAATCAGGTCTGATTTCACTCTGAAATGGTCCGGATTTGCTGTCCCCTGACAGTTGTTTGTTCTTTGCGATAAAACAGTTGTGAAATAAAGGTATTGTAAGAAGTCTTCATGGTAATAAAAAAGATGAGAGTGAAGGTATTTCTTTTTGTGATTTTTTTTTCCTACCATTTGTTTGACAAGGGTTAGTGTTCAACTTAATGAAGATTTTATTGTTCAAATTAATAATTGTAAGTGCCTTGAAGAATTCAAGCAGCAACTGATTAAGCCTGATTATTGGAGCACCCATTCTAAATTCCTTTAAGAGACAGACATTAAAAGAAATGCCTTTCACTTTTTTTTCAAAATAAAACTCCTCCAGTACAGTTCTTTCAGAAGAGACTATGACTCTGAGGAGAAGCCAGATCCTGTATCAGTAATTAATTAACAAATTCAGTGAAGCCTAATTTGTCAATGAATTAGTTCAGTTCAATATTATCTGTCACACGTTTTGTAAAGGACACGTTTTGTAAAGCAGCTTTACAGACATCTTGGGCCTGAACCCCCAAAGGCAAGCCTAAAGCAACAGTGGCAAGGAAAAACTCCAAGACTAAAAGGAAGAAGCCTTGAGCAGAACCCAGCTCAAAGGGAGAGCCCATCTGCCTCTAGCCAGCACAGGGCAGTCCAATTAACAGCTGAATGAAGCCTAATTAATCTAGCAGAAGAATGAAGAGCCAGTGCACACAGCGGGCCCCCAGGACCTGGACTATATTATTGCGCCACTGCGTGAAATGTCTGTTGGGTGTCAGAAATGATGTACTGTAGTAGCATTGAGCCCTGAGCCCAACAAACAGGATAAAATCTGCTCTCTGTTGCCACCTAGAGGATGAAAAAAAAGAATAAAGTAATAATCAAAAACATGACCGTGATGGATGAGGTGAGGCGTGGTCTGGATGAAGAAGTAGCAATGAAGGTGCCCTAGGGTTTGGGTAGTATTGCGGTTTTTATGTAAGACTATAAAGAGGACTGCGGTGGAAGATTAAGGTCTGTGAGCCTCTCGCCCTGCAGGTACCAGACCATTCAGAGGACCATGGCCCCCGAGAGGACTGAGGATGAGGGCGGAGCTCGGAGGACTGAGCGGCTGGGCAGCGATGATACTGACTCTCCTCCGCAGGCGAATGGTAAACATATGCCCATGTTCTCTCACACACAGTAATATTCTCACACACACACTCATATTCTCAAATACACGCTCATATTCTCTCTCTCTCTCTCTCTCTCACACACACACACACACACTCATATTCTCACATAAAGACACACACACACACACACACACACACACACACACACACACACACAGGTGTAGGCAAATTAGCTAACTAGTCTTAACTAGCCTAAGCTACTTAGCTTATGATTTATGTCCCTGCCTTAATCATTGTACATAACGTGGTAGCTCGTTGACCACTTGCATTTTTTTCTTTGTTTTGACAATTTGCTGTCTGATTTCACATCAGAAAAAAGGACCAGAACTGCCCATTTTAAGACATTTTTGTTTTGCCATCAAAGCAGAACGTTTGCAGCTCTTAGTGCAATGGTCTGATCTCGGATATATTGGGTAATGGATGTCACAGTGTTTTGCTCCACGATCAAGATGTTCACTGTCCTTGGTTGCGGTTGTGTTCAGAGTTGAGAAGAGAAACCCCAGCATCCCCATCGAATGGGCAGAAGATTGCTCAGTTGCTGCAGTGCCCAGCGGTCAAGTTCATCACCCATCCAGAGTTCTTCACCATACTCCATGCCAACTATGTGAGTAAAGCCCACATCTGAGCCATGACTACTGACCACGAGCCTGGTCTTCACCACCTCATTGATAAAAAAACCTGTTCGTACAGGATACTGTCTACATAGGCAGCCATAGTCAGTGAAGGTTAGGGAGAAGTGATAGTGATTGTGGACTGTGGTTGTCACTGTTGTTTATGTCTTTGCCCATTTTTTGCAGCCCTGTTTTGGAATCGTCATTTTTCCATTAGACTTGTCTCGTTGTAACAAATGTTCTTGTCACGCAAGAGGGCTGAAGCAAGACAAGAACAATCCTCTCATACACTCGCACACGGCCAATGGCTGTTCATCACAATGCAAGTCACACAGTGCGCCACAGTGAAGTGGGCACCAGTGGGAGGATGGGTGCAATGTCAGTTATATCACCCGAGCAACTAACAGGCACCTGATGAACCACAGGGTACCCGAGAGCAGTGAGGCATGTTTGAACCACCCAAGAAGCCCAGATGTCACTGTTTTGCTCTACGCTCCATTAAGTTTGTCCCTTCATTAATTACATGAGTGTGTATTTCTGTATTATACAGCGTGCAGTAGTCAAGCTGTCAGTTGCAGTTTCACACAGAGCTCTGGGAGGTGTCTGCACACTTTTTTTCAGGGGGTTACCCTGTCGTAGTCTCTGGGTATCAGACCTGCTCACTCAGTCATCTTCCATGGCCAGCGGCAGCTGTTGATCTACAGGCCTGTGTCTGAGACTGACAGATTATCTATAAATAGAGTTGTGTCCTCATCTGCCTCACACGCCTTTAAGATGGTGTCTAGTCCTACAGACCGAGTAGCCCTGAGGGAAAGACCCTAAAAGGAATGCGTCGCCCCACAGCGACGTGTCACAATAAGAAGGGACAGAAATGTCTTCCTCGGTGTGACCGTGGGTGTCAGTGTGTCAGGAATACTAGTTGTCAGGCTTTTTGATGATGGCAAAATTACAGTTACATTGTGTTGTGGAGAATCCCAGCTGCGTATGCAAAGATCAAATGCAGTACAAACCTTCATTCATTCAGCCCTTTTTGGGTGGTGTGACTGACTCTAAACCTAAGTTACATTCATACTGGATCCGGGTTCTGAGGAATTTCAGATGGTACAAGCCAAAGACCTTTTTGTTAGTTTACAGTAGTGTAGTTATTTACTGGTTCAGTAGTATTTGAATCTTCTTCCCTAACCTGTGCTACACGCTGCTGGTCTCCTGTGTCGCTCCACCCCAGGGTGCCTACAGGATGTTCACCAACAGCACCTGTCTGAAACACATGATCCTGAAAATACGGCGCGACGCACGCAACTTCGAGCGCTATCAGCACAACCGCGACCTGGTCACCTTCCTCAACAAGTTTGCTGACACACACCTGGAGCTGCCGCGAGGCTGGGAGATCAAAACTGACCCGCAGGGGAAGGTAGGCTTCCTCATCAGGTCAGCAGAGTGGCGCTGGCACTCTGACTCTCTAACATTGATACTCTGACTCTCTGACAGGGATATTCTGCAACTCTGACACTCTAACACTAATACTCTGACACTAACGCTGGCCCTCTGACTATCTAACATTGATACTCTGCCATTCTGACTATCCAACACTCTAACACTGATTCTCTGACAGTCTAACAATGGCATGCACTGACTCTCCGACACTCTAACACTGATTCTCTGACAGTCTAACAAAGGCATGCACTGACTCTCCGACACTCTAACACTGACACTCTGACAGTCTAACACTGATACTCTGACAGAAACTCCATGTTTTTTTATTTGTTTGTACAAGTACCTTCAAACAAGTTTGTATTTTACAGGGTGGTATTTCAGATAAAGGACCGTTTTAAGGTCATACTGTAAAACTGAACTGAAATGTATTTTCAGCCAAAATGGTTCAAAGAATATTAACTCAAATATTCTACTGGTGGAAACCTAATCCTTACATTTGAGATTGTTAGAGTCTAGTATTTCTGTTATGAGAGTGCTCCATTGTGATTCTCAGTGTGTTGATTGGTTATGTGTTTTTGTTCCAGTCATTCTTTGTGGACCATAACAACCGAGCGACCACTTTCATCGACCCCCGGATCCCGCTGCGGAACGGCCGTCTGCCCAACCACCTGACCCACCGGCAGCACCTGCAACGGCTGCGCAGCTACAGCGCAGGAGAGGTGAGGAGCTGAGCATGCTCAGTAACTGCTGCGTTTCCCCCTTCACTGAGCATGACCAGTTACTGCCGTGTTGTCACTGAGCATGCTCAGTAACTGCCCTGTCCCTCTCTCTCACTGAGCATGCCCAGTAACTGCCTTGTCTTTCTGTGACTGAGCATGCCCAGTAACTGCCTTGTCTTTCTGTCACTGAGCATGCCCAGTAACTACCTTCACTAAAGTGAGGAACACACTGCCCATTGGGATTGATATTGATCTGATTTTTCCTGTCACATTGGACGAGCATTAAATATTAAACATGCTGAATCCTTTGAAGTAGGATGAACCAGTCCAATAAAGCTGCATTTCAGAGTGTAACACAGTGCCAGGTGCATTGGCTGTGAGAGGAGGAACTAAAGTGAAGGGTTCAATAAATCAATGAAGATTCCAGTCCCTCCCATTTCCCAAAACTGTGCATACCCAAAGTAGCTCCTCCTCATCAGCTGCATGAGACACACAGCAATGTCTGTGATATGAAAAAATATATTTGTATGTGTGGCATATGTTTTGACATGTACATAGTATGTTTAGATATGTGTATGGTATGTTCAGATAAAAAATTAGATAGAGAATGTTGGGAGAGCTCATTTCAAAAGAAGATGTTGTGCAATCTTTGTAAATCAAACATTTGGTTGTAGCTGTCCAAATTGCAGTAATCCCCTGGAGTTCAAAGCCCCATCCCCCCTGACAGCCGTATTGCTCTCAGAGTCTGATTTTGACTGCTATGATTGACAGGCGTCGGATGTGTCTCGGAATCGAGGGGCGTCCCTGCTGGCCAGGCCCGGAAACAGCCTGGTAGCGGCCGTACGGAGCCAGCACCACCAGGACACACCGCAGAGTATGTTCAGCAAACTTATATATATATTATACTAGCTTTACACTGTAGTAACTCAGTTGAGAGACAATTAATAATACAGTGATATGCTTTGGAGCACCGATGAGATCCCACAGGTTGCTAAAAAATGTATTCTTGCAAGTGTAGGGGAGGAAGATTACAGCTTTATTAAGGAAAAGTACAGTGTTTCTTTTTCAGTTATAATGCCTCTAGGTGCAAAGGGTTACCTATATTTTTGGCTTGGTTTCCTCGTGCTTTGGAACAAAACAAGCTAGTCGACATTCGTCAAGCATTTTAGCTGATAGTGAACTGTTTGGATCCTCCACCGCAGGATGAAGCTGGTTTGTATAGTTGTACAACGAAAACAGAGGTTTATATCTCACTGGAGGTGCGGACCTCTTTCATAGTTGTTACATATGGTGACGCTCAGTTCCTTCCTGACCTTTTTTCTAAGGACGTACTGTAGATAGGCACAGAATGCTGTGCTCTCTAAGGAAGATGGCTACTCTGCCGTATAGATTTTTGAGTTCTTGCTGCATTAGCTGTCCATATAAATCCTATCCCGCTAAGGAATCTGTGTGCTGGGAATATAGAGCACAGAGCCTACTGAGAGCTGTCCTGTAACAGGTCTAACAGATTATACACTGTGTTTGATCAGTGCGCTCAGTTTGACAGGAGCTCTAGATTATTTATTTATTGTAGTGCCAGACTGCGATGTTTAGTTCAGCGTTTGTGCAAAATTTGACTGTATGATTTGAATTATGCATGGTCTAAGACTGAGGCATTTCCTCTCCTGCACAAAAATAAGAAATATGGAAGATAACCAAAGAAATGAACATAGCCTGAAACCATACCACCACAGAAACTGTGATGCACCGAAGTGTGTTAGTCCGTGTAATCCATTACAAAGGAAGCAGTGGAGCAGTCTATATAAGTATAGGGAAGTCAAATGACTAAAATCTTAAATAACCAAATAAAGGTTGTTTCATTATATAATTATACTATATTATCAAAGGCTAAGAAATGTAATATGATCATTGTTAAATAATTAACGTCTCTAGCCTATTTAAAACACACCGAATATATAAAGTAGTCTGTGTATTTTTATCTCTATGTAACCACACATTGACACACATTTATTTTCATGAGAGGAACAGCCCACAGCTGAGGAATGAGTTGTCTCTTGAACATTTTGTGTTTTCAGCCTATAATGACAGGATCGTGGCCTTCCTCCGCCAGTCCAACATCTTCGAGCTGCTGCAGGAGCGGCAGCCAAGCCTGTCCAGAAACCACGCCCTGAGGTAGGGAGGAAAGAAGGGCCGTGTCCTTATGGTGATATCACGTTACTCAACGCATGTCATGTTACTCAAACTCGACACAACTTCCGTCTGACATAGAGGTTACCGCATAGTTGTTTGCTGTTACCATGTGACTCTAGAACTGCTTGTGAATAACGAGTCAAACTGGCACGAATAGCATGTATACTGTTACATATATACCCTGAAGAGAGCATTCAGGATAAGCATGTATTCTACATTCAACTATGTTTCCCAAAGGCTCTTTGCTGTGATTCATCAATTGCCATACAAGGAGAGGTTCTGAAAGGTAGTCTTGCTAATTGCCTGGTTATGTGTTGTGTTTTCATGTTCCTACAGGCAGAAGGTGCATTACATCAGAACAGAGGGAGCCCATGGAGTGGAGAAGCTGTCATGTGACGCTGACCTGGTTATGCTATTAAGGTAGGACTCTTTCAGGCTCAGTGCATTACCAGATCAACTTTTTTTAATGTAACTTTTGCATTTTCCAAAACCATACATGAACAAGATAACCACAGTGGACAGGTACTGTCACAGGTTCCAAGGGCTTCATCCAGTCTGGTTGGGATGGCATTAGTTACTAGTAATGCACAAGGGAACCGTGACCTCTTCATACCTACTGCGGTGTGGACGTTGCTGTGGTGTGAACATTGTTGTGGGGCCGGAGCAGTAGAGCTGTGATTGTGAGTCTGTTTGCCCTGTCCGTGCTCTCTCCCCCAGCCTGTTCGAGGATGAGATCATGTCCTACGTCCCACCCCAGGCCTTCCACCCCGGGTTCAGCTTCTCGCCCCGCTGCTCGCCCGGATCGTCTCCTCAGAGCTCCCCAGGTGGGTGTCTGCGAGGTCCAGCGCAGCCCAAACAAATCTAGCATAAAAGCGTGTTTCCTCGTTGTTAAATCTCAGTGTTATCGAGGGTGACTTTGATATAAACCAAAGAGAGGCTCTGGTGCTGCATCACAACTCCACTAATGTGGATGAAGCAAGTAAAGCAGTAAAGATAAAAGAGTCCAGCAACACTTGGAAGAGAATAACAAAACTGGAGAAGAGTCGAAAGTCAGAGAATGTATTTTTATTATCGTGAAGATTGGCCTTCACGCACCCCCCAGAGAAACTAGATTAAAGCATGTGGATATCTGCGCAAATCCGCTCTTTTCCACAGGGAGCGTTATAATATTGGCCTAATCACTGGATGAGCTTGTGGAAACTATTTGAGATCAAATAGGAACGAGATTTTGGAGAAGCTAATAAGGGATCCCCGGGGGAGCAGCGATGGGCCTCTTTCTTTGCTTTGCTGCTGATGAATTTGATCCACAAAAATGTTGCTTCTCATCAGTTTTATTAGTCTCTCATCTGCTTATCTGTATTATCTTAAAATTGAGAAATAAAAGACTGGGCAAGTGTTTGATTGGATATAGAGCATTTTTTGGCAAGCTTAGTGCAGCCACTCATTCACTGTGTTGATTGTATGTCCAGCTGAATGCATTCTGTGGGGATCATTTTTTAGTTTTTTTTCGTTTTTTGTGCAACCCTGCTTGGAATCACAAATGTTAAGTGAATTGCCATATTAACCTCTGCAGGAATGCTGAATCAAGACAAACACAATTGCCTGTGAAACTCACATGCAACCAATGACTTTTTTCACGCTAAAAGTCCCACAGTGCACCTCAGTGAAGTGGCTGCTAGCTGGAGGAACATCATCCGTATAATTCACACCTAATGAATTGGTGGGTGCGTGAGAGTGGTGAGATGAGGAAAGCCTAGCAGATCTACCTCTCTCCCCAGCAGAACAAAGGCAATTCGTGGGCTGTGGGCCACCAGTCATTGTTGTCTGATGACACTGCTGGGATCAAACCCAGGCCATAAGGCTCAGCCTGTGCTCAAGACGAGCGCCTTGCCGTCTGAGCTACTTGGGATCTCCAGGGTTAATTTTTTAATACTCAGTGTCATGTCACATTGCTAGTGGGTGAATGTGTGTGTAGCGAAGGGCGAGAGCAGCCACCCCACCCGGCCTCGAACCCAGGTCTACGGGGTACCAAACATTTACATTACATTACATTACATTACATTTAGGTCATTTGGCAGACGCTTTTGTCCAAAGCGACTTACAAGTGAGGAACAGCAAGCAAGCTACAGTAGTGTAGGAGACCTTAGAGTAAGCTTTAAGTGCAACCTAAACAACTAAACTCAACTAAGTAAGTCAAGGAAAGTAGAAAACAAAGGTAAATGAGGTGATAACAAACAAACAGTTACAGGAGAAAAAAGTGCGAGGTAAAAAGTGCGCGGAGATGGAATTGTGTTGGAGTTAGAAGTGTTTAGGAGAGGAGGTGCTCTCGGAAGAGCTGGGTCTTCAAGAGGTTCTTGAAGATAGAGAGGGACGCCCCTGCTCTTATGGCATAAGGTAGCTTGTTCCACCAGCGGGGAACTACATATCAGAATAGTCTGGACTGACATGCGACTTTAACCACGATGCCAAAGAGCCTGGCTCGTTGGTATGGCAGTCAGAGCGCATACTCAACCGTAGTGACGACACTCCATCACAGTGTGTATAATACATATCCAGTATGCGTTTGTGTAAGTTGTATCATCGTTAGCATGTGTGCTTGTTTGTGACAGGCCTACAGAGGGCCAGAGCCCCCGCCCCCTACCGCAGAGACTTCGAGGCCAAGCTCCGCAACTTCTACAGGAAGCTGGAGGCCAAGGGTTATGGCCAGGGCCCAGGGAAAATCAAGTGAGTGTCAGCCACAGGAAAGCATCTGTTGACAGGCAGTGGCTTCCAGCCGTCAACCGCTGACCCTGGATCAGCTCCAGCTTCTGTCACATAATGGATGCGCTAATGATTACGGTTGGGGGAAGCTGATCCTAGATGCCTTTTAGGACAGGAAGTACCCGGAAGCTATTGACTGGTTATTAATATACCAGGCCACTGGTGTTATTGATGGCTGAAGTGACAGCAGATGGAATGCAGCAGTTTTTAAGAATTTTAAGGTGTTTAAAATCATTTATGATGTATAAATGGAACAAAGCTTTAACAAGGGGGTCTTTAAATAAGTAATTTGTTGTTAAGACATTTAACCCTATTTGGTAATACTGGATATTTAGAAATTCTTTAAAATGTAGTTAATGTTGGAAAACAGTATATAATTATATATTTAACTTACACATTTAGATCTTTCTCATGTCATATCCCATCTATCTGTATAGACAGATATGTAAATAATATATAATATAAAAAAATCTAAATTATAATGTATTTCATAAATTTAAATTATGATTTAAAATGTAAATGTTTAATTTATAACATGGTAACAGAAAATTTAATATATGGTAAGGTTATTTAAAATGTTAATATTTGGGAAAAAAGGTTACGGGATAAAACGTACCTACTTTAAATGTTCTGGTGTTAAAATGATTTTGCAGGTGCTGCCTCACCTCTCCTCAGCTCTGTGGTGTGCTGATTGAGTTGTGTTGTGTTGCAGGCTAATCATTAGCAGAGACCACTTGCTGGAGGGAACCTTCAACCAGGCCATGGCCTACTCCCGCAAGGAGCTCCAGAGGAACAAGCTCTACATCACTTTCATCGGGGAGGAAGGGTATGAGCCTGTCACAGCCCTCATACCTCTGTCACAGAGACCCCAATGCCCAGAACACAGCTCCCAGTCTAAAGTTCTCCTGCTTGTATAGCCGTCAGCAGGGTCTCATCTCACTGTTCTCCTCCACAGCCTTGACTACAGCGGACCCTCCCGGGAGTTCTTCTTCCTGCTGTCTCAGGAGCTGTTTAACCCTTATTATGGGCTGTTTGAATACTCTGCCAACGACACCTACACCGTACAGATAAGCCCCATGTCCACCTTCGTGGAGAACCATCTGGAATGGTGAGGCCTTCTCCTCTCCCTCCCTCTCTTTCTCTCCCTCCCTCTTTCCCTCTCATTTCTCCTGCACTTTGTAGTAGTTTATTTGCTTGAATGAATGAATGGATTAGGAACTTGGTGTGGGGAAGGATCAAATTCAGTCTAATTTCTGTACCACTTCGTAGTATTAGTAGTAGTACATTTTCACAGATTAGTTTTTCAGTTCACTTCACAAGTTCAACAGTCACTGAAATTAAACTGCATATAGATTCATTATTATATTATTAGAATTTAGCAAATGCTCTTATCCAGAGCAACTTCCATCAGGTTTTTTACAATGTTATCCATTTATATGGTTGGATATTTACTGAGGCAATTGTGGGTTAGCTACCTTGCCCAAAGCAGGGAAACGAACCGGCAACCTTTCAGTTACAAGTCCTGCTCCTTAACCACTATGCTACACTGCTGTCCCACATTCATATTATATTGGCGATTGTGATATTTGGTGCTCCAGTCAACCAAAATGAGAGGCATACTGTATGTCGCAGGGGAATCAGAGTACATCCCAGCTGGATTACCAGGATTCATACAGAGTCTGGTCTCAATATAAGTCAGTCATAGGCCTTTGAACCCATTTCAGTGTTCCATTTATAACTTATAAAACCAACATTCATTTCTTTTATCTTTACACCTCACAGCCCCAGCTGCTTTCCTGTGGGCAACATTGAAAGCTTTCAGGTACCAATAACACCCAGACAATTCAGGAGACACAAGCATCTTTTTTCTGAAATGGCTGTAAGAGTCTGATTGGGGGATTATGTCCATGAAATGGGATGAAGCCCAAACCGATAAAGACTCCTTTCAGATGGCGAAGAGTCACCGCAGGAAAACAGACCTCTCCTGGAGGCGAGGGTGGTGACAGCGACGCAAGGGCCCAGGGCTTAGCCACGCTGTCACTGCATTAAGCAGCAGGGCCCTGCAGTGACAATAAATCAGCTGGCTGGCACTTCCTGCTGCCTGGGGCAATCGATTCCCACCGTCACGGCTGCTGTTTGTGCTGTTTTCTCCCTGCCCCAAAAAGCATGCCGTTTTTTTATTTGTATGGTTTTTATATAAGAAATGTCCAAGATACGCCTCAGCACAAAAGTCTGGGCACACAAAATAGTTTTTGGAGGATCACAACAGAGCTCACAAAGCGTCTCAATTTAAAGCCCTATGGAACAAGTATCCTAAAGAGAAGTCTGTCTGGAAAGGGCTGTATTACATAATAGTAATTATAGTAATGATAATGATGCACTTGTATATTCTAAATACAATAAAATTGGCAGCTGAATATAAGCTCAGTGGACATCCACTCAGTAGGCGTATAACAAATAGATATCAGTTGTACATCTGGTGAAAGATAACAGTAATTCCTTAAGTTCCAGCTCATACAATGTCTGACAGACATTAAGCCTGATCTCACAAAAAAGGTCACTTGTTTATGTATTGTCTGGGCACATAAATGAGCCCTCATGATTACATTCCTCTTTTGGCATGCCTCCAGTTACACAAATGTGTTATACCAACAGGAGGGTGTGAGTAAGGTGTGGTAAGGCATGGGTGCTGGGGGTCAAACACTGGGCAACCTCATTGAGACAACCTCTGCACCTCTGCGGGAGCTCCAAGGCTTGACGAATATAGTCCTCCAATACACTCACATGCAGCCGATGGCTATATTTCACAGTACAAGTCACGCAATCTACGATACTGGAGTGGGCGCTCATTGGAAGACAGGTGCTACTGCACTGACACCATATGAGAAACTTGCAGGCGCTTGACAAATCTCAGGGTGCCTGAGAGCAGTGAGACAGGGTAACTGGCCGACCTTCCCAGCCTAATCCCCATCCCTGTCGCGGCCATTATCACCTGTTTACATGGCTGGCATAGGGCTCAGCATGTGCTCAAGATGAGCACCTCAACCATTGACCTGTTTGGGAGCCCCCCTGCATTGCACACTGTGAGGTCGCGTTCCAGGAGCCAGTGACTACTGCTGTCGCTCGCAGACACAGCCACGCTCACAAACTCTTGCCCAGCTGGGTCACACGTATGTCCACACGTACGCCTTTTTGTTACCGGGGGGGGGTAGTCAGGGTGTCACTCTGTTGTTGCCAGACAACAGCAACGATGGTTTATGTCAGCCCACAGTGACAGACATGTTCCTCCAGTGACATTCCCTGTCAGGTTTACTGAGTGTTAAACGAGTTGCCTCATCAAAACATCGATGAACAAAGATGACAAAAAGAGGCATTTTTTTCTCCTCTCAGCTTACCACAAAATGGAGGACTATATATTAAGTGCTGCATGGATTTCCTGACTATGATATGTATCTGTTACAATGAGTGAGCAGCAAATGAATGCTTTTTGAAAATTTGGCACTGGCTAAATCAGGGTCTCATCTTTGTTGGTGGTGGTATTCATTCAGAAGAATAAATAAGTAAAAATTAGAGTGGCATGTGTTAATGTGCAATGTTTCTAGCTCAGAAAGCCTGTAAAAACAGAGTCGAAGCATGGGGATGGTTCTCCGAAGGCTTCAACTTGTCAACATGTGGTTTAACTCCAAAGTCTTCAAAAGGAACGAAAAACAATTTCACAAACAATCTCTCAGTGAAACAAAAAGAAAACTTCCCTTAAAAATAAAAGTGAAATCTTAAATTAGAACTTTATGTGGAGCAACATGTTCTAGCTTCCCTGACCTGAACTAAGCTTCTCACATTATCCCCAAAAAAGAATGCTCAACACTAACTGAAATGCTACCTTTTAAAAGAGGGCTACATAAATAACCAATTCAAAATAAATTAACAACATTCAAAAAAACAGACCATCAAAATCAGAACCAAAAAACTCAGCTGAGTACTCAGGTTATTCAAAGAATGGGCCACATAGCTACACATTAAGGTCAATAAAAGAACCTAATTGCTGGTCTCCTGGCTGAGTAGAGAGAGAATGTCACTTCAGTGGTGACAGCAGCCTCTGGTGGTCAATATATCACAGTGTACTGAATGTGGAAAAGGAGTGATTGGATTTAGTGCCCGTATGTGCACCTGAAAACCAGTTCTGAGAAAGCTTATTTCCTCTCCAGCTGGAGCTTTCTTTTAGCTTGCACATTACTGCTTGGTGTGAGGCCACTGTGTCTGATACATATGTTCAGCATTACATATTTTTTTCTCACTTAACGGTGTCACTTCTGTCCCAAGCGCTTAAAAGGCTTACAAACTGGGGTCTGTGGCCATAATGTGGTGAATTTATTAAAAATGAGACCACAAAACTGACCTGGGGCGTTGGTAAAGGAGCATGACTGATGGCATAACTTAGCAACAGAATTGAGTGTAAATTAACTAGGTCAATTTTAAAGTGCTGTCCGTCCTCTCTGGCCACAGTCATGATGTTATGGAGGTCCACGTCAGTGGAATACCTTCTCCTCCTTGGCAGTGGTGACCACAACATAAGTGAAAATTCGCTAACCTTAGCTAACATTGTCCTAGCAGACTAGGTAAATGTTTTTTTTTCTCACCGGCATGATATCAGCAAAATGACTGTCCACAGCAGGAACTATTTGTTGTTCCTGAGGACGGTGTCCTGTCTCTCTGTTCCCCCAGGTTCCGATTCAGCGGCCGCATTCTGGGCCTGGCGCTGATCCACCAGTACCTGCTGGATGCCTTCTTCACCCGCCCCTTCTATAAGGCCCTCTTACGGCTGTGAGTGAGCATGCTCCCTGACCTCTGACCTCTGACCTCTCACTGCACTCCCCTGATTGCTCCCTAAAAAGAACATACAGCAGCAACACAGCAGAGATATGAGGCTACTGTGTGGGCTTGTAATTCCATGGTGTAGTGGAAACATGTGAAAGACACACTCACATTAGACAATGAGAGACCATGGCACCAGAGGCCATCTGACAATGGAAACCACTTGCAGTAAGCAATCTGTGATCATGTGCTATGTGTGTGTTTGACTCCCTTGTAACCAAGGACTGCTGTTTTCAAGACACAAGACACAACATCAAACTGCGAACCAGGTCTCAGTCTGCGTGGACCTGCTTTGAGTAGCCTCACAATAACAGCGACTTTGAACTGTTGGGGAATTTGGAATACATAGCATACAAAATTATTGGCTGTCTTTCACTGAAGAAGTCTAAATGTGTTTGAGGGTAGTATGTATGCCTCTTTAATGAGACCTGTGGAAAAAACATGTAAAGTGATACCCTAAGGTAAGGTAAATTAACGGTGTCAGATCATGGTTGGCCAACTGAGATTCACCCACTGTGCAGACCACTGATGAAGTGGATGTACCTTGTGGCCTTACCTTATTTTATCCTGCAGAGCAACTGACCTCAGTGACCTGGAGTACCTGGATGAGGAGTTCCACCAGAGCCTGCAGTGGATGAAGGACAATGACATTACAGACATTCTGGACCTCACCTTCACTGTGAATGAGGAGGTCTTCGGTCAGGTACGCTTCAAGCGCATAGTGTTTTGTAGTTTTCAAGTTTTCCATGTGATCCCACAAAAGCTCATGCAAGTTTCTATGTACTTACATCCTGGGTTTTGTGAAAAAGCAATGTGTATCATTCTCTGAAAAATTAAGAGTATTTGACATTATTGTTGTTATTTAACAGGATTATCTAGTAAGTTTCAGCTCTCTGTAAAAATAAAAAATAAGCATTTGAATATTAAACCCATGAAAAGTATTTGGGTGGGTCTACTAAACACCCACAGAATGGGTGGCCCAAGGGTGTTAAACTACATTCATATTTATCAGGGACATTCTAGATGCTTGAGGCTGAACAGAAAGAAAATGCCATACATTTTCAGGCAGTTCCAACAGGGTATTTACTTCCTGCTGTAGTTCCAAGCAGCTGTACTGTGGGCCAGTGTGCGAGCTCTTGTCATTCCCTGATGTCACTTCCTGCGCCAGGTCACGGAGAGGGAGCTGAAGTCGGGCGGGGCTAACATCCAGGTGACGGAGAAGAACAAGAAGGAGTACATCGAGCGCATGGTGAAGTGGAGGGTGGAGCGGGGTGTGGTGCAGCAGACGGAGGCACTGGTGCGAGGCTTTTATGAGGTACGGAGAGAACCGCCGCGCAAAGCAGGATAACCCCCGTACAGAACTGACAAGAATGCGGTCAAACCGTGCGCTACCTAGACCTCTGTATCAGCGCATTCCTCTTTATATCGTGCTTATGACAGGTCATGATATGACAAGCTCAATGTCATGTGAAATTGAACAAAAAAAGATGAAAATATGTATCATTGAAACTACAACTCAGATACAAATAACACAATACTACTGTAAAACATAAAAAATGATGACACACCTGTACGCATGACGCGGCCGTCTGACGCTGTCCTCTGTTGCCCCCAGGTGGTGGATTCCCGCCTCGTCTCGGTGTTTGACGCCAGAGAGCTGGAGCTGGTCATCGCCGGAACCGTAGAGATCGACCTCAACGACTGGAGGAACAACACGGAGTACAGAGGAGGTGAGTCAGGACAGGGGACCCCTGTGGATATGCAGGACTGCATAATGCTGAAATATAGAACATATGCTTTCAATGTATGTAAAAATATACTGCATATGTGAAGAAATTATCATTTATTCTGAATTTATTGTATGTAATTTTATGAGTATATTGTAAGAACATTATGAGGTAAATGTATATTTTGATAGTATGGGGTGTCATACTGGAAAAATATATTCTGACTGTACCCTCACAGACAGATGTAGCAGGGCACTGTGATCGAGCGCATATCGTGACTCTGAATCATTAAGCACTTGAGAGAAGCTCTGTGCCAGCACCAAAGGCCTTGTTTAGTTTACATTATGGCTAAGGACGTAATTACCTGTTATTACTGAACAATTTATCTGCGAAATTGGAGCAGTTTAATTGCACCCGACTCACCAAGAGTCCAGCTGTGTTGACTGAGAATTCTGGGGCGTCTATGGACAAACAGAAAGAAGTGTGATTTAAGGCTAATCAGCCTTTTCTGGTGTCATTGCACAGAGATTCAGACAGCGGAACCAGGCTTATTTATTTGCATTTTCAGCTCATCAGTTGGGTTTTCCTGCTCATGCTCATGCAGTTATCATTACATATCCTATGTTTGTTGAGGCCCATATGCTCTATTATTCTGCACATATTGGCATCATAGAACCATGTTATTCCCTTTCATTGTACCAAGCCAATATACACTTTATGAATATCAGTGAATCTGTGCAGCATGATAGCCTAAAACATTCCAAGAATAAACAGAGAGGCTTATAGGAGCTGGAGTCCAGAGCACCTTAAACATACTCTTTAAGGTATTCTGTGGTTTGTATGCTGTTCTTCAGCATAGACAACAGGTCAGATCTGTTCCATTGCGCCATTAAATGAACTCAATGGGAAGAAAAAGGCTGGTGATTGTCGAGTAGCCACCCCCAAATCTCACTCCCTCCACTCCCACCATGTTTTGGCCTTTTACCTTTGACATTAGCATTAAGGGGTGACTCTCCCCTCACTCCCTGTCCCCTGGCTGGTGTCACAGGCTACCATGACGGGCACATCGTGATCCGGTGGTTTTGGGGGGCGGTGGAGCGTTTCAATAACGAGCAGCGGCTGCGGCTGCTGCAGTTTGTGACGGGCACCTCCAGCGTGCCCTATGAGGGCTTCGCCGCCCTGCGTGGGAGCAACGGTCTGCGCCGCTTCTGCATCGAGAAGTGGGGCAAGATCACCTCCCTGCCCAGGTAACGCCCGCATGGGGCCAGATCACCTCCTGCCCAGGTAACGCCCAGGCCCAGTCACCTCCCTGCCCAGGTAACGCCCGCATACACCCGGCCACGCCCAATCACCTCCCTGCCCAGGTAACGCCCGCACACCCAGCCACGCCCAGTTACCTCCCTGCCCAGGTAACGCCCGCATACACCCGGCCACGCCCAATCACCTCCCTGCCCAGGTAACGCCCGCATACACCCGGCCACGCCCAGTCACCTCCCTGCCCAGGTAACGCCCGCATACACCCGGCCACGCCCAGTCACCTCCCTGCCCAGGTAACGCCCGCATACACCCACCCCCAGTCACTTCCCTGCCCAGGTAATGCCCGCATACACCCAGCCACGCCCAGTCACCTCCCTGCCCAGGTAACGCCCGCATACACCCAGCCACACCCAGTCACTTCCCTGCCCAGGTAACGCCCACCCCAGCACCTCCACCCAGGCCACGCCCGCCACACCCGTCACCTCCCCTGCCCAGGTAACATACACCCAGCCACCCCCAATCACCTCCTGCCCAGGTACCCAGTCACCCGGCCACGCCCAGTCACCTCCTGCCCAGGTAACACCCGCTTACACCCAGCCACCCAGCCTCCCCCCAGGTAACGCCCGCAATCCCGCGCCCAATCACCTCCCTGCCCAGGTAACGCCCGCATACACCCGGCCACACCCAGTCACCTCCCTGCTCAGGTAACGCCCACATACACCCAGCCACACCCAGTCACCTCCCTGCTCAGGTAACGCCCGCATACACCCAGCCACCCCCAATCACCTCCCTGCCCAGGTAATGCTCCCTTACACTGCCAAGCTAAATCACCTATCTACCCAGGTAACACCCCCATACACTACCATGCCCAGTTATCTCCCTGCCCAAGTAACACTCCCTTACACTGCTACAGCAGTCATCCCTCTACCCAGGTAACAGCCCCTTATACTGCCACACCCAATCACCTCCCTGTTCAGGTAACACCCCCTTACACTGCTTTACACTCACTGGCTCTCAGTTACACTTACTGGAAGGCTTGTAAATCATCATGTCAAAGACTTTTTGAGCAATTTCAATAAAACAATTTCTCTAATTAATTGCATAGAATAGTTGCAGTTGAAGGGTTTTGCTTGACACAAGGGTTTGTACTGTAAATCCCTCCTCTAATGCTAAACCCAGCTCCTTTCTACACAAGTACGTATAAATGGCAGATGAAGATTAAGGTGAATGATTTTAGAGAGGATGGTTCCAAGCAGTTAATATTCTGCTTAAGTAAAAATAGCATTCTGCCTGAACCATAGTACAAACAGCCCCCATGAAAGTGGTAGAAGACCCTCCAATGCACACATTGGTGAAGGTTTCATTTCTGCTGGTGGTCATAGCTCTGAATTGGTTTATCTCTGGCTTTTCAAGCAGATATTTCTGAGTTTTGAATGCTGATTCTGTGCCATCCTCAGCACGAATTGCTCATGGAGTCCTGAAAGGGATCAAATTTGAGTCCTGTCTTGTTTTCTATTTATTATTAAAGCACTTACTTACTGAAATAAAACCGTGGGATTTTTTCTGCACCATTAGCAGGAAGACCTGGGTATTATTTTTATGCTCCATTAATGTTGCAAGGAACATCTTTTGTGGTGACATTTAAGCATACACACTGTGTAGCGTACAAACACAGTCAGCTGTCTATGCAGCAGAAACGTCTCTTTGGATGCTTAGCTCAGATACGTTTCTTCAGGAGGGACAACATTTGAAAAGCAATGAATAGCTGGTTCTGACTGATTCATGCTGACTCAACTCCCTTTGTACAGAAAATATATCTAATGCATAAAACATTGCTTCAGCAACATTGCTTGTCTATTTCAGGGCGCACACCTGCTTCAATCGTTTGGACCTGCCTCCATACCCATCCTACACTATGCTGTACGAGAAGCTGCTGATCGCTGTGGAGGAGACGAGCACCTTCGGCCTGGAGTGAAGACGAAGATGGGAGACATTTTGTGTGTCCTGTTCAGTGGCTGGAAGCAAATTCCCTTTTTTTATTTACAGAGTAATTTTCAACTGACAGTACCTCTTTTTTTACAATCTGTATATGAGGTGTAATTTAAAAACGAATCTTATGCATGTATTGTGTAACTCATCTGATGTATTTTGTTCTCTGGGGTTGCGAAACCAACATGTATGCAATATTACCTACCACTGCCTGCAGCACGCAGCGCCTTGACCTCCACCTCTCTGTACTACCCACAAGGCAATGCAACTCCTGTCCGACTCCCAAAGTCTGCTGCTCTTCATGAATCACGTCGTCGCAGGAAGCGAGATGACTGAAAGCCCCTTTATTGGTCATCTCTGTAGGAGTGTCGCCTGTGAGAGCCCCTCATTGGTCACAGCGGCACCTGAAGTCACAGTGGCCACCGAAGAATGTTCAGTGACTTCAGAACAAGAAAACAGCATATTTTGCATGTGTGTTTTAGTAATTTTTTATACAGTATACGGAGGATTTTATTTTTGACATATGTTTTCACTTTATTTATGTGGGTCTGTTTACAATAGTCGGAGCAGTGCACAGGGAAGAGATTACACAGAATGTGGCTTCTGCAGTGTCATGCTATGAGGGCTCCAAGATGAGGGTACAGCACACAACGCAAAAACAAAGGGAGAGAGTATGGGATTGTGTGGACTGGCAAAGCTGCATTCCATGGTGAATTTATAGTAAACAGTATGTCAGGGCAAGATCTGAAAGAAGAGGTCCATTTTTAGTTTCATCCCTCCATTAAGCTCTGAAGCAGGGCTACTCTACCCTGGTCCTGGAGTGTCGCAGTGTCTGCAGCCTTCTGTACCAGTTAAACACCTCCTGCAACTAATCAGTGTCTTGTTTGAACCAATGTAGTTTCCTTCACAGCTCTGAATTCATTAGTAGTTTCAGGAGAGTGGGAAAAGCTGTTGGATTGTGGCCGTCAAGACCAGCAATGCGTAGGCCTGCTCCTTAGCAATGAGGGACTGCAGCCTTCAACCAGGTGGTATGAACAAATGTCATTCGTATTGCTATTATTTTCATATGGGCCATATCTATATATAATGAACTATCATTTTTCTTTTCTAATCTGAACATTTTCATGTTCGTGGAAGGTTTCCTTTTTTCTAGTTGTGTTCTTAACACACACATAATCCGTGACCATTTCATTGTTTGATTTTATAAAACTGAAAAATCAAGAGGTGTCTTTAATTTTTTCCTCCTGAGTGGTTGAGACAGTAAGAGCACTTGTTTCAGGCAGGTTTAGCCCTATCGTCTGCTGACAGTGACTGGGAGCCCACATTAGCAAAACACATTGTTCTGCCAAAGGCAGGGGTGTGTAGAGCGGCCAGGGTCCCCTCGTTGCTCAGTTTTCACCATCCTGGCACTCACATGGGTGCCAGCGAGTCATTTGGATGGTATCAGGAGGGCGTGCATACCCTCAGAGAGCATTTGCCTCCTGGTGCACTGTGGGACCTGTAGGGTGTAAAATAGTTGTTGTAGGCCTTCGTGTGTATCGGACCTGACTGCAGTAACTTCTGAGTCCTGTGTAGATCCGGCAGGGTAGCAGGTAGAAGAGCAATTTCAGAGGTGACGTCACTCCTTGAGAGTTCGCTACGGTTATAGCCGATAGACCTAGTGGCAAGTTGCCTTTACCTCAGCTGGCAACAACACTGGTGATTAGAGTGAGCTGTGCAATGAGGACAGAGGTTTAGATCTCACTCCTGGAGGTCCACACACCTCACTCCACGCTCCCACATCGGTTCAGTGGTTGTTGTTACACTGGTGACAATCTTAAATGCATTAAATTAGTAACTACTAA
Source organism: Megalops atlanticus (assembly GCA_019176425.1). Classification (NCBI taxonomy): domain Eukaryota; kingdom Metazoa; phylum Chordata; class Actinopteri; order Elopiformes; family Megalopidae; genus Megalops; species Megalops atlanticus. The sequence goes on along the minus strand of CM032898.1, from coordinate 18,852,320 downwards.
AGCTGGGTGAAAAAGATAAAAATATACATTCTGCAAAAGTATACATCACAGAAGAGGTTTCTTTTTTAAAATTATCTTCACAGGTAGATGCATGCGTCACTCCAGCATGCTCATGCTAAAAATGCAGTAGATATTGCCAGAACAACTGGGAATACACTGAACAAGCAGACCAGATGAAATAAAAAATTAAAAATCATTTTTACGGGTATGATGACAGTCACAGTGTGATTCAGAGAGATTCAGCCCAGGGCTGAATTATGTTACATTATATGCTAATAACCTGTGAATCACCAATAAATCCACATCAAGGATAGCTTCACCACAGTGCATTTAACTATAGTTTCTATATATGCATCACAGCATTATGGGTACCCACCTCCCTCTGGTTTCTTAATAAATCTGACATCCACAGCCACCCTGCACATTAGTCTTATGTACAGAATTACACTTTACTGTGACCACCTTATCCAAAAACCCTGTATTGCAGTTTTACTCACATCTGAGTGCCTGTGAATTATTCTTTGCTTTTTGTCTGCTCTGGAGAAAAGCCAGGTTCTTTTAAAACAAGGTATTAGTAATTTGTAATATTAAAAAAATGTTGACACATTGCAGGTGGATTATGGGAGACAATCTTCAGTCTTGCCCAGTGTCTTACCCCGTTTACGTTATTATATTAATAGATGCAAAGTTATTTTTCTTTGATTCTCATGTCTGTTAGCCTGCAGTGGTTGAAATGCGCAGTCATCCTTTCTGTTAATGATGGAACGTCATGACCTGCAAATAGCTTGCCTTATGCCCAAGACCTAGAGCTGGAGAGTTACCATCACATCAACAGTTACAGAAATTGTAAGGGCACCAGGTGTTCTACTGGACCTGGCACTGGGGGGAGAGGTTTAATCTTACTATTTTAACATTAGAAGAACTGGTTCCAAACAATATTTTTCTCATTAATTATTTAAAGTGTATTTATCATAAAGACTACTTTATTGTACACTGTTGTACACAGAGACGTATACTTTGAAGGCAGTGTGAAGGTCAGGTATGCAGTGACTGATATAAAAGCAGACATGAATAAAATCTAAATAATATTGAAATAATGTATTTAGAAGCTTTCATTTATTTATATTTATTAAGATTGTCCCTTGCTATGCACACTTAAAAACTGGGAAAATGGCTAAAATGGAAAAGCAGGGGAATATGAGGCCTTTGTACTTTGACAAAATAGACAAACATTATAATGATCGATTAATATTCTGCCTCTGAGGGAATGTGAAAGAGAGAGAGGGATGCTGGACAGAGGGATCAGTCTCCTCCTGTCAGCGTTAGTGGTTGCATCCCAGGACTCCCTGCTCTTGATTAAAGAGGGATTAGGCCTGGATTAAAACTGGTCACATTGCAGTTTGTTGTTAGCTTTGAATGCAAGTTTTGGCAGGTGTTCCTTTTTCAGTTACATCATGTTAGAGCTACCTTTTTGTTAACTTCCTGTACCCTCTCAGCAATTCAACACACATTTTTTATTGTTAACGCAAAGGGTTGCTTAACCAAACGTTTGGTAAATTGCTATAGAATTGTTTGCTTTAATTTGTTATTCAAAGCTAACAAACATGGCAATTCTTTTAGATCGAATCTGTCACTGGCTAGTGTTGTCAGGTATTGCCTTCACATTAGCCTGCTAGCATTTCTCACTGTCTCCCTTCATCTTTGACCCTTTCCTCCACTGAAGTCTCTCGTTCAGGTCATAGTCATTATTGAACGTTTTACCAGCTTTGGTTTAACGACAGGTTACTCAATTCTCAGGCTGCTCTTTGGATTTAATTATACTGTACGAATGTCAATAAACAATCACTTTGTTAAGCACCACAGACTGTTGTTTTCTTTTTCCTTAGACTGTTTTATGGTATATGCAAGCAAGTCCATGGGGAACATGGTTGTTAAATTACACAAAAGCCACACATTGCATTTTTAAAATACTGAGGTACCATTTCCCAAGCTCATACTGTATCAGAAATACCCATGGTGGTAAAACTGGAGAGAGAAGCTGTTGGCATTTGGTCTGTTTCATAAAGTGGTTTTAAAAAAGGCAACTTATTATTATTCCATCTGATTTTCTGTACATAACTCCTCCTTTTCAGCAACTCTTATGAAACTTGGGCAATACCTTCAGCTAGTATGGGATTGTTTTCTTGTGCTTTTTGTGTCAACACCCAAAATATATATATTTTTAAATATTTACGATTCTACATCAAGAATGTTCCATTGACTAACATGGATAAAACATTTAGAATCTGAACATTCTAGAATGTGCAGCTGACTGTATCTCAAGCAAAGCTTGTAACTGCTAGCTGCTAGGCTTTTCAAGCCAACTTAAAGTTTGTCCTCAAACTTTCTGGTTAATTTTGTTTTCAGAAGAATTACAGTGGGTTTGGGACAAGAACCAATTTAGAGCTTAGAGGGGATTTTTAACCCAGCCACACATTGTTCATGAACTCATCTACTTATTTTGCCTTGGCCTCTTATTGGAAACAGCAGCCCAGTTGCAAAAACTATTCTCCTTACTCCCTAGGTAAGCTGTTGGATCATACGTCAACTGTCATTATTTTTGTTAAAACATGTAAATTTGAACTAAAATCTAAAGACAGCCACAAAAGCCAGAGCCTGTGGGTCGACAAGACCATGCTGGCCCAGGTTACATTACATTACATCATTTAGCAGGTTATCGAGTGCAGTCCAATCTGTCAGACTTGTGAGTCACCTATTCGAGTGTTCTGTCTCAGCAGATTTGCCATTCTTCTTCCCTTTTGGATTCTGTGTTCACACATGACAAACAGGTAAGATGGGCCTTTTCCCAGCAAGCATAGCTCTTAGGATGCCTTGGCCTAGGCTACACAGATTTGTTTAATCAGGCTGAGGGTTGTAACAGGCCACATTTGATGACTTCACTACTGAATTACACCCCTGAATTGTACCTTCACTACTGAATTACACCCCTGAATTGTCTAAGCCTACGGTGTGAGTTGGTGTCACAACAGTTGCACTTTTCTCCCTTCAAATCCCAGATCACCAATGCTCTTCTGGTATTTGGTTGGTAGTGCTTAGCTCCTCCCTGTACACTGTGTGCTTTTTCATAACCTTCATGAAAAGGATGCTCATAATTCTGTAAATAAACGTGTTCTGAGTGCTGAACCTGCAGTCACCTTAGGCTACAAAGAAGGAAATTATGTCACTCTGAGGCAAAAGATCCCAATGAAGTACAATGTCAGTTGCCATGATGATGGAGGAGACACACTTCAAACCACAATGGACTAGAATCACACCTTTTTCCCCCCTTCAACACACCTGCCAATCAATTACTCCAGGTAATTTCATGGCCTCATCACTCTTAAATCTTTTTTATTTTTAAGCATAAGCAATTTAAGCACTGACGTGTTTGATGTTTTTATTGCTAGAACGCCAACTTAAAAAAACTGCTTTGCAAGCGATGCTAACAGCAGTTCTCTTTTAATAGTCCTTTGTGCAGTTACGACTGTGATGTGACCAGATCCAGTCATCTGAACTTGAGTGGCTCTCTTCATCATAACGGATTTGGTTATCTTTCAGTGTGACCACAGCCTAAGTGCTCCATTGTCTTCTGCCAGGCACCCAGGGGTGCAGAGGTGACAGATTAGAACCCAGCACCTGTATGTAGCTCTTCTGAGTGGTTAGGGACCTTGGTTCCAGACCGTAGAATATCAATCCTTTGGCCATCCTTCAGCTGAAGAATCACTTCCTGTAAACACCACCTGGGGGCGACAGAGCACCAGCACATTTATATCACTGAATAAGAACGTTCTCCCGTTTTTCCCCATCGTTCTATGCTTCCCCCCTACCCCAACCCCACTCTACCTCTTTTTCAATTTCAGCTGTCAGCACAACAAACATATATTCACACTGCTAAGGTATACAGCCTACATATCAACCAGAACAAGTAATTCAACAATAATTCAACATCAGAATAATATTATCAAATGATAATGTACACTGATAGGAAATCAATAAGTTAATTCTTGATGTGGATCCACCTTGCTCTCTTATCTGCTGGTGGTGTGTATCTATGTGCTGAATGAAGATATCTCACCTGTTTATGAGATGATCTTTGTTTGAGGAAGCGTACAGATAGCCGCCAGTCTTGCTTCCCGTCACTGGGATTTTAAGCTGCAGCATTGAGACATACAAATATTAACAGAAATGAAATGCAATGTCTGCACACTGCTGTGGTCCATGCAGTTCAGGCTGAACTGACCTTAATACTGCTGTGGTCCATGCGGTTCAGCCTGAACTGACCTTAATACTGCTGTGGTCCATGTGGTTCAGGCTGAACTGACCTTAATACTGCTGTGGTCCATGCGGTTCAGGCTGAACTGACCTTAATACTGCTGTCGCCCATGCGGTTCAGACTGAACTGACCTTAATACTGCTGTGGTCCATGTGGTTCAGTCTGAACTGACCTTAATACTGCTGTGGTCCATTCGGTTCAGACTGAACTGACCTTAATACTGCTGTGGTCCATGTGGTTCAGGCTGAACTGACCTTAATACTGACCTGAGTGCTGGTGTGGTCCACACTGTTGAGTATTAACTGACCTGGGTGCTGGTATGGTCCGTGTGGTCGAGTGTGAACTGACCTGAGCGCTGCTTTGGTCCATGCGGTTGTATCGGTCAGTCAGGTGGATGTTGTGGACCTTGAGGGGCGGGGCACCCAGGCTCTCCATGGCTCCGGAGTGACCACTGAGGTGCTCCAAAGCCGAACGGTAATGCTCAGACCTAGCAAAGTTCTCTTCCAGACCAAACAAGGAGCACAATCTGGGTCACTTCTACATGCCTTAGATGAGAGAATCTGACCTTCAAAGCACTGCTTGGACATGCTTCTGTGCAGGTCACAGATCAGGTATAAAAATCACATAAAGCACCATGTATATTCGATAAGTGTTATGAGCTTTGAAAATGTGTTAGAGTAGAGACCACAGTGCTTTACAATTACATTACTCCTACTTATCAATTCACCTGAGCGTTAATATATTTTTCTCAAGTCATAGCTGTCATCCTGCTTATGTTAAATTTTACAAATACAATGAGCTGATTGCATTAAGGTGACTTACTCTGCATCAGGTAATACATCATGGAGCATCCCCCTCCGGTTACCACGGTAACGAAGATTGCCATCTGCTGAAGGCTTTGTATGGATGCCGGCATCGCTGCGGTCTGCATAACAACATAACCAAAGACCCCCCAAACCCCAGTGACCCCGGGGTGGCATACAGGCCGCATATTCTCAGGCAAACACAATTCCCTCAGTGATCGGCTCATTAAGTTCCAATTCAGTGCCACAGAAAGGACCTGAACACACAATGCTCTTATTCACATACTCGCAACCACCGTGACACACTGCCACCCACCATGACAGTCGCTTAATATCCCATCTACTTTGTCTGTGTAGCAGTGTCAATTGTAATCTTTATGTCAAAAAAATTACAGAACCCCCCCACTCAGTAATGCCCCTCTCCTGTCCCACATTAAGATGTGTCACGAAAGAGTGCGTACAAACACAACGCCAATAGCTCACTACGTGCCCTGATTAGGGCTACAGTATCTTGGCAATGGTTAGCCATCCCTAGTGCTAACACAAGCTACATTTGTAGAGACCGCGACCGGCAGACAGTTACCAAACTAAACATAGCTTTCCTAGCTTTGTTTCAGCTGTTTCTGACTTTAATCTATTGGGGAAAGGTCGCTGAATCTATGCTGGTGATCTTACGCAGGTGACTGGTGTGATGAGAGTTTCTGCAGCACAAACACGTGCAGTAAAAAGGGGATCGCACGGAATAAAACTGTACATGCCTGCAGCGCACTAGGACCAGGCTTACTTAACACTGATCTGGCAACAGGGAATCAATTCATGTAACGTCAGCTGACAAGCTGGCTAGCTAAAGCATACCAACTCTTCTCTTGTCACTGAATATGGATGGTGCAGATAGATGCAAAGTCGAAAGGACCGAGTAGCTCTTCTACTTACCAAGACCAATGAAAAGCTATGGAGTTCAATATAGGACGCCTTTGGGGTATTCGTAATCCCACTAGCAAGATGATATTCGTAAATATACTATATAAGTATGGTTACAGATATAGTTAGAGGTAGATAGCATTAAATTAACAGATTGGCTGCTCTCTTTTGAAGCCCACTGTCATCCATGGGCGCAGCCATATTGTTTAGAAAATAATTTGGACTGATGTACGCATGAAGAACACGACCATGCGGTAGTTCAAAGAAATTGTTAAACGCGCTTAATCTTTAAGGTATCGTGGTGTAATGTCTACATTACGAATAATAATATTTTACAATGTCATCGTTTCGTGCGAGGCTGAACTTGTGTCACGTGACAGGAACTAAGCGTAAGAAGAATGTGAGGAAATAGTCACACACTGGTAATTATGTGGTTTAGAAATCTCTGTTTGTGTGATGTAGATGTAACATATACACCCATTCTCTCTCCCGTGAACGTTACCTATCTCTACAAAAACTACTCAATATAATCCCATACACGTGTTTCATACAAATCTGGCAACGCAAAGCGGTCTCTCTCTGACACGCCCCTCTGACAAACGTCACACGGAAACAGCTCCACACTGTTGAAGCCGGGTCACAAACATGACAAGAGGTAAAACTCCTCAATGTGACCTCTGGGAATGATCAAGGAGTATGGAATGACATAATCATATGAAACGATATAACCGGTAGATTATGAATAGCAATGGCGGGCATCAAATGTCACAATTCAAGGCAATTACTTTATCCTCACTTAACCCATATCGTCGAAACGTTTTCTCGAAGTTCAGTCAAATTCTAAAATTCCTATTCCAGTGGAATATTTTGGATGGACCTTATGATACAATTGAACCATTTTAACCATTGATTTTTTTCTTAAATGCTTGCAGGGACCGACCACCAAAGCACCTCACGGTCTCACGTCTTGCTCTGTCTGTCTAGAGTCTGCATGTTCTCGCATGTTTACGGTATGTGCTTTCTCCTGTCATAAATACATCCAGATACCATACCCTCTGCTTACTAGGCTTTGATATGTATAAACATTTGTTACATTTAAACGTCACAAGTCTCACAATCTTCTACCGAATGGCCACTAGGTGTAAGTAGTGGAACATAGTTTTTTTGTCATCTGTACTCTAGAGATGCTGTAAAAGGTTTAACCTGATATTCATAGGTATTCCCCTATATTTGATACTGTTTTTTGTATTTTTTTATTCCCTTAGGAAAATGTATTCTAATGCAGTGCTTTGTGACAACAGAATTGTAAAAATGACCCCACACACATACACTGAAGGAAGAGGGGGCAGGCTTGTGCTGATTAGAAGCCCGTTTCTGGTCTCTCATAATGAGCTGTTTACTGCATTTTCACGATTCACTGTCAGTTGCTTTTGCGCTTATTGTAACTGCTGAATAGCAGGTATTGTCCTTCAGAGAGCAGATGCAGCAGCGTGTCCCTGGCCTCTCATATAAAAGCAGTTTTATTAACCCAAGTTTCTCCAGCAATGACCCCCTAGCTGTTTGCATCACCTGCTCCCCCACCCCTGCTACAGAAAACCCTCACTGAGCGGAGTACATTTTTTGCAGTTTTAATGCATCAAGGCCAGTGTTCTGTGACAAGAGTTAAGAGAAAACAAGTGAGGAATGAATGAATGTCCAGCTCCTTCCTCGTGTCATTGAGCACAGGAAGCTCTTAGAAGTGGTGAAGTGTGTATCCCATGATGCCCCAGGCCATGGGGCAGATGCACAGCCCTGAGACCTTGCTCAAAACAGAAGTGAGTTGAGGGGGGGAGGGGTGTAAACACCCAGCGTGGGTCCTGAAGGTCCTTAGGCCCAAGGGCTTTCCTGTCACCTCTCTGCACGCAGATCCTGATTTCCTCTGTTGGTTCGCTACGGCATTTCAGACCTCATGCTGCTGGATTACTGTGTGAGCTGCTGTCACTGCCAGCACGGCTCAGCTGTCACCTGACTGCTGATCTGGATTTGACAGTTTTGTGCTACAAGTAGTTATTAGGGAAAACTGTAGTTGGTGGTGTATGTATTTACCCATTCATCAAGGCTTGGACATCTCTAAAAATCTGTTGTCAATGTGTAATGTATTAGGTCATTTCAAAGCTGGTTTACAGTTCCTGTCATACAGTGCTCTAAATGCTGTTGAATGCTTTGATTGATTGGTTGAGTACAGTAAGATGGCTTGTGGCACAGACTGCGCTCTGGCCTCTGTGCCTCCATGTGGTGGTTGTGACCACATGCCCCTGTGTTTGCCCCACAGGGTCCATCTACAGTCCTCCTCTGCAATTCTGCTGTGTCATTACACTGTATTACAGTGGTTGGCATCCCCTTGCCTCCCAATGTCCCAGCTTGAGGGAAATAAGAAGCCCATTGCTTTACTTGAATTTATATGGCCTCCTGAGTGGTTCAGTCTGCAAGGTGTTCACCTTGAGTTCAGGCTCAGCCCTACAGCCCGGGTTTGAAACCATGTGCTGAAAATCATCAGGAGCCCACAGCAGTTGAACACATAGGCTTTGTTCTGTTGCGGATGGGGAGGGTCGATCATACAGGGTGCCCTCGTCACACTGCTCCTGACACCCTGAGACTTGCTGGGCAGCCGCGAGCGTCTTTGTTGACATCGGTGGAATAGCACCTCTCCTCCAACTGGTGCTCATGTTGCTGTGGTGAACTGTGGGACTTGTAGTGCAAAAAAAAAAAAAAAAAAAAATAGCCACTTGGCTGTGTCTAGCTTCAGCGCTTCTGCCACTGGCAATCACAAAATTAATCCTGTATAAAGGGATGATGGGGAACAAAAATAAAATAACTCTCCCCCCCATTCTCATTACATACAGATTTTTGATTATCTACATCCCTCTCTAAGGGGCCCTGCAGGAGGGTTCCTCTCCTTCAATGGCAGTTCTTGCCTGACTAGCGGACCTGTTCGGAGAACCAACCATTAAAGCAGTTAGTCTGCAGGAGGAGTTCTTCCTGACTAGGTGACCTGCAAGGCATTTAACCTGTATTTCCAACGTTAACCTGAAGGTGTCACTGTAGGTACACTAATGTCAGTAATCCTCAAGTAATCGGTGCAGGAATTTGACCAGCTATGCAATTCAGGACTATTGAGAAGCGAGTTGGCATGAATCAATAAAGTGCCGCAATTCAAGGGAAATGTCAACAAAATGACAAAAATGTGCAAAAAATATACCAAGAATAATTCATTTCAGTGAAAGAGTGCAATATCCGCCAGGTACACTATACAGCAACAGATATAATTTGTTTTGCCAAAACCTGTATCTCTTCATTAGAACATACATAAAAGATGGCAAAGATTGCCATTTCCAATCACAAAAATGGCAAAAGCAAAGGCTTCAGCCAGACTGTGTGACAGGCGCCATTCTCTGTCACAAAACGAAATGGAAATTTCCATTCTTGTGAGCCGCTCTGGGTAACAGCGCCTGCCAAATTAATAAATGTAAATGTAAATCAGCGCTACCATGGGGATGTACGCAAACATGGAAAATTAAGGACACAATAACGCAGGCAGCACACCAACAAAGACGAGAAAAGTAGGCCATCTGATGATACAAGCAACGAAACACTTCACACATCTTAAACACGTAAGGGCAACTAGTATAAAAAACATCCCGAAATATCTGTAGCAGTACTTTAGGTCACCACTTAAAGAATGCAATTTGTTGTGTATCATAGCTCCCATGATGTACAGGTAAGTTTTGAATCTTTATGACTGCACACATTTTACCCACACAGATATATGATATGGGCTGGTCAATCTGCCAACAACCAGCTATCACCCTACAAGTCACACAGTACACCACAGTGAAGTGGGTGCCAACTGGAGGATAGGTGCCAGTCTACTAATGTAGACCAAGCATCTGATGAATTGCAAGGTGATGAAAAGTGATGAGACAAGGAAACCCCAGGCTTCCCACTCACTCCTATCCCCAATGGAACCAATACAATTTGACATGACCTGATTCGAACCCGGGCCACAGGGCCCAGCCTGCACTCAGAGTGCCTTCCCCATTGGGCCCTCAAATCATGGTCTCTTTAGAAATAACCATTTATCTAGGATACATTTTGAATGAAAACAAAATCCTAAACATGACTAAGGCAATTAACTTCATAAAGAAACAGAAAACAGGGTAAGGAAACATTTTTTTTTTTTTATTCACGTACCCTTCTGCTACACTATGTTAGAATTTAACATGAGCGTCAGTCCTCGCTAATGTCCAATGTTGATCGTTCATCCTTCTGTACACCCTATAAAATTCAATACGTAATGCATCAGAACGAACAGGTGTTTTAAGTAGAAGCAAAGTGATGCCCGTTTCCCACGCCGTCCTCCGGTTGACCACGAGAATCGGAAATAAAATATACTGTACAAGGCATTTTCTGCACTGCTGGGGAAAAAAGAATCATAAAAATGACTGACATTCTTTACAGATTCTTTAGACATCAACAATGACAAAAAACAGTCAAATATAGATTATGGTAAAAAGAGGAATAATACAGTTAATTGCTACAAATCGGGCACAGTACAAACACGATACAATGTGGGTACCACTGACAAAGCTGTATTCTTCAATTTAGTATTTAATAGAAACAAAAAACCAAGAGGATAAAGAAATCCATTATATACACTGAGGTAAAAAACATATTGGTCTTCAGGAGGTATATTTTTTTTCCATTTTCTTTTTCATTTCTTTTTGTCTTTTTTGTTCTTTACAGTTTGCTTTTTAATTGATTTTAAGCTTTCCATAACTTATTTCTAAAACGAGTGAATGCGAACGTTGGAATTCATATCACATGCGGTGCACCGTTCCAGGCGGAAAAGATCAACTGAAAGAGTCAAACCGAGGCACTAAAAAACAACATGATAAAGCTTTTCCTCTACCTGCGCAGGTCGGACTCGCGACAGCAGCCACACGGGGGTAAACGAGAAGCACCTTGGCCGATTTTAAAGCGTATCGTGCCCTTTTGCGACCAAACCGTGATCCCGCCGCCCAGAATGATTCGAAATAGCTTTTTCTGGGCCTGTTTGAAGTGCTTTAAATTTCAAGAATGTGCACTTCTTTTGCTGGAAAATCAGGGCCTTACCCCAATTCTGGACCCTGAGTTTCACCATCACTCAGGGTTAAAAGCCTTTCAACGGCGCTCTGTCTTTGATTCAGCTGAGTAGTTAAAAGATGTGATTAAGGGCATTTACTTAAGGAAAGACCCATACTCCGGTAACTAAATACAGGCAGTGGATACTGCATATGCCGAAGCATATTCTGAAACATTAACCGAATAAATTTAGCCTGGGTCTTGTAACAGCAGAGTAACTTCTTGACAAACTGACGGAGGTTGAGCTGACAGGCGCGCGGTACTGTTTCAGACGAGCGTAACAAACATTCTAATTCCATCGTCCGTGGGTCATGATTCTGCTAGTACATCCCTGGCCCTTTTCCAGTCCTGCTAATCCGGCTTGACACAACTCCATTAGTCTGAATGTCCCAAAGCTCTGCGTATTGTAATATTAAGCTGCAGAGTTTTCAAACTCCACCAGTCCATTCCTTTTACAGCGGCTGGTGGTTTGAGTCGCAAAAGGGGGGGGGGACAGGTGGGCATTCACAAAAGAGCAGTCGCCCCTGTCAAATCTGCATTTCTCCAGTTGGCTGTATCCTTTTTTGCGTCAGTGCATCGAACGAGTAAAAATCACATGGCACAGAATCTGCGATGCTGGAAAAACGCTAACACCAGGACAGACGGAAAAGAAGGTACATCAATAAGAGGCCTAGCTCTCAGTTCCGAAAGCCGTGACGACACCGCTCTGACACATGGAGAAAATAGAGATCTGGATCAAAATGTCCCTTTTGTGAAAAACCAGAGGAGCGAGGATATGGTTGTTAAAGAGTTGTAGCTGGTGCGGCCTCCTAGGCCATAGATACCTGCATGTCAGAGAGAATACCTGGATGTGTACATTTACGTTCGGTTAATGCTGAGTTGGAAAAAAAAAAAAAAAGGCTGCTGGTGATTTAAGACAGTGACACGCTGCACGGGAACGAGTCCTGGCCAAGCCCGGGGCTGCGGCTTCGCGGCGAATTTAGCGCCAATAAACGTCGATTCCACAAAACATGGCTGACCTTGATACTGGCACCCTCTCTCACAAAAACATTCATTTTCTTGTTCACCTTATGTTATATAGCAGCAGTGTCCAAATTCCCCATCTCTCAGCACAGGGAGGGATGGGAGTTACATACACTTCATCTTCTGGCAGAATCCACTCAAAACCAATGATGAATAACAGTCATATAACACAGGTCTGACGTTGCAAACTTCCACATCCCCCTATACAATATCCCGTTTTACTGGACTGAATTTACAAGCTTTATGACGATCAGCATTGTAACAGGAAGCATAAACATATGACAGAATGGTGCAAGGCAGTGGGTGTGTGGGGGCGTAATTGTGTTCCAGATTTCCTCCTCGAAAGATGCATCTGAACATGAAACATTTGGTTTGATAACCCTGGGAGGCGAAAGCTGCAGTTCAGTCTCAGAGAGTCCAGTGTCACAGCGCAACCGCCCTGCGTTTTTCGGGCGACGCTGAGCACGATGGCACGTGCCTGGCAGGCGTTTCGGGAGAACGTGCGCGTGAGGAAAGCCTGCCAAGAGTCCGTAATACTCCCCCTTTGCTCCTAAAGCCAGGGAACAAGCGGGGGAGGAGTGTAGCAGCACAGTGTCCATAAAGATGCATACAAATAATCACCATCGATGTTTCATTGAGCCTGTATTACCACACATCTAAACAGGCCTAGGTTTGCAGAAGAGCACTTATTGCTTAACAGATTTAAAATGCAGAGAACCCTCTCTAGAAGGCCATTTCAGGGTCCTGTTTTTTTTTGTTTTGTCTTATTGAACAATGACCCCATACCAACGAAGCCAGTTTGCATTTGTAAATGTGTTACTCATTAAATTTAGCAGCATAGAGCTATAAATCTGATACAATGTTCAAAACAAACAAAGTCAGATATCGCCTATCAGCCAACGTGTGCATGCTTATGTGTGTGGTAATATGGCATTCTGGTGTTAAATAAAACATTAAATCTACTGCTAAGTCTACTTTTTCCCCTCAGACACTTAGTACATGCCTACAGTAATGCTATTTTATCATCTTCTGTTTCTACAAATAAAAATAAAAATAAAAATAAACAAAAAATGCAGTGGCCTTCCATTGGTCCCTTAGGGTTAGCTCAAATCAAATATGAAGTAGTCCACACAGCGTGTAACAGCGAATTTTTTTCCCAATGTACATTCTCATAGAAAAAATGTTGCCACAAAATGTTTTTAAAAACCTATGGCTTTTGTAAATATCCATTTGCTATATTTGAATAAATGTACCACTTTTTTTTTTCTTCTTCTTCTTTTCTTTTTTTTTTAAACACTAATGCTGATTCGTATGTGCATAAACAGAGGCAATGTATGTTTACATTAATGCTTCCTTAGCGTTTTTCCTTTACGGCCGTGCTTCACAGCGGCCTTCCCGCGTAGTGCTGAAAACTGTTGAATGTAAGCGGTGGTCCTGGGTCGGGTTTGGCGAGATGCGGACGAGGAGAGGAAGAAATCGGAGAGAAAGGGGGGAGCAGGGACGTCCCCCTGTCCAGGCGCCGAGGCCACAGCGGGTTGAGGGGACGAGCGGAGGCGAGGGGTTAGCACGTCCGTTTTTGATGCGAGTGTGAGTGTGTGTGTGTGTGTGTGTGTGTGTGTGTGTGTGTGTGTGTGTGTGTGTGTGTGTGTGTGTGTGTGTGTGTGTACGCACAGGATCCTGTCCAGAGAAGAGAGAGACGCTTTCCGGCGGTGATGCTCGATGTAAACACACAGGGTCCTCCGAAAAGGACTGATTCAGAGCAATGGCACTTTCTGGTAAAAAACCTGGCTTGGAAGGCAATGTTGTAATAACACAGCAGTAATTATGGTGTATATATAATTACATATGTATGCATGAACGTATGCATCTATAAACATATCTCCCTATGTATATACACACACACGCACATACATATATAGATATACATACATATTTAGATACAAATAGCTAGAGATATATAGATATATTGCATATGTCATAGCATGTTTGCCAAGACTGAATGAGGTCATGTCCACATTTTGTTAGCAAAATCATAAGAAACAAATCATCAGCAACACATCCATCTAAAATAAAATATTAGAGAAGGAAACAAAAAAGGTGCAATCTAAGGCCCATCCCGTTGAGAATAAAAATCCCCTGACAAACAGGCCATCATCAAAAGAAAAACAAAAGCTGATGTTTAAGTACCCGACAAAATAAAATAAAAAATGAGAATAAAAATCAAATGGAATACGCTTCCTTCCATGCGTTAACACTGTTTTGAAATTTCGCTCTGATCGAACCGACCCCCTACTGCACGTGAAACCACTCAGAGAGTGTTTCACTTTAAGATAATTTTAAGACCAGAAACGATCAAAATTTTTTTTTCCTTTTAGTGTGTTTTCAGTTTTCTTCCCCCGGGGTCTCTTTGAATGAAGATGCAGGGGGTTTTCAAAGCAAGGGCTCGCCAAAGCAGCTGGCAGAACACCTGTGAATGAACAAGATGATCCAGGTGCAGGCACGCGTAGTGTCCCGTTACTCCGTGGGCGGGGCAGGGAGGGGCGGGGCCGGGTGAGGGGGGGGGGTCAGTGTGGGCGGGGCGGGGTGCAGAGGGCGGGGCGAGGGCTAGCGTCTCTGCGTGGGGAGAGTCCAACTGGCCGCCGCCCTCCTAACGCAGAATGGGCACGCTGTGACTGGCAGCAGCGGATACCTCAGTGAGGTAGAATACACCCGTCTCTTCAGTCGCTAGGACGCGTCCTTCATCGTACTGCTTTTCGAGCTTCCAAAAAAACAGTAGAGGAAAGAGCCTGCAGAGATATAACAGTAAGACAGAGAGGGAGGGGGAGGGCGGAGAGAGTGTAGGAGGGGGACAGAGGGAGGGAGAGCGCAGCGAGGCCTACATCTTGATGCCCTCTTGCTGGCTGAGCTGGGACAGGGACTTCTTGATGCGGAGCGCGGTGAGTCGGGCGGCGCCGTTGGCGTACCAGCATTCGCGCATGATCTTAGCCATGACACGCAGGGCCTGGTCACCAGAGGGGAGAAAGGGACAGGGGACACGGTCACTGTCACATTCACCACCTCCATCACTCTGTCACATTCATTATCACTGTTACATTCACACTCACCATCACTCTCGCATTTATCACCTACATTACTGTGGCATTACTCTGGCATTCACTGTCACTCATTACATTCACTGTCACTGTTACATCCACCACCTCCATTAATCACTTCCACTTGCCTGTGATTGGACCATGGCTCAGACAGGCCAGCCTATCACAAGAGCTGAATTTCCCCCGTTTGTACCTTTCCCTGTTCTTCCCTGTGTGTGACTGACAGATGAGTTCCATACTAATACTCCAGTTGAATCATTTTAAAGTAAATAATTGATCCGAAATTTGGACCGGGCCCACTGTGTAGCTGATTCTTATATCAGTATTTATTTTATGTGGAGTGCGCTGTAACTTTGTTTGCAAGTCCAAATGTTCCTCTCTTGGGTAAACATTTTTTATTTTCTGAGCAAAATCAAACCCAAAGAAAGAAAGAAAAGAAAAACCTGGCTTGAAAGTCTTGAAAGACAAGACTTGAAAGAGACCCAAAAAAAAATGGAGCCTAAGGCAGAAAGCACACCTCTGAAAACCTGACAGTAAAAGTTCGGAACAAGAGAAAATTAGTTCTCTGTTCAATCCAGCCACAATGCACTTGCGGTCAGCAACCGCCGAACGTGCAATGTAATGTAACACTTGCTCAAATTTGCTGCTCAGAGCTAAGCCCCGAGTGCTTTTGCGGTTAGAATGTTATCGGTGAGGCTATGGCGTTTCGACAGGTGAGAGGTGATCACAGTGCCTCCATCCACGCAAAGTCCACGTTGCTTTTGTTGGCCTGTTTTTTTTTTTTTTTTCCCGGTCTGTCTGGAAGTGTTGTTTATAACCGAGCCCTATGCAGCAGGCTGCTGGGAGCTGGACAAAGATCACCGCTTGGCGATTGAGAGCGCTGCCTGTCCCTGGTCGGACGGCATCTCAAAGCGGGTCCCCAGCACGAGCCGTCTGCAGCCCTTTCATTCCCGCCACAATGCCGCCTCACCGCCCGCGGGCACGCCGCTGCGCTCACCTGTGTCAGCGGAAACGGCGGCGCAAGTTCCTCCAGACTGTTATTGAGAAAAGTTCTGGGGTTATTAAAGATGTATGCGCTGTGAATTGGGCCGGTCCCGTCCGAGACGCTCCAGGAGAGCTCCGGGGTCAGCCTTCAGCCTTTATTGGATGAGACTTCAGAGCGGGCGCCAGGTGTGGACGTCCCCCGCTCTTCCCCTCCCCGTTTCCTCTCTGGCGTTTTTGATCGACATTTCCTGTCAAAATTCACGCCGTTCCTCCTCGAGGCAGTGAGGCTGAGGCGCGTTTGAAGGTGCGCGGACGTTACCGCGATGCCCAGGGTTGTGTCAGCGTTTTCAGTGCAGCATAGTGGTAAGGAGCTGGACTCGTAACCGAAAGGTTGTCGGTTCGATTCCCCACTGGGGCACTGCAGTTATAGCCTTGGGCAATTGCCTCATTAAATATCCAGCTGTATAAATGGGTAACATGTAAAAAAAAAAAAAAAAAAAAAAACCCTGTTGCTCTGGATAAGAGCGTCTGCTAAATGCCAATAATGTAATGTAAACAGGACAGTTTGCTAACAGCCAACTGGCCTTGACCATGTCACATAAAATTTCTTCTCCACATCTAGGATGAAGCGTTTCTTTGTCACTGTCAAACAGGACCTCTATATTTAATTTAGCCCTTTAACTGCAATTTTCTGTCGTCTTTTTTCCAGAAAAACAGAGAAAGACCAGCCACAGTGCGAAACCGGAGGGAAAACCAAACATGTCTGTTTAATATTTAGACAGTATGTCGTCAATAGTGTCTTCCACTTAAAGAGCTTGACAGCTACAGCAAGATTATGGGTGGAGATTAGATTAGAGGGGGCTGATGAGTGGAAATTGGGTCTAATCTAATTGGCTGTTTCCAAGCGATAAAAGGAACCTGATTCAAGCCGGGAGAGGAGTGCATCTGGTGGTCTCGTGGGGAAACAGAAAGGCCCAGGAAACCAAACACTTCCCACTGAACCGTTCTGTGGGAATCGTGGGATTGGTGATGAGAGTGACTAAGCTGGACTGGTCCGTAGGATAACGCATATGCTTCTGCCAGCCTGTGTTTGACAACACGGCTGTGCATGATTACTAACTGCACATTTCCACTGCGATGTTGACTGATTTCAGCTCGTGCTAACGCTACACATCACCCCGGTGCCAGCTGGTTTGATAGGCTCTGACATGAAAGCAGCCACAGTCAATGTGTTTCTGCCAAACCCAAATACATGGGCCTGTCCCAGAATCTTGTGTTGTGATTCTGCTGTAGACGCAAATATGGAAAAAAAATGGCCATCACAAACACCTCAACACAGACAAACTTAGGTGTGGGAGGTGTGTTAGGAAATGAATAAGGTAATGGAGGCAGGTCTTTTGCAAGTAAACAGGCACCGCTGTTGTCCCCTCGGGCAATGTACTTAACCCACCTAACCCACAATAGCCTCAGCACTGTAAATGGATAAAACTGTAACTTACAAGCATACAAGTCACTCTGAATAAGAGGGCCTGCTAAATAACAGTAATGTAATGTAAACGTCTCCAACCTGTGTTAGGATATAAATGATGTCATGAAATGGGCGTGTCAAACAGGGTAATATGAGATGGGGGGGGCGGGTCTTTGGCGAACACACACCTCACAGCTCTGCCACCTGTTGGGAATGTTCGGCCGCAGCTTCTGATCGCAGACCACCTTCCTCATCTCCTCCACCGAGGGGTCCGACTGCACCAGGTCGTAGTAGGGCAGCTGGTAGTCTTCATGGATACCTGGGAGGAGAGAGCGCTCCGGTATACTCACAGCGAAATGGGCTTAAACCCTGAACCCCAGCTTTACATGCTACGCAGAGCGTCTTGAAGCACTTTACACTCAACAGAAACGCTGCTTAACCGAGAGATTAATTGTGGTGCAACGATCCGAAGAGCCGAGGAGGAGAGCATCTGTTTGACACATGGAGAAGGGAACGCATGCAAATTTTGGACGCCGCAACATTATCAACGTGTTTGTTTAATAAAGCGCCTTGGCAGCCGTAGTCTTTAAAGCGGTAAAAAGGAACAAGCGAAAACTGAGATCGCAAGCACTCCAACATACTTCTGGGCACAAATGTAGACTACACAGATAAATAATGAGTTTGTGCTGTGAGTGCAGAGGATTCTTATGCAACGCGACAGTTTAAGGGAAATTCAAGCGCGTATATTCTCCATGTAAAACGTGGCGGCCGCATCGTATGACTGAGCAGACCATGATTCACATATTATTCCAAGTCAGCTGACGACCTTGTGGAATGTTTTGACGGTCGTGCAAAAAACAGCTCAAGACACGGTTGCTCCATTGAAGAAGAAAAAAAAAAAAGGTTGTTGTGAAATGTTGCATATTGAGGAACACAGAAATATTTCTAGATTTCTCCACCTTACTACTGACTTGATAAATCCAACTGATGTTCCACCTCTTGATGTGAAGCTTTCGGCATGTACTTCCACACAAAATTGTTGCTGTCAGACCTAACAAACACATTCAGACAGTGATTGCAACTGCATACTACAGTGTGGAAACCAATGGCACTAATCTCACTGAAACACAGGAGCTACTTAAAACCATTCTGCCTATGAAATCATCTAGCGGCCCATTAGATCCTTCTCCAACCAAATTCTTAAAAGATGTTTTTAATAGTCTATCTAGTAATAGTGTGGCTATACTCTCCACTGGGTCATTTCCTGAGGTCCTGGAGAGGAGCTGTTGTCAGGCTATTAATTAAGAAACTAAACGTAGACTCATCTGTCCTAAGTAACTTTGGACTGGTGTCAAACCTTCCTGTGCAAAGTTTCAGAGAAAATCCCGTTTAATAAGTTAATTTAATTCCTCAAAGAAAAAATGTTCAGCTGTGCTCAGAGAGTCTGTGATTAGATGTAGATTCTGGCAGTGTTTTGATCCTGCTAGACGTAAGCGCTGCTTTTGACACAGTGTATCATGAGTCTTTATTTCATCAGCTTCAAAACAGTCGGACTTTCTGGGAAAACGTTAAGGTGCTTTAAATCCCAACTGACAGGGACACAATTTTCTGCCATTTTGGGAGAATCTGTATGTTAAAAGGGACAATATGTGTGGCATTCCTCAAAGGTCAATTTAGGGCCCGTGGTATTTTACCTACACATGGAGAGAATGCTTCTACTATACATTCATTCTTCCTGGCAGAATTGGGTTCTTCTCTGGGTTCTTCACATATTTTGATTTTCAATTCTGAACTCTTTTCTGTAATCCAAACTACAAATGTCTGATTGGTCTGAGGTCTGGACTGGTGATTGAGATGATCAGTTGAGAGTAATTACTTTGTCGGTAGATATCTAATCATTCATCCAAATCTGCAATGAAAATTAACCACTTCATCGCAGCTTTGGAGGAATACTTCGGACCAGCATCATGTTGGAATGTCACCGTTAAGCAAAGTTGGAGCTTCTTGGTAGAGGGATGTTTTCATGCCAAAATGTCATCCCATAATTCCCTCTACCTTAACCAGGGTCCCAGGACCCATGGATGCAGTTGTCTTTCGACAAATAGCTACACTGATCTGCCAGACTTTGCAAGCACCCATGGCAAGCAATAAGAGTAGTCTGGCCTCGCTATGGTGTCATCCAAAAGGTCACCGTTACATGTAAAGGTTACTGTTGCTATGGTTGCTGCCCGAACCCTACAAAATGTAAATACCAAATTCAACAACTCCTACAGAAATACACAAATTTACATATGAGTTTCACAGACTCTCAGACAAAGCGGTATATATAATCATCGACTTGACGTCAGAAGACAATATCATAGATGCAAAGCAACCCCAAACCACAAACACCCCCCACCGTATGTCAGTGGACAAGGGTTTCTTGTGCTAGTTCTTTATTTAATATCTTTTTTATTATATAGCAGGTTTTTTCTTCCTACTTCTTCAGGGGTATGAATAAATACACACAGCACACTGATACAATTATAATCATACAATTTCATTACTGTTACGCATTTAAGAGATTTTATTCGCTAAAGCTGTGGAAGTTGTTTAGCACAAGAAAGCAGTGAAATACACATTGTAAGGATTATTCCCCCCACTGTTAACAGAACATTTCAGTGTTTTTAGACTTCAGTGTTTTTGTACTGCAAGTCAAATCAAACGGAGAAGAGGAGGGGATAATTGGCTGTCAGCTCAAGAAACCTGAGCCCAACAGGCTTCTGCTACTAGAAAGACCAAGCAAGCGGCATCGTCTGTAGAAGGGGAAGAAGCATGCAGGGGAGAGCGTGGATTCGGAGCCGGGCTGAGACGGGCTGCCTCTTACCTCCGATGGAACACCTGCGTGCGATCTCCCAGAACACCAGGCCCATGGCGTAGATATCCGCCCTCTTGAACGACTCAAAATGCTTCATGTTTATAGAATCGTCAAGGACCTCTGGGGCCATATACCTGACAAAGGAACAAACAGTGGAATGAAAAAAAACAACTTGGCAAAAGCCTGTATCTGTTTAAAACGGATCATTTCAAACCACTTTTTCCCTTGGAACTGCCAATTGTACATTAGGCTCGTCTCATGGCAACAAGCTCTGTAGTCATGCAGAAGCAAGACGAATGCAATCCGCCAGTACATATGGACAGAGCTGAGGCTATTTTACAAAGCGGAAGCTGACTGGAGGATAGGCGCAAGTGCTCACAGACTCTATTCATTCCGCTCCTGGTCTGTCAGCAGATCCTGATTCCAACCCTGTGGGGCGCAGCTTGCACTCAAGGCTAACTCCTTGCCCTCTGAGCCCGCTCTCCGCTTGGAACAGGTCACAGACAAATGGCTAAAGGTTCCCATCACGTGACTGGGATGGCATTGAATATCATTCCTGCCATTTCGGGTAATGGGTTAGCAGGACGTACCCATTACATATACAGCTCTGAGAGTTAGACCCTTTTTGGGGTTCCCTGCAGACATAACCAGTGACTGTCATGTGTGCCTCATTACAAACATTAACTTCTGTGCCATTCAACCCTATTTAAACATACAGAATTTGGATACAAGCTCATACAGCCACGCAATATACACCCAAGCTTGGACCTTCATAACTCATGGTAGGCTTACTTCAGAACAGTGTCCAGGTTATGTGAGGTAATGTTACACAAATGGGTTGATGCAGTTTGGCTCCATTTTTATAATAATAATGTTAATAACAGACCAGTTTTCCAAGCGTTTCTGCTGAATTACAGCGAAGTAGAGTACTTCAGTAAGTACCAACCGTAAATACAATAAGCACTTATGTGTGCATAAATTGCCAATTCTGTATGTGAAGTGTTTCTGTGGAGACTGCAAGGTAAAGTGCCTATTACATTTATATATAAATATATATATTCCCATAAGTAGTATATAAACACTAAAACTACTACTATTTATATATGTATGAGTATATATATATATAAAAATATGTGTGTGTTTGTGTGTATAATATATATATATATATATATATATATATATATATATATATATATATATATATATATATATATATATATATATATATATATTAGGGTTGGCAAAATAACACGTTAATTTCGATTAATTAATTATATAAAAAATAATGCGTCAAAAAAATTAACGCAGATTAATCGCACTCTATGATACCCCTTGACCCCATACGTCACTGTTAGTGATGTTACGTTCGCGACCGACCCGAGTCTTTTGAACGGCTCTTTGGTAGGAACGAGGGGATCCAAGTCATACTTCAGAGCCATTCATTTTATCATTGTGCCTGCCCAAATTTCACTGCGTGCCCTAAATTTTGTCAGTGTAGCATAGTGCTTAAGTGCAAAAGGTTGCTGGTTCGATCCTGAGAGAGAGAGAAATTATGTTTCATGGCGGTTACGTGCGCTGTCGGTAAACGCGAATTAAGTTCGCATTGGTGTAATCAACGACTGCATAGTGATACACACATACAAGTGGAGTGATACACGTACAGTTAAAAGTGCCAGTGCTGTTATACTGAATATCAGCAATCATGGAATGCCTCTTGTCCAGTAAAATTACTTGGTCGGAACTAACTGTTGTATGAAGTACAATTTGAACATAAAAAGCTTCTCACGGAAAATATTGATATGCGATTAATTTATATTAATTAGATTAATTTTTTTTATCGCTTGACAGCCCTAATTATATATATATATATATATATATATACACACACACACACACACACACACACACACACACACACATTGTCCCCGCCGCGTCCCCGGGCTCTCTGCCGGCCACTGCCTGTGTCACAGGGGATCAGGGCCTGGCTAACTGAGAGACAGGCCTGTTGTTATTTTACTGTAAATTCTTGAACAGGAAGGAAGGGTGTTAGCACAGCTAATCTCCCCCCCTGCCCGCAATGCTGCAGAGACAGGAGGCAGCGCCCGGGGCCAGATTAGCCCTGGCGCATTCCAGCGGCCAGCCAGGCGGACAGAGCGCGGGCTGGAGGGGTGAGTCACGCAGGGCGGTGCGCGGGCTCCCATGATGCCGTGCGGCGGGCCCACGCCATCAGAGGACCGTGAGAGGACAAAGCTCGGGAAAGAGCTAAATAAAAGAGACCCCCCTTCGTGCGGTGACATCCGGGCAGCACCTTATTAACGGGGTCGACGCTCTTCCCGGTAAGCTGTCAGATCCTTTACAGCCAGCGAGAGGGGCAAGGTGGGAGCAGGCGTTGGGGGGGGACACGCCGGTCTCGGATGGGCGGTCGGGGCAGAGGCTGACGGGGACCCGGGGGGTGTCAAACTGACATGCTGTGGGCCAGGAGGGCGGCGTACAGAGCCAAACGCCCCCCCCCCCCTCCCCGGGGACAGACGCTGCCATCAACGCCAGCTGAGACCTGCCAGCGCACTGCCTTGCGCTCACTGTGGCATGTGCTGCCCCGAGTTAGCGTCACCCTCTTCCTGCCAGAGCGGTCCCCAGCTGCGCTCGGGACTTTGGAGTACTGGCACTGACGCACGTGCACACACACACACACACACACACACACACACACACACACACACACACACACACACACTCGCGGGGACAAGAGCGCGCTGTACTCGCTCTCTGGAACACAGCGCCGTGACCAGCCCGATAAACATCTGTTCCGCCCGGCGCGTTATCTTTTCGCTGTAATTCCCCTTTGCAGAGATGACTGCAGCCTGGCCACTCGAGTCCCGCGCTCGCAGCTCCTGGGTTATTCCGTCTCCCGGCAATCGAAAATGACCTCATACAACCGAGGAAGATACGATACTGTGGAGCAGAATTTCCAAATACGGGCATCGCCAACAACAACAATGGCCATCAGAACAAAGCACCCGCAGATACGCACGCACACACACACGCCCTGCTGCAGGCGGACACTCATATCTAGGCAGGAAAAACACACACACGCACGCGCGTGCACACAGACACACACTTGCTCCAGCATATCCCTGTAGTGCAGGTGTGCATACACATGCGCAGAAACAAACGCGCGCGCACTCACCCGCACACACATCCACACAGACAGATACAAACAGGTACACAAGTGTGTATACACACACACACCTACAGACTCATACACATACACACACACACACGCACACACACACACACACACACACACACACACACACACACACACACACACCTATGTGTACATATACACACATACACCGAGACTCGCACACACCCAGGCACTCAAACACCCAAACACACACACAGAAACTCACACACCCAGACTCTCAAACTCAGGCGCACAACCACACCCAGGTGCGCACACACACACACACACACACACACACACACACACACACACACACACCTCCCCCTGTTCCTCAGTAAGTCACCCATGGGGCCAGTAGCAAGTGGTAAATGACTGTGGTGAGAGCCGGGCCTGTTACTATACGCTCTGCACAATGACTCTGACTAGTTCTACCACAAGCTTTCACCTGCAACCACATGTGTGGAGGCTCCCGAGTAGTTCACTTGTACTCAATATTTAAGTACAGCAATACGCCTGGTTCCCAATGACCTCAGCCTACATGTACCCCAAATGAAGTTTTACAGCAGGGATAGGTAACATTATATTCATATTTTACAATTCTATAAATTATAAGGTTTTCCCAAATCCCCGCTATAAAGCATAAATCAATAGTTAAAGCACTTGCTTTAAGCACATGCTGAGCTCGATGGCCTGGGTTCAGAGCCCACAGCGGTGGAAAAAATTTGCCTTTCTTTTGCCAGGGACAAGCGGAGGGTATGTCAGCAGGGTTTGCTGATATCACTGCTCTCAGGAACCCTAATTTGCAATTAGCCAGGTGCCTCAGAGCTGCTCAGATGACTTCAGCAGAATAGCGCCTGTCCTACAACAAGCAACCCGTTCCACTGTGATGCAAACCGCAGTGTGAAAAACAGCCCGTCGGCTCTGTGCGAGTTAAGGGTTGCACTGTCCTGGGGAGACAAGCTCGGCGTACAGCTACCGAATCACAAACAGGGTCGGATGAAAAGGAAAAATAAAAAAAGTGTTAAAAAATGCATGCGTGTCAGCGCGAGAGAGCAGGTGAGCGCACTGCCTCACCGCTTGGTGCCCACTCTGTGGTTGGGGGCGATGTCGATGGTGTCGGTGGCAGAGTCGTGGCGCACGGCCAGCCCCAGGTCGGCGATGCAGCACGTCCCGTTCTTCTTCACCAGGATGTTTTTGGACTTCAGGTCGCGGTGGGCGATGGCCGGTTTGCCTGGGTCCGGGGGTGATAAGGGAGAGGGAAGCCGGGAGGAGAGGAAGGGGAGAGAGAGAGGGAGAGAGAGGGAGAGGGAAAGGAAGAAAACAGAAACAGCAGGCAGAGAGACCGAAAGAGAGAATTGGTGAGTGAAGCTGCATGGTGGTTGACCTGCACTGCACTCTGTGGAGATGCAAGCTGCATTTTTTATGCCATGTTAGCTTAGTGTACCAAAACAGGGTTAGAACACATGGCCAATCGCACAACTCAAGAAGACCGAGTGAATTATTAATAGCGAATCCATTATTATCCATCATTACAACCCACAACTTCAGAACTCGCTCTATTCAGAGATACTGCCAAGCGGAATAGGAATGCCTCAAGATGTGTGTGTGGTGTGTGTGTGCTGTGTGTGCGCGCATTGCATGTGTGAGACGTGATGTGTGTGTATATGTGTGATGTGTGTGTTTGTGAACACGCATTTTTTGATGCATGTAATATTAAATTACATTATTGGCATTTAGCAGACGCTCTTATCCAGAGCGACTTACATAGAAAAAAAATTTTTCTTTTTTTTTTTTACAATGTTATCCATTTATACAGCTGGATATTTACTGAAGCAATTGTGGGTCAAGTACCTTGCCCAAGCGTACAGCAACAGTGCAAGTGGGGAATCGAACCGGCAACCTTTCGGTTGCAAGTCCTGCTCTTTAACCACTGTGCTACACTGCCACCCCCGTATGTGTACGCGCACGCATGCTCCGGGCGCTGAGCTCTCACCTTGCGTCCCCACGATCTCCATGTGCAGGTGCGCCAGGCCGCTGGCCGTGGACAGGGACAGCTTCAGCATCCCCTCCACGGTGACCGTGTACCTGTTCAGGTAGTCGAACAGCGAGCCGTGCTCGTGGTAATCCGACACCAGCCACAGCTGCGTCCACGTGCCGTTGTCTGCGAGAGGGGGGCGGGGACACAGCAGGTCAGCCCCCACCAATGGGATCCCAGCTCAACTGACCGCAGAGCAGCAGAGATGACACTGCATCACTTACCACTGGCTATGCACCGGCAGTCAGCATGAAACATGTACAGATAGTCGGGTAAGATGCACGAGAGCAACTCTGTAATAATCTGTATCAGAAAATGTTTACTTGGATTTTAGTGGCACACACCAAGTCAAAAGGAATTCATAAATGCTTAATGATTCAATCTATTTAATCTAAATGCTTAATGTTTGATCCATCCTTACCCCTGCATGGTGCTGAAAATATGCTACATCTAGGTTTGAGAATTTCTATTGAACATGGTTGATTTTTCTAATGGTACCCTGCTCCCTGTTTAAAAAGAACAGGAGCGCCCGCTAAAAGCAGAGCTTTCTCGCCGCCTTCGGCTTCGCTCAAGTACGCTTCCGAGATCCGAACGGAATGCCAATTACTCCCCTGTCAAACTCCACACTGAGGTCACACAGCGGGGATGGAGACATGGCAGGGAGCACATATTAAAAGCAGCTTTCCGCTTGCATTCATGCCTCTGTGCGGTGGGCAGAGACTGCTGCTCCTTCAGCCCCCCCTTCTAACTGAGACGGAGAGCCAAATGCCTGCAGACAGACTGCAAGAAGCCATTTTCCCTGCCTGCTCATGGATACGAGTCTTTTATGTTTCTGTGTTCTTCTGGGTTTTCTGACACATGGACGCACTGATCTGTTCGGCCGTGGATCAATCAGTAGGGATTTGCAGTGGGTTTTTGGTAGTAGCCATAGTGAACTACAGTGGGGGCAGCTCCATGTGTTCAGTCTCACACTGAGGTTTAGTCAGACATTTAAGGAAATGACATCATGTGCCACACTGATGTTCCAATTATAAATGTTTATTTCACTTAACTTAAAAAGTAAGATGGGCAATATGAGGTGAGGAATCACACCTTCACTGGCTCCTACTCCCAGACAAGCACAGATTTTCATTCGTGAGCACAGCCGTCAAGTCTTTACCTGCCCAGGTCTACACTGAGGCCCGTTAAAAGAGAAGGCCTTAAGGAGAGGCGGAGTCACTGGGAGGCCTCCTCCAAAGGCAGGGCGGCGCTCTGACCTTTGTTGTCGGCGGCGATGAAGCCCAGGATGTTCTCATGCCGCAGCATGACGGTCTGGTAGATCTCGGCCTCGCGGAACCAGGAGCGCTCCTCGCGGGAGGAGAAGATCTTCACGGCCACCTCCTCGCCCCGCCACCTGCCGCGCCACACCTCGCCGAAGCGGCCCTTCCCGATGCTCTCCTGCAGGATGATGGTTCTGGCGATGGTCCGCTGCACCAGCAGGGGCAGACCTGCGGGGGGAGGCGGAGTCTGATCAGTGAAAAATCACTCCCATTCATTCTGAGATCACTGATCACTCACTCATTCATTCTGAGATCAATGATCACTCACTCATTCATTCTGAGACCACTGCTCACTCACTCATTCATTCTGAGACCAATGAGCACTCACTCATTCATTCTGAGACCAATGAGCACTCACTCATTCATTCTGAGACCAATTATCACTCACTCATTCATTCTGAGATCAATGAGCACTCATTCATTCTGAGATCACTGATCACTCACTCATTCATTGAGATCAATGATAACTCACTCACTCATTCATTCTGAGATCAATGATCACTCACTCATTCATTGAGACCAATGAGCACTCACTCATTCATTCTGAGACCAATGATCACTCACTCATTCATCCTGAGACCAATGATCGATCACTCATTCATTCTGAGATCACTGATCACTCACTCATTCATTCATTCTGAGATCAATGATCACTCACTCATTCATTCTGAGATCAATGAGCACTCATTCATTCTGAGATCACTGATCACTCACTCACTCATTCATTCATTCTGATTCACTGATAACTCACTGATATCACTGATCACTCGCTCACTCACTCATTCTGAGATCACTGATCACTGCTCACTCATTCTGAGATCACTGATCACTCACTCATTCATTCATTCTGATATCACTGATCACTCAGAGATCACTGATCGCTTGCTAACTACACCTGCTTAACAACAATCACTCGCTCGCTCCCTGAGATCACTGATCACCCGGTCTGCTCCACGAAAATCACTCGCTTATTCAGTCAGCACTAATCACGCTCATTGCCTCTGCGCTCCCTCAGTCAGTCTGCTGGAAAAAAAAAAAAAAAATATCTCGCACCAGTCTGGGGAAACTAATAGCTCATTAAAGATTCATTTGCTCATGCCGTCTGCACCGCACACGCAGCTCGGAGGGAAAGCATTAACGAGCCCTGAGCTGTCTGGATCGGCCCACACCAGAGCCCGCCGCATCACGGTGGGTGACCTCCCTGCACTGGAGACTGCAGACGCGCCGCGGTGCAATACGGCTTCTCAATCTAGGCCGTCAAACGCTGAAGGGAGTGTCCGTGTGCTGATCTAACACATGGAGCGTGGTGAACATGCATGCGTCTGCGTGCTCTACGTGACGGCTGCCTCTCTCAGCATGAGGTTCTTCCCTTTCTGTCTCTCTGCGCCAGGCCTGGGAAACCATCAGGGGCAGGTACTCATTCCTCTACAGCATTCTCTAGCCCCCTGAACATTAAAAAAAAAAAAAAAAACTCACCTCACCTCCCATTCATAACCACCCCAAAGTATGAAATGTGCAAATTGAACTGAAGTGTGTTATGGCCCCTATCTTTTCTACATCTTTTTAAGAGCTGATATTCAATTTGCTGTTCTGTAACCCCCGTGCCTAAACTCCACTGTGTGCCATTAACCTGTGAATTGTAACAGCACTGATGCGCCAGCCACTTGGAATACTGACACACAGGTAGCCTGGTGTATATCTACACCACGTATGGTGCCGTATGTAGGGACAGGTGGAATTACAGAAAACTGGAGTTTTCTTAAAATGTGCAAATAACACATTAACACCAATCTAGACTGTTTATGCAATAGGCTAGAAACTGTAACCCATGCTGTTATTTTTCCTAGGAAGTAATATTGCTAACACATCTGTCAGTACAAATGCTCATGCAGAAACAGTAAAAAGCAAAGAATGACATCAAAGCACATTCTTCCCAAAAAGCGAAATTTATAGTCAAGTGTTAATAACATGACTAAAAGACAGAAGCAGTGAAATGTTTCATTTATCAGTATCTCCCTCGTCCCTGCCACAACTCAGTGTTGCTCTACCTTCTCAGACCTTTGCAGCAGAACTCGTGTGGTTTGTATTCCATCTAACAAGAGATTATTACAACCCTTCAAACCACTCCACTCAAAAGCAAGCATGCCTGTGGTCAACTATTATGGATTTTTCAGGCCCGCAGCAAATACAGACAATTCAGAAAAAGTCACGGACTGTCAGTGTCACCAATAACCATATCGGGGAGGTCTCAGATGCCTACACGTCTTGACACAGGCCCATCTGATCTCCTTGTGCGAGTGCTGTTTGAATGGTAACGGGGGCGCGGTTCGGAGGGAAGATCGGGTGACCCGGCGTGGGGTGCGACACGGTCCCCCCGCAGGCTGCTTACCGGAGCCGGAGCCGGAGGTGGTCAGGTCGTAGATGAGGTCCTTGAGGGTGGTGCCGTCGGCCAGGAAGGGGTGGTCCAGGGACGGGTCCTCCTCGTTGGGCACGCGGTGGTGGATGACCGGGCGGCTGTGGCAGATGTAGAAGACCAGCACCAGCACGAAGCAGAGCACGCACACGGGGCCGGCGATCACTGCCGCCAGCGCCACCGGGCCCAGGGACGTGGGCCGGGAGGTGGGCACTGCTGGACGGAGGGAGGGAGAGAGAGCGGGAGGGAGGGAAACGCGGATACAGGGAGAGAGACGCAGGATACAGAAACAGAGAGGGAGGGAAGGAGGGAGGGAGAGCGGGAGGGAGGGAAACGCGGATACAGGGAGAGAGACGCAGGATGCAGAAACAGAGAGGGAGGGAAGGAGGGAGGGAGAGCGGGAGACAGAAGAATACAGAGACAGGGAGGGAAGGAGGGAGGGAGAGCGGGAGACACAGAAGAATACAGAGACAGAGAGGGAGGGAGGGAGGGAGAGGTCCAGAGATACAGATACAGGGAGGAAGGGAGGGAGGGAGAGGTACAGAGATACAGATACAGGGAGGAAGGGAGGGAGGGAGAGGTACAGAGATACAGAAACAGGGAGGGAGGGAGGGGTACAGAGATACAGAAACAGAGAGGGAGGGAGGGGTACAGAGATACAGAAACAGGGAGGGAGGGAGGGGTACAGAGATACAGAAACAGAGAGGGAGGGAGGGGTACAGACACAGATCACTGTGCTGAACAAAGCCAAACGGCATCATAATACCACAATGCTGTTTTTCTTACAGCCCACATATCTAAAACATTAAACTGGGATCCTAATTTACCAATTCAAAAGCCAGCCACAAGGACATGGACAATGCCTACTTCTCCAGTGCAAGTAGGGTGTACTGAGCAGTTTGGCACTAAATGTAGACAGGTGTCACACATTAGCGAAGGATCATATGAGCTTAGCCACATTGTAAAGGGCACCACAAAAACAAACCTTTACAAGGATTTAGGGAATCGGTTCCTGTAGTTGCCTGTACATGCGTACTCCACCTCCGCTTCTGAAGAACTTATACCCAAAAACAATGCACAGCGATGTCTCTGTAATAATATGCCATATTACATATTTGCCATTTTTTTTCCATATTTTATGCATTTAGATTTTTACAAACTGTATTGCAATTCTCTACCTTCACAGATTCATCTCACCGCAACAACCTCTCCAATCATGCGAGAGCGATGAAGCCAGACCAAAAAGTTATTCCTGCCAACACACTAGCTCATGGTCATCATCGATTTTTTCTGAAGAGAGACATTTATAGTCAAGTGTTAACTTGACAACACCGAAGCAGTGAACTGGCCTTAAACTGTTTCACATCAGCGTCTCCCTCAACTGCCCTACCTTGTCGTACCTTCGCAGTAGAACAGTAGAACTGTCGTTTGTATTCCATCTAACAAGAGATTATTACAACCCTTAAAGCCACTCCACTCAAAAGCAAGCATGCCTGCGGGCAACCGTTACACATATTTGAAGCCCACAACAAATAGACAATTCAGAAAAAGTCACAGGCTTTCACTAGCACCAATAACCATAACAGAGAGCACTCTCAGATGCCTACACATCTCGACATAGACTTTTCACACTGCGGGTCATGGGAAACCCTGGCCAACCGGCCCACTGGCGGTGGACTCAGGCCATTTTCAAACCCGGGCCGTGGGGTTCAGCCTGCGTTCAAGATGAGAGCTTTGCCTGCTGAGCCAATCGGAAACCACATCCAAACCACACCACAGCCAAACCCTTTGCTGACAAAACATTGCATCAACACTGCTGATATTCGGCCGTGTTGCTCAACGCGGCGTGGACTTTGAGGCTGGCGCCCGCACGATCGAACATCCAGGTGAACTACTCAGCAAGCTTGTAGCATTTCTGCACATCAGTGTGACTCCTAGAGCACAGGTGCCTGGAGATTTCTCATTATGCAAAATTACATTACATTATTGGCAGTTAGCAGACGCTCAATCCAGAGTGACTCACATAAGTTACAATAAGGTAACTGGGTATTTATTGAGGCAATTGTACATAAGGACATTAAGTACCTTGCCCAAGGGTGCAGCAGAAGTGCCCCAGCAGGGGATCAAACCAGAAACCTTTCGGCTACGAGCCCCACTCCTTACTGCTGCCTAATTCACAGCTTTAAAGGCAACAGTTCCGGCCGGGGGGTGGCAAAGCCGTTGCTGCTAAGCAGCTGTCTGCCGGAAACCGCGAAGACTGCAGCGCCAGCCGTTTGTGGCAGCTGAAAACAAAGCGCCTTTAGCGGCGCCTGAGTGACACGGTGTCTGGGCGAGTCCCCCCCGGAACGGGGTCACCACAGGGCACGCCGACCAACGCTGTGTTAAAGCGGGGCGATTTGCAAGGCTTCCGATGAGCAGGCTCGATGAACGGGGAGGGTTTTAACACCACACGCTGCACCGGCGTTGGCATGATGGGAAATGAGCTGGACGCGTGGCCTGGTGGTTATAGGTTTGAAACCCAGTTCAGTGTTGCTCGTGCCCTTTAGCAAAGTATAATGCTGGAACTGTAAAATACTCATAACATTTGTATTTACATATATGTATTTTCTATTTTATATGAAAATTATATTTGTATATAAAATATTACATCCACATGAAAGTATAATAGTAAAATATCCAGCAGTAAACAGACGTGTGAGTTTATATAAAGACCCATGACCAGGGCCCTCTGCTGAGAATACAGATACTGTGATGCAATCACGCAGGGTAACATCTCACCCTTCAACCTTACACACAGCCCAATCCATGTAGCTGACATCCCCTCACTGAAGTGACAGCCCCCGCAGTGACAGAGGGTCACACAAATGTCGAGTGTCATTCAACGTCTCACGGGATTTGACTCCTGACTGCAGCAAAGGGATGTTTTCAAAGCCGAGGAGAGGATTCTTTTAGAAGGCAGGCGACCCTCACTGAAGAGGAGGCAGGCTGAACCACTGTGACGTGTGTTGCGCTATTATGCAACGGGGTTAGCATATGATGAAGCATAGCATAGCACATCACTCCGATGTGACTGCGTTAGCGTATGATGGTACCATAGCATAGCACATCACTCCTACGGGACTGCATTAGCGTATGATGGTACTGTAGCATCCTCAGTGATGGGGTTAGCCTATGATGGTACCATAGCATCACACATCACTCCAGAGACCACCTCCTTTATAATCTTCATTTCTCTAACTCCCTACTGGTACATTAAAATGCTTTGCCCTGAGCAATGATTGCTGCTAACAGTGTGGATTAGGCTTTGCTAGCTTGTGATAAGGAAGGCCTGTGGCCACAAATTTGGATAAATCACATCCCCTCCACTGAAAGAGAAAACCCTTCTGCCCCCAGCAAGCAAAGTCTGTACCATGCTGAGGAGCACGACAGATAACAAAATCGTGGAGCTTAGGAAAACTAACGTTCATAAGCTTTTCCGGAGGTTTCTCCGAGACGAGCGTCTAAATGGTGCCACGGCATGTAATCCTGTTATGCACCGCCAGCCAAGAACGGCTCTCACAACACCCTCATTACAAAAGCAACCTCCAATCAGACGCCGATAAACAAACCGCCGCAGAGCGGAGCTTCAACCCGAAAAAGCTCCCCGACGGCAGCCAGATCGGTCTGGCAGGAAGTCGCGAGAGACGGCTTCCTGTTTTGTTGCAGCACGAGACGCACGAGGAAACCGGAGGGGGAATACCGCCCGAGCGCGAGAGAAAACTGCCTCACTCACTCGTCACAGGAGCCGTGCCCGCTGTGAGCGACACTGTGGTCGTTTGCGATTGGACGGTCCCCCGGGCGCCCGTGACAGGCGCAGTGGCCCTAGCAAGACCCTCGCCGCAGGACAGCACGCCGACCGGTGCACACCGAGGGAGATCCACTCAGCCACGTTAGCGCTCGGCTAAAACCACCTTCAGGGGGCGCGAGGAGCCACGAGAGGTGACGGGTCACAGGGCGACACTAAGAATGATTCATCCCGGCGCTGTCTGAGAAGAAAACCCCTGGAACGCAGCTCTTGCTTTCTGAAAAACCGAGCGCGGTGCCTGCAGGCTCAATGACATAACTGCGATCTCTTCTGGCAGAATCCTCAGACAAAAGCTCACACGCTACGCAAGCTCTGGAACCGGGGCGATGTCGAACGTCACCACCTGAGGATGCAATTTGATGTAACCGCTTCTTGAGTGCTCTGGATGGCAGTGGGGTGCAACAGACAATTTCGCTCAACTCAGCTGCCGCCTTCGACTAGAACTACCGCTCCTACTGTGATTAAAAAAAATAAGGGTGGGAATGAGGACTGAGAGTATGCGCACGCCTGGGCTTCCAAACAAACCTGGAGGGCTCCCACAAGAAACCAGAGAAGTTAACCACAGTTCAGCTTTCCTCAGCTACACTTAGTGACTTTTAAAGCCTGTGTTATTACAAGAACAACCAACCTTTCCATAAAATAACTGGCAGCAGGAGCTGGTTTATAGATCTGACAGAGAAGAGAGAGGAGCAGCGGAGCCCTGCTCACTCCGATAAGTGGCAGTGACAGTGACAGTGGGAGTGGGAGTGGCAGTCACAGTCGGAATTATACTGACAGTGGGAGTGACAGCGACCGTGACTGTGACTGTGGCAGTAAGTGACAGTGGGAGTGACAGCAACCGTGACTGTGACTGTGTTACAGTGAATGACAGTGAGTGACAGTGGGAGTGACAGTCACAGTCAGAATGAAACTGACAGTGGGGATGACTCTGGCAGTGGCTGTGACAGACAGTCATTGTGACAGACAGTCATTCCCGCTGTAACTACCGCTGTGGCTGGCAGTGGGAGTGGCAGTGGAAACCAGGTGGGGATGTCACCTGGGAAGGCGCTCGGGTCGGGGTCCTTGTTGCAGAAGTCGGTGCTGCAGCACATGGGGTAGATGCCGCTGTCCTCCTTGGTGGAGGGCGCGCAGACGAAGGGCCGGTCGGGCGGGTAGAGCCGCGCCTCGTCCAGGCACATGCGGTTCTCTGCCGCGATCTTGTTGCCCGTCTTGCTGATGGACACGAAGCAGAGGCCGTCCGTGCTGCAGGTGGAGTTCGGACACATCTGGCAGTAACACTGTAAGGCTGCAGGGGGAGAGAGAGGGACAGAGAGCGCCGTCACTTCACTGAGATACACATACGGTCACCGCCGCCCCCTCCCGAGCCTACCACCCCCACCCCCCACCACTGTGCAAAGCGCAAATGCTCAAAAAACCATTTTAAAACTTATTTTAAAAACCAGCTAACAAAAGGAACCAGCCACAGCACACAGTCAACTGCAGTGTGAAAAAAGCTCTCCTGCTGTCCAGCCACACACCTCTCTTTAATATGCCTTTCAAAAGGCAGGGGTGGCTTGTTCCCACTTGCTGGTTATCCACAATGAAATAACAGAGCGACAGTTACAATTAAAATTTAATCAATTACCCTTTTAGAATGAAGCCAATGGTATGAGATCTGTCCATGGCAAATACTGTACACTGGAAAACAAAGGATCCTTAAACAGTTACCAATACAACACATGACTAACACCATGTTAATTTTGTGGCCGTTTTGGCAACAGGTGAAAGCTCCTCCTCCTTCACAGCTACTGACAGTTGCCGTGGCGACTCGGTGTCTTTGCGCCGCGGAGCCTCCCAGCTCGCGGGAAGGCTGCCGGAACACAGCTGTCTCGCCGCGATTTTGGCAGCCCGCCTCGAGCGCCAATTTGTTTTTGTTTCCCCCACAGGGATGCCAAACGCGGCACCCGGGGTTTTTTCCGGGAACCATTTCTCATTTCCTCCGCGAAGACGTGAGCTCAGACGCCGTCGCTGGAACGGCCAGAGGCGCGCCGGACGCCAGGAATGCAAACTACCGCTGCCGAGATGGGGGAGCCCAGCCAACCCAAACCCTCCCTCCTACCCCCCTACACACCTCCACACACACGGGCTGTGGAGAAACCCTGCCTGTTGCTAATGAAAAAAAATACACTAACACAACTGAGAGGAAATAATATAAATCACTAAGTTTGACCTATTCAAGGAACCTTGGAGCCTGGTGACAGTGCAGCACAACGGTAAGAAGCAGGTTTGACTCTCTCTGGGACACTGCTGCTCTAACACTGGGCAAGGTACTTAACCCACAACTGCCTCAGTAAATACCCAGCTGTATAAACAGATTGCTGTATTAAAAATTGCAACCTGTGAGTCACTCTGGATGAGAGCATCTGCTAAATGACAATAATGCACTGTAACCCAAATCTTCATTTTTAGCCCAAACTAAGCAGCTTAGTTACAGGAATGGGCGTGTCCCTTGGCTGCAGGACGCAGAAGTTAAACATTAACCACAACGGGGGGGGGCTCACAACCTAAGAGCCACAGCGCTGCTCGTTGACTTTCCTAAATAGGTTCCTAGAAGTACTGCATTTCCATAGTCATTCCTCCGTAGCTTTCTTGTAGGCTGTTGGGCAATATCCTTTCTCTCTGGGGAAGGGGAACAAACCTCAGCTGTCTTTGTCTGAGGAGTGGAGCACAAAAGGCTTTGCAGTGCGCTGGCCAGCTTGCAGCTGATGAGTGTTTAGTCGGGAGGGACTGTCTAGGACCAAGGCGGGGAGAGACGGCCGCCTGAAACATGCAAGGAGAGGTGGCGGAAACGGAGACGCGCTTTAAACCTAAACGGCCGTCTGCAGTGATTCACGTAGGCAGTGACTCAGAGTTCAGATGAAATATCTACAGACTGCGCAGATCTTCATACAGCTAAACAAATTAAAATCTTGATGTCGGGACACTCTTCTAAGGAAGTCAAAGATTTATATTATTACCCAACGCCCCCTTCCTGGGATTTGAGTTACACACCAGTCTTGTGGCCCCCAGGGTACAGTTATGGCAGCAGAGGCCACAGATATTCTATTTAGTGAGCAGATATCTAGCTCTGAGCATTTGACAATTCTACTTCTGCCATTGTTGCAGCTAAAACTGTTCTGCAGGGACGGAAATAACTACATGGAGTTCCACGTGAATTTTGTTACACAAATTATCATTTCAATAGCAATTGGGATTTGAAGTCATTTTCTGAATACATTTAAATAATTTTCTGTACAACTTGCAATGCCAATGTTCTTGCATTTGAATTACCAAAAAGACTTAATTAGACCGATTACATTCAACAAGCAACCTAGTAGTAAAACAACCACAACTGTAGAGTTTATTTAGAAGTCATGAAAGCAACTTCCCCGTTTTTCGACTGCCACTTATACAACGGAATATCAGAGACCATGTTTTTCAATTTAGAAATGCATTTTGACATTTATGAATACCGGACTTGAGCACTGCATTTTATCATACAAAAGGCTGAAATTTTCAACTCTCTTTTCATTTCGGAATCATGCAATGTTCATCTTCCTCCAGCCTTTTTAAATTTTCAATTACCATTCTTCAAGGACAAGATTTCTTGTTTCGCCTCAGTAAAGTGTATTTTCTCTTTCACATCCTATTTCTGTTCTGGACTCTTGAAATCAGAACCACAGCAAATTTTTAAATTATTTTATACAAACACAAACACACACACACACACACATACGTGGTTAAGTCCATAATTATTTGGATAGTGACACAATTCTCATGATTTTTCATGAAGGTTCCCTAGTGCAGTCATTCAATGCAAAGGATTTTCAACCAAGTATTAAGAATCATCATTTATGATTATGTTAGTTTGTTAATTCTGAATGGTTTATATATTTTTGTTAAACCCCTTGTTTTAAAGCTGAAAGTCTGCACTTCAATCACATCTTGATTACTTACTTTCAAATCCACTGTGGTGGCATACACTATGTCCTCTGCATTTGTAAGATGCTAGTCTCTCTCGTAGTTCATCTTCAGACTTAGAACACAGTTTACACAACATTGTGTCAACATATATCCTGCCTGAACTCTCCTGTAACAGGTCTAATTTCATTTTACCCAGCATTCTCCAATGGGGACAAACAGTTATTTTCCATCTTTTCCAGACTGCCATTTCAGATGGTAAGAATACAAACCCACTAAGCTAGCCAACAAGATATACTGAACTGGGGTCATGCTTACACTGTAGTTTTGGAGAAACTCCTTGACCAGCTACAGCTCACAAACAAACAGTCTAGGCTACTTTCTCTACATCTCCACATTACTTACTGCAACTGCCTGATTCAAAAGGGTCCATATTCTCCTAAACCAATCTTATATGTAGATGTATTATATGTATTTTAATCTCATTTTCCTGTGCTTTGTAATAAAAACAGCCAGACACAGATTAGAACACATGCTGTCTGTTGGTTTAGCATTCGATAGCGTCACACTACTGTTCATTTACATGCTTCGACTCACTTGCTAACATCCATTGCCAACACAGATATTAGCATTAGCAGCAGATCCCCAACAGAGGCATATCCAATTCCCACATAAATGTATATTTAATACTTGTAAATAGTAATCATAAATACTTTATTGTTAAATGCAAAACACAGAAGGGCAATGAGGTGCATTAAGAACGCAAGGTAGGCTACACACTTTTTCTCCTTTATGAAAAAAAAAAAAAAAAGGACTAAGCCTAACCTATAGCCTAGACTAGATATAAATTGTCAGACGAAAATAAATAAAAGGTTTAGCCTAAACAATTTGCTTTAAGTGCAAATCTAAGGAGCCCCTAAAGGGACATGAGCAAAAAAAATTA
Organism: Megalops atlanticus; assembly: GCA_019176425.1. Taxonomy (NCBI): domain Eukaryota; kingdom Metazoa; phylum Chordata; class Actinopteri; order Elopiformes; family Megalopidae; genus Megalops; species Megalops atlanticus. The sequence continues at coordinate 18,814,020 of CM032898.1, read as the reverse complement.
GGGGACATGAGAATTTTTCGAAGTTTCTCATGAGAAAAAAAATTTTTTTTTTTGCTCAACCGAAATAGTTTCTCGTGCGCACGAGAAACTATCACGAGAAAACGTGAATATAGCGGTTGTGGCGGCTGCTATCACGAGAAAACGTGAATATAGCGGTTGTGGCGGCTGCTTGCCATCCCCTGCGGCTGGTTTGTCTATAGCGGGGTACTGCAATACTGCGGTTATCGCGACAGCCCTACTGACGCACTTCGCTGATTGACGCTAGGGAATCTATTAACAAGCCAACAGTACAACAGTTCACCCGGGTCCATTTTCATCCACAAGGACAGCGCGCGCAAGGCCACAGCGGCTATGTAACGCACCGGCAGCCTGCACTGCTCTCCCTCCCAACAACACGCTTCCCCAGCAGCAGCCCTTAAGGAACGGGGCGATCAATTCAGAAGTTTACCCGCAACCGCATTCCCTACAACAACAACAAAAAAACATATGCGTTTCCAGGCAACCCAACCATCTCCGAGGACAACAAGGACCTCCTGACCCCAAGCACAAAACAGCCCACATCAAGCAGACACAGGGACAGCCCATAGCCGTGACAGGTGAGGCAAAAGGGCACGGCTCCTGCAGGATGCAAGACCTGAGCGACAATGTTAAAGGATACAGTTTCTCTACACTGTATCTCCAAGTCCCCTGTGTGTGAATTTCTACACTTCTTCCCCCTTCCCCCCCTACGCAGCACTGGTGAGACCCGGGGACACGTGCAGCAGCAGCAGACAGAAATAGGAGCTGTCATTTATATGACACTTATAGCGGTGCTGCGGCCCGGGTGTCCTCTGCTCAGGAGGGAGACGGCGTTCAGGGATGGACAGGCCCTGTGGAGCTCAGTGAGGCGGAATGGGCTCAGCTGAGCCAGGGGAGGAGCGCAGCAAACCCCCCCCCAACAGCGTGTGGAAGTCACGTGACCGAGGACGGCGTCCCTACACTTTCACAGCTCGGCGGAACTGCGGCTCAGTATTGAACTGACCTCTACAGTACCTCCGCTCCCCCGCTTCTCTAACTGCTTTCCACGGAGCGCTAATGTTGTAAATGACATGCCGGCACAGAAGGCCACTGTATGATGGGGCCAGAAACAAACAGCGCAAAACGCAGAACATAAAGCAGAGAACACAGAGCACAGAACGGGGAGCCCAGAACACAGAGGACAGAACCGGAAGCCCAGAACACAGAGCAGAGAACACAGAGCAGGGAGCACGGAGAACAGAACAGGGAACAGTGGGAACACAGCCTGGAGTTCTTCACCAGCAGGCACAGGGTGGGTTTAATAATACATCCAACAAAGGCCAGAGAGGCCAGTCATATTCACACTATTCATACTGCACAACCTGGAAGCCTGTCCTTTTCTCTTTCCAAGAGCAGGTGCACTATGTAAATTCCGACTGCCATGGCAACACAAACTGAAATTACAGATCACGGTCAGAACTTATTTGCTAATAAACAAAATACAGCAATACAACTCCGGTGACAGATTGCACCATAAGTATTTAGATTTTCAGGTTAATGATTTAAACCTGGAAATATCCATCAGATGTTAAAGCTACAGTGACCAGAGAGGTTTGGTTCAAGGAGAAGATTCAAACAGAATTTATCAATTTACTTTCTCCTGGATTACACATTTGTATAAACTCATCGACCACAGCTCTGACCAAAACAGCAACCCCCTACAGCAGGGGGATTGATTAATGTGCACTAATTCATGGCAGACCCAGCCACAGACAGAGTATCATAGCATAGGGTTTCTCGTTTCTATATCCATTCATTTCAACCGTGAATGTAAAAGGTAGCTGCATCTTAGCAACAAGCACCTTCCAGTAAATTACTGTTACTTGTTTATTTCCATGAACGCACATGACCCCTGTTGGACGCAGCTATGTCCACACTTATTTTCAGTCCGTACACAGGTGTAAATTCAGACCGCAGTCAGACGTGTGTACCTCCTTAGCAACAGCGGCCAACACATCCACCGAGTGTCTGCTAAAGCGCTTCAAGTTCAAGCACCTTGCTGAGGTGTACAAAAGCTGTGCCCCAACGGGACTGGAACCTGCAACCCTGTTGACCGTTCCGTGCTGCTGTTCTGAATAGCACACTGACCAGAAGGCGGTGCAGCGGATTATGGAAGAATAAAAGGATAATGAATGGAGTGTGTTCCCTACCAACTCTCTCTGTGTCAGCCTCAGAGCTCCCACATCTTTTACCAGCATGCACAAGGGGGTGGGGAGTGGGCTTGGGGGTGGGGTTACAGGCCAAGTCCACACGTACACGGGCATTTTTAAAAACAGGGGTTTTCCTCCTTTGTTCTTAAAAAAAATCTCTGTCCACATGAAAACGCAAAAACACGCTGTCAAGAGCATGCCAAACCAACAGGCGATGATATAACCCTTGCCGTAAAGCCATGTTGGCCAATCAGAAGCCTGAAAAAAGTTATTACGGCGCACACTCTGACATTACAAGCCAAAAACTCCGTTTTCCCTCTCTACACTTCAACACTGAAAATAGATTTTATGAAAATCGTCACCCTGGAAGGAGTTTTGCAAAAGGTCTGTTTTCAGTGACCTAAAACGCAATTTGCGTGTGGATGAAAGGCGTTTTAAAAAATACCCATGTACGTGTGGACAAGGCCATAGTCTGTTAAAGAGCTCTAACTGGCCTACTTCCTAAGAGTGAGTTTTCAAAAATACTACATTGACTTTTACATCAAATGAAGCACAATGTGGCAGATAAAAACATATTCTAAACCAGCTCATTTCTATTGTGAATGGAAAGACAAAAATTTGCAAAGCCAAGTGCACATGTTCAAAATGCCTTACTTGTGTTTTGCATTTCAACAAGAAGCCCCTTGGGATGCCGCAAGAGTGGTCCTTAACTCTAAGAGGACACTTTGTTTTGTAGTCATTGAAACAAACAGGAAACGTGCGAGAAGAGACAAAACGGACCACTTGCTGTTTGAAAACAAATGACTGAAAAATACAGTTTTGCGTGAAGCGGGGGCAATCGGGGTCCCACAGAAAGGAACATCATGGACATTCCTGCAGAAATGAACAGTACTGATTACCTTCCACACCAACAGGCCATTTTCCCTGGGTTAAAGAACACATATACCATCACACCCTGAGTACAGCGAATGCTGCCTTTTACACCTTATTTTCCTCCGTGATCCAAATTGGTTGCGATTACTGCAATGTCATTGGCAATTTCTACTCCGCCAGGAAAATAATCCATCGGTGGCCACTGACCTGCCCCGAAACCATCATTTACAGTGTGTGATCCTCGGAATGGAAATGCAGTGCTATAATAATAGCTATTAGCAATGAATTATGGCAGAAACAATTTTGCTTAGGGGGCATGTTATATTCCCTGAGGAAAGAGGTGGGTGTTTACTGACCAGAGGAGAGCAGGTGTAAAATGGCTCATTACATTACATTATATAACATTATTGGCATTTATTAGCATTTCGCTCTTATCCAGAGCGACTTACATCAATTACAGGTTTTTACAATGTTAACCATTTATACAGCTGGATATTTACTGAGGCAACTGTGGGTCAAGTACCTTGCCCTAGGGTACCCACGGGGGCACTGCTGCTGTAATCGAACCGGCAACCTTTCGGTCAGGAGTCCTGCTCCTTAACCACTATGCTACACTGCCGCCCCAAGCTCAGACTCGGACAACTGTGGCCCCAAACCGGATCCATTGTAATACAGCTTCAACATACGGAGAGGTCTGCTGCAGCATCACAGATATCTCAGTGCCAGAGAGAAGAGAGTCAAACAGCAGCATCACAGAAATCTAACCAGCAGAGAGAGTCAAACACCAATACTAGAGGAGTCTCACTGCCAGAGAGAACAAATTCAGACACCAATATCAGAGGAGTCAAACAGTCATACAGCTGAGGAAAATCCAGAAACTCTCACAACACAATATACAGCGAAAAGGATCAGTGGACTTTAACTAGTAACGTCATTCAAAACGTCAATAGCCACTGATCCACATTCACTGGGAGTTCAAATGACCAGAATTTCTGCTGACATTTCACTATAAATCAATCCTCTCGGTTTTATTCTGTTAATAATATTCCTTAATCTGAGACCTTTGCCTCGAAATCTCCACGACCAATCCGCAATAGCAAATCCACCCTCATAGGCGCGCGCGCACACACACACACACACACACACACACACACAAACACAAATACACACACACACACACACACACACACACAGATATGTGCACTGCACAAACAGACACATACAGGGTAAGGAGATACATTACACAAAGCCACTCTCTCTGCCAAACCTTCTAATTCCTCTGCAAATATCTTTGTCAAAAGAAGCCTCTTCTCCAAATGTTCCCATCGTGTACCTAAGCACGAGCTGAAAGAACTGGGGCTTGAGCGCTAATTTAATGAGTCGAGTCAAACAGAGGAGGACGGCTGCCAGTGATTATGCAGGCCTGTATGTGGGACAGAGCGCTGGAAATCCTGGTGTAATTCTGCTGTAAAAAACAGGATTACAGGCTACAAGCCATGAATTCAGCATTCATACAATATTCCTGCTATCTGCCCTGAAGCAAGGGGTACATCTATCTTTCAACAGAAGAAACACTAAGAAGGGCCTCGCTCATGTACATAAGCTCGCCTGATACATGCTAGGGGAGATTATGTAAACCTAATAAATAACGATGACAGCGGTTTTGACAAAGCGGGGGGTTGTGGGAAGTGGACTCCCACAGACATCACTTGTGGGACCTCTGCTGTTCCTCATTTCAAAACAACACAGATAAAGACATTAGACGCAAAGCCTGTTCAATTTGTTGGTCACACTACCCTCAAAGGTAAAGGGAGAAGTCAGGACGCTACTCAAGTTATCCAACAGAATTAAACGGAACCCAGATCTAGGCTGTCACCTTGCAAATGAAATTTAACATCACCTTATGTAAAGCTCTGCATGGGGGCAATAACAATGTGAGGCAGAATGATTTTATAGGAGGAATTAAATTAGAATGAGTGCAGTATGAAGATGACTTTGGTGTAATGTTTGACCCAAGTCTATCTGTACCTACATATTGTGCTGAAATGATAGAAGCAGAAATGGCACGACCAAAGGAGGTTATATAATGTCATACAATGTTTGTCTCAGAGCACGTTTTGAGTACCGCATCCAGCTCTAGCCATTACATTATGATGACCACAGATACACAATCAACCGTATGGGTTCAAGTACAGCACAGGGACAACATGGAACGATTGACACCAGCAAATCAACTCCCCATCCCTCAGAGATCAAACCAGCGCTCACATCAAAGCAACCCGGGAAGTCTATACACGGTTTGATCAGTACAGCGTGCCAGTCCAGGCAGAGAGGACCGCCACCACACAGAGGAATGCATCTCAGTTCCCATGAACCCGCACGGCGATGTGAGATTCAAAGTTCCTGTATGTGGTGATGCAAGAGCACCGTTTTGAGACTGAAGGGACTGCAACACAATTCGTGTTGAAAGTCCTTCGCTCTAAACAAAGCTGCGAGAGAGGCCCTGGCCGTGAGGCAAGGTCAGTGTCACCGGCCATTGTGCAGAGACAGGACATTGTATCTGCCGTAGCTATTGTCATCGTATCTGGACATGAGGGAGACAGAACGGGGCGGACGAGCCCAATCTCCCGCGACAGGTGGCTCGCAGACGTCACCGCGTGCCCACAGCAGACTCAAACCCTCGTGCCCTGTCCCTCTCATCAGCCGCCGCTCTGAGGGTGACAGGGGTGACAGACGTCACTTCATTTGTCACCGGTTCCATCCGGCACACCTTGGGACCGCTCAGACGTGTCCCTAACCGCCGCCAGCTCTGCCTTGCACCATCTTACGTCAGGCATCGATTCTGAATCATTGTTCTGAATTTCCTAATAATGTTCGTCCCTGATACTGCCCTTCCTGTAATGTAGCCGTTTTCCTGCTTTGTCCAAATTTCCTTTTGTGGCAGCAACTTGAGGACTTTTGAGCAGTGCTTGGCTCATTGTTTATTACAGCCAATGTACACTGCACAGGACTTTTGTAAGAGGTTTATACTGTGCTCCCATAGACAACCAACAGAACGTCTGATGTGCTAATGGAGGTTTACCTGAACTGGGAGGCTAACACTGTACAGCCACTGTGTGAGTACTGTCTGACTACACTGATTTTTGACTGGCTGACTAAAGTCTGAGAGAAGGGGAAATGGACTAATTGGCCAGTAAACAACTGAGGATTGATTCCATTCAAAATTCTGTCGTCCTCCATTTTAAATTGTATACCATTGTTTACCCACAACTCTGAATTAATCTCTGAATGAGTCTCAGCAGAATGAGATGGATTTCAGTGAGCTTTTTTACATTTTTCAAAAGTGAAGTGGAACAGAGAGGCTATTTCTCTGTTTCTTCAAGGAAATTCGTGGAAATGAGTTCATTTTGCACCTACATTACAAAGTATTGCTTCACTCAGAAACTTCTGCATAAATGGAATCAGAATTAACAGCAGAAGTAAAGACCCTTGGAGGGTCTAGACAGCCTTGGCTCCAGACAAAATGATGAGTCTAGCTGGCCTCCACAGTCTGTTCTCGCCATTAAACTCATGCTCTCACATTCTTATGCCATTCTCTCATGCCGCTTCCTGACCTGACAATGCAAGCTGCATCTCAGTTACCAAAACAACATTCACGGTCTGTCTCAGCGACTGCGTGATTCACCTTGTGCATTTCGCAACAAGAGCCCCACAATGGAAAAAAAAAACAAAAGACGTCTACCTTTCACTGTCAGGACCCAGTAAACTGAGACGGCATTCTGGGAAACGGCCATCTAACAACACGCCCGACACCAGCCACTAGGACTGGCGCACTGCGATGGGGCATTCCCACGGACTGACAGTGCCGTCTGGGACAAGCTCATCAGGCTACCACTCCACAGCTGAGGCGGCGGGGAAGGCCTCAAAATGAAAAGACGCAAGATGTTAAATCAATAGCCTGTCGCACAGAAAACTAGAGACGGTGGTTCAGGTTCCAGGAATCAATGACAACTGGGTTTGGACCTTGGGAGCCCCTGCTTGGGGACCTCTAATGTAGTAATTGAATGATCCTGTGCTGGCCAGCCACAGGCTGCTGGACAGTGGTACAGTGATGGGGGGGGGGAGAGAGCCCTTGCTGTTTGTACTGGCGCAGCACAAAGTCCCAGAGTTACCAATAGAATCTGCACAAGCCAGCCTCTGAACCTCACTACGGTCTTGCAGGGGAAATCCATAAAAATGCCTATTACGGGTGGCATATTATTAATAGTCAGTGCAACCAGGAACCATGCCAGTGGAGACACTGTGCAAAAAAGGTCTACAAGATGCTAAGCATGCGCTGGCTGGCCCAGCAGAATAGTGTGGAAGAAGCCCAGCTTTCAGCTACAGAAAATCAACATGATGGAACTGTCTCCAAGGACAATGCGCATATCTATCCGCTGAGAAGAATTGCACTTGTGTTCCTACGTGATAAGACAGAGAAAAACGCTACTCCTACAAGAAACTTACCAAGCAAAATTCACTTCAGACGTACTTTTGAAATGATCAGTGGGCTTAATTAATGTTGTTATTCAAATTCTGAATGCCTTTTTAACTTACACGCTGTTGAAATGCATTGAGTATATTATGTGTGAGTGAGCTTAAAATGCTTCTCACAACCAGACTGCTTGATTCATACAATGGAGTATTTAAAGTGTCAGAATGACTCTTATGTGATTCTTTTATCAATGCTTCTCATAAGCAGAGCGCACTGCTGAAATGTATGCACCCAACAAAAACAGTAAACAGCCCCGAACCCTGCAGTGAAAAGCAGCCCGCGCTTTTAAAGACAGGCTGTCCGGGTAAAAATGAGGAAATGTTCTCCCGCCAGTCTCCGCGCAAATGCCGCCGACGTGACTCAAAGGCTCTCTGCTGCACGAGAGAGGCGCACGAACAAACTCCCAAACTCCCAGAGGAGGCGCGCCGCCAAAACCGGGCGGCTGACAGCGAGCAGGAGGCGTATTCCCGAACGCCGAGCCGAATAATTAAAGCAGCCTCCAGCCCTGCCGTTAGCCTCCCGCTGTGGCGGTTCTGTCACTGCATTAACGCCCTATAAAACGGTCCTGCCACGGCTATGAAGAACACGCATGTGTTCATACAATACCCTGAAAACGTAAAAGAAAGGTACACCTAATGTGCTCCTCTCAGGGTCATTTCTGACAACTTGTAAATGAGTTATGGAAATGCTCTTTTCTACAGCCAACAGGGAAAGAAAAAACATTCTTCAAAGGAAAAGCTTTACTTATATTTTTTCAGTTTCGTGGGCTGCTCATGAACTTTATGAGTTTATGAACTCACTGTACTTCATCTTTGAGATATATATACTTGACCTTTTGTGTATGTATAAAATCTTTACTTTCCCTCTCTTCCAAGGACATTCAGTGACATGAGGAGATATGACAGCACTACAGGCAGGAATGTTATTTTTAACTTGAAAGCATACACTGCTGTCACAAGCATTTGTATACCAGACAGACCTGTGAAATATTAAAAGCAATATATTTTGCTTCTTTTTGGGATTCCCTACAGAAATAGCCACTGTGACCCTGAGGTCAGACTCATTACGAACAGTAAAGCCAGTTCCATCAAAGTTCTTCATTTGAACATACATAATTTGAATACAGTCTCAGAGGGCCACACAAAAACTCCCAAACTTGGATTTTTTTCCACTTTCCTCCTTATTACAATCATCATCTTTGTCTTCCTCTTCTGCATTTTATTTGTCCTACCAGATTATAGCATTAATAAATGGGATTTCCTACAGAAATAACCACAATAACCCTGAGGTCAGACTCATAAGAAACATTGACGTCTGTGCCATTCAAGTTCCTCATTTGAACATACAGTAAAATCTCAGAGGGCCACAGAAAAAAAACTCAAACTTGAACATTTTCCAGTTTCTTCCTTGTTATCATCATTAACTTTTTCTTCTTCTCCATTTTATTTGCTTTGTCAGATTACATCGTCGCTCCAGGCTTTGAATAACACTTCTCACTATTGGTTTCTGCTTAGCCAATACCCACATCCGTTCATTGTAGCCAATGAGTACCGGCCACTGAGTCGGTTGGCGTCAGCAGCCATGGAGGATTATGGGAATTCACACTTCAACAACCATGACCATGTTTAAAAGTTTTGGGATGCCTGTCCTGTTCATTTCAATTGATAGAGTAAGATGCCTGGGGCCTCAACCTCTTGGTGTACTGCACTTTCACTAGCTCTTGAGAAGGAGGGAGAAGCTGTACAGAGTCTGTGGAGATCTGTTCTCTCTGCATCGTGCTGGTGTTCAGTTGTGCGGCTGTGCCCATGTGACCTGGAGCTCTTAATCACCGACGTGCACACGTCAATGGCCAGGACCTGCCAACGGAGCAGTATAACAGTCATGCCTTCAGACAGCTCACTAGCCAACTTGATAATTACATGTGTAAATATACCTAATCCCTGTCGTGACCTTCACAGATTCACCGTTTGTAGACCCTGGAAACATACTGCCACCATGCCACTCTCAGCAGCAAAAGACATCTTCCTCCTAGCGTACTTCTCGTTCCTTGTATTGACAGAGCTCACTGAAATACATCACCGTTCAAGCAGCTACTGCTGCCATTTTCCTGACTCTCCAAAGGTACCACTTCAGGATTTAAAGTGCTTTTCTTCAGACAGTGAGGGGAACAGACACAGGACGAAGGTGCGTGGAAGAATGTATGACATTCTCGGTAGGCTTGCTTCTGAATAGCACTTGCCCAATTTGTCTGAGGTCACGTCACCGAAATGCAATGCAATGTCAGTTTGACATCCATTATCTGAATGGCCGTTCTATTTTTGCCCCTCTACTGAGCGGTAGAGAAGAAGGATGATGTGGGGGTAACTGGGTATTTTTTTATTATTTTTTTTTTTTTTGCAGAAAGCAGTTTTCTGTGGAGATTCTAAAAGACCATCTGAATCACGAAGATCCAAGGACACGTCACGAAAACGAATGTGAACTGGCAAGCACTTATACACGGCGGCAATTATCATGAAGACACAAAAATAATCTGCGTGAGTCAAACTTATTTTAGGCTGAAGTTGGTTAGGGACATTCGGCCTTATTTCAATGATGAACGCAAGTCTCCACTGCAGGACACTGTGGTCACGTCAGGTCAGGTCAGGTTTGGTGAACAACGCAGTCGAAGCAAGTGGGCCGAGTAACACCGTTTATTGAGCTGTAGGTGTAACACTTGTGACCACGCACTGGCCAATCAGGACTTGGTCACATTACCTTTAACCCTTTGTTTGCCCGAACACTTTGGGGCAGTGGAACTCTGCCAAAAATGTACAATACTAACAGCAACTAGATGAAAGAAATACAGCAGCATATGAGACAAGAATGAGCCAACTGTCTCTGTAACTTGTCGGTACCTTGTCTGGCAGTACAGATCAGTGTAGATCTATGTATATATCGCAATAGAGAGGGGAAGGAAATGAGGTAGAAGGAAACAGACTGGACCTCTGGTGGGGGAGGGGTGGAGCAGCTACAACACAATGTACTTTTTGGACAAAATTAAAAAGAAAGCAGACTTTTGACAAGGTTGGCAGTGGGGGGCATTAAGGAAAAATAACGATGTGCATGTTAACATGCATGTGAACACAGTCAATGTTAAGCAAGTATGACTGCAGTTGTTTAACTGTCCTGACAACTCAAGAGAATGACTGCCAGTCAATTTTGTGTGCGTGGGGGAAGTCCCTTATATTATCTGCTTTTGTTCATAATAAATAATTAAGCAGTGGCTTGCTGTTAAGCCCAGTAATACAAGCATAGCTATACTGCAGGGGGGTATTCCTGGTGGGTTTTTGTTGTTCAGAGCTACTTGAAATCAAACAGTTGTGTGACTACATGACAGCTTGGACAAAACCCTGCTATTATATAAAAATGCACTTACAAAAATGGCAACAACACTACTACTACAACAACGACTAATTATCTGCCACAACACAGCACAAAGTGAAGATGGTACACGTTTTCAAAACACAGAAGTTTTAAGACCGGTGCACCCACTGTGTAGCTGTGAATGAGTACAGCCCTTTCAGAAAGCACTAACCTCCCTGCACAGCAATGCTGTGTTTAATGTCAGTTCATGCATCACGGAATTTTCAACATCACAAAGCCTGCAACTCTCCAATGCTCCAGAGAGACAGAATGATATCAGGTCGCGTCAGAGGCAGAGATGATTCAGTGGCCCCCCATTCAGCAAGATAGAGAGGCTTCCAATCGAGCAGTCAAATGAGCAGCCCCGAACCTCACCCAGGACTGATCCAGGATCAGACGGTGCGTGAGCAAAGGTCCTTATTTGCACAGAAACCAATCTGCCCCTCCCTCTTCCTTGCTGGCGTTTTTGCCCTGCTTCTCTCAGTCACAGCATCCTCGCTTACAACCCCTCCCCCTTCCTCCCCTCGGCCTAATGCTTCTGGCAACCCTCCTCCTCATCCTCACACAGCAGCTGCGCAGCACTGAGGAGGGTGAGGCAGCAGGCTGGGGGCAGCACACCACAGGTCTCCGGAGGGAGATCAGTGTCGCACAACAGAGGAGGAGAGAGAGTGTGTGTGTGTGTGTCAGAAGGAGAATTTGCATGGGTGCGTGTGTGTATATCAGGGAAAGAATGTGCCAACGTGCGTGCATGTGTCAAAAAGAGACTGCCTGTATGTGTGTATGTGAGTGACAGAGACCAAGACAGAGAGAGAGAGAGAGAGAGAGAGAGAGAGAGAGAGAGAGAGAGAGAGAGAGAGAGAGAGAGAGAGAGAGAGAGAGAGAGAGAGAGAGAGAGAGAGAGAGAGAGAGAGAGAGAGAGAGAGAGAGAGAGAGAGAGAGAGAGAGAGAGAGAGAGAGAGAGAGAGTGTGTGTGTGTGTGTGTGTGTGTGTGTGTGTGTGTGTGTGTGTGTGTGTGTGTGTGTGTGTGTGTGTGTGTGTGTGTGTGTGTGTGTGTGTGTGTGCGCGCGCAAGAGATAGTAACCCTTTGCTAGAGCACATACTTGTCTGTGCATGCGTGTCTGTGCGTTCCTCGTGCTGCCCGTGTCCTGCTCCGCACTGTGGTTTTAAGGTAATGATACAGGAGGAGTCAGCAAGGTGCATGGACTGTGGTTGCTAGGAGACTGAAGTAATTAATGCAGCTGGGTGAGGTGCCAACAAGTGCAGAGGTGAGGGGGAAGACATAACCACACACCCCTAAACACACACATTAACATAAACACACACACACACACTAACCACATATACACATACATACACACTGAAACACACACAACCCACAAATATACACATACAATCCTCACATACACACACACCACCACCACCACACACACACACACAGGTTTGTTTGGGCCTCCTCTTCCATACATCTCTACACGCCAAAGCCACTCCTTACCGCTGGCCTTGTGTCTGAGCTGTCCTAGAGTCAGCCTGCAGGAAGCTTCCTCTCCAGCGCACCCCCAGCAACTGCTCCCGTCATTCCCCTCGCCCCCGACCCACACCCGCCCCCCGGGGAGCAGCTCGGCCCCAGTAATGAGGCTGCTGGAACCTTTAACAAATTAACGCGCGAGCGCTCTGGACCGCCTTCAAAGGAGAGGTGACGAGACAAAGGGACAGGAATTCCTCTGGAGCGCTGACACTGTGACTGCGGCCGGCGCTGCAGACAAACATCCCCACACAGGCGCGCACGGGGACCCGCTGTCCAGCGCTGGAACGGAGCGCTAGCGCTAATACCCGCTACTGCAGGGGTTTATCACATTAAACCCTGAGGCACATGCCGGCTCCCGTACACAGACCCGTTAAATAAGGCTTACACGCACACTAAGGGCCATTCCCAATCCCGCACACCCACACAGCTGTCGTTTCACTATGTCACAGTGCTCCACTACTACACAGAGCTACCCAACAAACAAAAGCGCAGGCGCCTTGATTTGCTGCCGGAAGGTCATAGGTTCTAACCCCCCTTTGGGGCCCTGCCATTAAAAGGCCTCTGTAAGCTTGTGAGGAGCTCAGTGGTTAAGGTTCGACCCCAGCCGTGTCTTCAGCTGGCACTGCGCTCCGCTGGGGATGGCGAGTTTTTTTGGAGAGGGTTGCTCATCTCATCGCTCCCTGACGTCCCACAAGCTGTCAGGCGCCCGAGAGTTGCTCGGATGACATCAGCAGACTAGCACCTGTCCTCAAATGAGGACTCGCACCTGTGTGAGTGAAGGGGTTGTTCCAGTAAAGCAAGCCCAGCATACAATTGGTGAAAACAGGGTTGCATAAGGGGGAAAAAGGCATAAAAGGGGTTAAAAAAAAAAAAAAAAAAATCACCCAGGTGAATAAATTATGTGTTTTTAAAATGTGAGCAACACAAGTTTCCCTAGGCAAGGCTACGCCAAGCACACAGATAGCTGAAGAGTCATTCTGAAGTATGATTTACTGAGGAACATGAAGGATAAAATCTGGAGGCCTAATTCTAGGACCGCTGCGCAGAGCCAACATCCCAGCGTTCAAGAGAGCGAGACCTCCTCGGCTGCCAACCCGGAGGAAACAGCAACCAGTCAACTCCACAAAAAAAAAAAAAAGAAAGAAAAAACAAAAACGCGGTTTCCCCAGTGAGTCACGCTCAGCACAAGCGGTGCATCCGGCGTGAGGCTCCCGCTCCACAACAAACCCGCCCACTCGTCGCCCTCCACGCGGTGCCAAGCCGCCTTCCAGGGGGGACATTCCAGCAGGCAAAAAAAAGAAGCAGCTAAAAAACACGGCCTTTTCTAACTCGGATTCCACGCTAACGCTCTCGCTCTGAGTGGCCGGGAAAATTCGAGCGGAGGGTCTCGGCCAATGAGGGTCGAGCGTGCCGCTCGTGTGACGCAGCCGCGCTCGACAGAAAAACAAGACCACCCGCTGGCTTTGAAATGTCACGCCGCTGCCCTGTTCACACGATGCGATAGTTAGCATTAGCTCTCTCTAGCTTAGCTTTTCCCAGGCTGAGGCAGTTGACATTAGCCCTTTTAGCTTAGCCTTTGTCAAACTCAGTTAACACTGAGATCTTTCTAGGCTAACTTTTTCTTCAAACACAAATGAATTAGTCAGACAGTAAATATGACCTTGAAGTAAAACAATCAGACTGCCTTTTAGTAATGGTTAAAATGAATAGAAAATTTCATGGCCATCAGCTATTCATGCTGGCCTGCTTTTCAACAGACACAAGGATCTCTTAGATAAATATTCTGAAAGTGGTAATAAAGAAAAGGGAGGCTTTAGTTGTTGCATATCTTCATGGGGATGCAAAGACCTTGGCATTTCATGTATGGTACCAAATAAAAACTGACAGCCATAAACAATAAGTGCCATTCTTCATATGCTTTCTCAAAAGAAGCTGATATCGTTCCACGATTCCTCAGCAAATGAAAAATATGTATTTCCATGAGTTTTTTAAATGAAGCATTGAAGAAACACATCACATAGCCAATTCAGTAAGGACCTCCACTGACATTTTTCTGCTAAAAAAAATTGTTCTTAACCATCATGCCCATTAACATATGTATGGACACGACATTAGGTTATTTGTGCATTATATTGATAGTCAGACCTGAAATCAATCATCGGAGACCGCTTTGTGTTCCATGGTTTCAGTATTATGTCCACAAAAATCACCAGAAATTCTTTTCCGTCTTTGCAACTAGTGCGGATAAGGATGATATGCCTTCTACAGGCCCCAGCATTGATTCTGTCATGACAAGACAAAGCGTGTGTCACTGTCACATACAGAACTGGCCACCACATCCACAGCAGATATTTCAGGCCTAAACAAGTGTAACCGAAAGTAGCTACGTTTTCACAAGAATGGCGCAAACAGTTCTCTTAACTTCACGTAATACAAAACTAACCTAACCTAGGCCGTTTAAAAACATTTCACAACATTTCCAAATTGCTGCAATCAATTATCCGGTTGAAATGTCTGTATGTTTTTTAAATGCTTGATTGGTTTTAAGGTTTACTGAATACTGCTCTCAGGGATGTTTTATAGACTGTGCTGAAAGACAGCATAATAAACCAACCACTTTACAATTGTTTTATGAAAGCAGTGAGTTCGCTAATAACTGTGCCACCGCAGCCGACCTCCTTCTGAATGAAGCACGGCTTTTAATTACTGCTTCACACAAATATCCGATTGGAACTTGAAAGAAACGTTTCCTGAGAAGAGTAGACAGTCACCTGAAAATACACCCAAGAGAACATGTTCAGTGCAGAGTACTCAGAGTCAATGACCCTTAGAAGGCACCAGGATAAATAGGCCATGCCGAGTGTATTCCCTTTAGCCACGCCACCACACCACCCAAAGTGACTTCTAACGAACAGCTGAAGCCCAGATGAGTAACAACACCTGAATCGGTGGCGTTTCCAAGATGACGGTACAAGTTCAGACTTGTGTAGGCCTTGCACTCCAAGCCCTCCCTCCTCCTCTCCCTCTCCCTCTCTGAGAATGCCACAGCCTTCCAAACAACTCAGACTAAAATTAACCAGAGCCATCATTACAGGGCCTCTGGGCGAACTGCAATTTTCTGTAGACGCACAGAACTCGTCTGTCACTGGTGCCATTCATTCACAGTAATTTTTCAGAACGAATCCTCTCTCTCAAATATAACATTTCTTTCGCAACAGCTTACATTCTTCTCACGCTATGCAGACACTTAAGTACAGCCATTCATTCCGCTTAACGTCTTATATTTTTTAAGATGCCAATTATAGTGAACTGCTCAACATACACAAGAAAACAACTATATCCAGGAACACCGTTTCTGTTTTAATTAATTATTTTGGTGTATTAACGCACAATAAAACCTTGAATCCGGTTCTGAATTCCAGCAACAGAATCTGGTGTAAGAATCGAGGATTCCAGTTTAGCACTTGTAGTTAAGAGACCCAAAACACACACAACACTATTGGACAAACAAGCTTAAAAAAAAAAAAAAAAAAAAGCATTACAAATATAACTAAACTTCCATTAGAAATTTATTCCAGGAACCCTGCTTCTCCATGACTATCAGCCACATGTTTTTTTCTTTTAGATGACACACAAACTGCTGATTTTTAGGCACAGCAGTCGTCTCTGTGTTACCACTGTTTAGAGGGTTACACCTGTAGGCCAGTGGATGAGCTTGCATGTGTTGGTATTGCCTGTTTGCAAGGCCTGAAACACTGAGGACAAGAGCAGGTATCACACAGGGGCTGTGTCTTTTCCATGACTTGACTGTCTCAAATGACATCAGCTGAGGTATGACGAAAAAATTGTTTTGTTGACATTTACACATTTTTATATCTGACGCATATGCAGTATACTATATAACAAAAGTATTCAAAGGTATGTCTGCACAGAGAATCTAAAGCCATGTGAGAGACTCTGACTTGCTGCGCGATTGATATTTCCGGCTTAGTTTCGTTAGCAGTTATCTTAAAACACACAACTGCCATTTGCGAGTTGACGTAAAAAATATTTTAAAAAATTGTTGAATATCCATGTTTAACTATAACTGTCAGGGACACTTTGAATTCTTCACCCTAGAAACCAGCCTAGGTGACCTTTATACCCAAGTGAATGCAGTGCTATGGTCCATGTGTGTCACCCAAGGAATGAAAAGGGAAAAGGGCTATGCTGTTGGCCTTCATTGATTCCACCACTGCAGGGTTTTGCTGTGCTGCTCTGTATCTCAACAGGATTTACTGTTCTCTGAAACTACACAGAATGCAACAGGCCTCGTCTGTCAAAATATCCGTTGGGGAAAAAAAAAAAAAAGTATTGTTGTCTTGGGATAAGCTGGTACAAAAAAGCCACATCAGACTCAAATGTGCAGAAACACTCAATTTTGCCCTTACTCTCATTCTTATTATGATGACATTTAACTGAATTATAATGAATTAAATTAGATGCTTAGGCTAATTACACATAACATGCGCAAGTAAATACCCCAACAATCCTATAATCACACTTCCGAGTTGCAGATGCAGTCAAAATGCTGCACCTGGGGAAAAATGGGAAAGGGGGAGGACAATATTTCCTCTGATTCAGAGACATAAACACAGGTGGGTTTAAGATAAAAAATTATATTTCACAATGAGAGCAACAAAGAGTCTGGCACATCAGTAAATCACTGGTGCAAATAATCATGACTTTGACAGGACTCAACGTCTGAATAAAAAATAATCCTGGATGAAAAAGCCTTGTCTTTATGCTGTGTTGTCTAACAATGAAATTTTAATTCAAAACATGGAAAGTATATTACAGATCCAAACCAGGGGTGAATAGGTGCACAGTTACATGCAAGTCACGTCTTGACTCAAAGACTCAATTAATTCTATGCAAGTCTAAATTGGAGTGACTGATGTGTCATCAGACCGAGGTTACTCCTGTCACCACCGCTCTTCTGGTGGTGAAGAAATGCCATGTTCCATGGCTATATTGCATATGGTAGAGCAGGCCACTGATCTCGCACATCTTCTCAGGTATGCACAAAAGTGTGCCCAACGCATCCACGTGCCTTTCAGCACACTATTAGTGTGCTCCATCGTCAACTTAACTGAACTGTGCATTTAACTATTTTGAATGTGAAAGGTCATTTTGTCCACAGACAATTTTTATATTTTGCCAGACCTTGCTCAAACATGTGTGCTTGTGTGTATGGTACATGTAGTCTGGAGCAGTCGTAAAATGCGCCTGTACTGAAAATTCCGACGAACAAATCAACGAGTTACAAATAATTCATCAGGCTGACCGTACGCACACCACACACAAAACCATCTGCATGCATGAATAGTGAATGTGGCCCAAGGTCTACTGCTGCACATATAGGCAGCCTGAACTGCCCTCGGTCTCCAGGCCTAAATGCAGTCTCTGAAGAGCAGTGTCAGAGTTAATGTGCCATTATGGGAGAGAGTGTAGTTTAACTGTCTTTCCCAAGGCCTAACATACCAAGGGGAGACTACATAGATCTAAAAATATATAGACCCACTCCATTACAGTCAATGTTACCTTCTGCACAGCTGTCTAAACTCGACTTTATCCCTGATACATGAAGAAGCTACCTTGTCTTGTAAATATCCTACATGTTTTTATGCCTATCACACATTTACAGAAGAGCCTTTAACACAAAACAGTGGCTGTGAAAATGTGTCTTGATATACAAATGCTAATGTAAAATGGCACAGAGGTGCTACACAGATCATTAAAGGGCTGTTTGACTGCACACTGTTTTATTGGGGAAATGACCCCTGTCGAATAGCCATGACAGTAATGCCACTGGACATCTTGCTCAGTGATCTTTCACAGAATCAACTGCTTGCACAGGTCAAGCTTACTTAAATCCAAATGGAAGACATTCTACAATACTCCAGATACAAGCTTGTATTAACACCATTACCTTTGGCTTTTAGAGCCATTTATTGCTTATTAATAAGCATTCAGTGAATCAGCCTGAAAGAAAGATTCTTTTGTACACTTTCAGAGGTTCACAGCAGCAAATGAGGGTGTGCAAATGATTGACAGGAGAGCAAATAATGAATTACGGCTGCAGTCTTTGGAAGATATAGTACTGTTCACTGGCCCTTGGCTGCATTCAGTACAGTAGTTATGAAGCACAATTTTGGCTGTAGAGCATGTGGACTCAGCTTGTATTTTTCATCTTATGCTATGCAGCCTGCAATTCATGTTTGAGGGGGAAAAAATGGTGTAATCTCAGATAAGTGAATCATCTCTCTAGGAAAAGCGGAGTACGGCCAAAAAAAAATGAGGGGGTGGAAAATGCGTTCCAATTCATCCCAAGAGCCAAGAGATTCATTCAACTATTAAATAAAATAATAAACGTAAATTCACACATACACTAGGCGTCGTTTTAGGGGTCCTGGCAAAAGCGGGAGAAAGCCATTACTTAATCGGAGAAATGAGGGACTGCGATTTAGATTTGAACAGAAAGGTTTAGTGACCCTGCACAGAAGGGGGTCGAAGAGAGACTACAACGCTGCGGAAAGCACAGGCTGCCAGTGACACGTGCAGAGCGACTGGCTGTCCCCTCGCGCATCCTCGAGGGAAACTTCTCCGCGAGGCATTTCACGGTCCTATTGATTAGGCCAGACAACTGCGCATGCACATCTTGTAGCCCCCGCGTGCCTTTGAGCTCCCTGCAGTGTTTTATAAGCTTGTCTCCAAATGATCTGCTTCTAGAGTCGCTGTAATCTTTTAATTGAGAGTGTTAACAGGTATTTTCTGACTTCCTCAATTAAATGCTTACCAAAGTCTCTGTATGCTGGTTTGTCTGCCACCATTTGAAAAAGTTTTTCAACATTTCCGAACACAATCGGAAATTAGCCGTTCATAGTCGCAAACAGGCCTAAACCAACGGTGTATGACCTTTTCAGGAAAAAAAAAAAAAGACGTCACTGTGAATGTCAGAGACATCTGGCCCAAAATGCGGCCAGTAAGTCAAAAGCTTTTACTCTCATTTTGGTCTCCAACACCCTGTGACCGACGCTAACCCCAAATGCAAGGGAGAGGCACTGCTAACCTCAGTTCCTACTGTAGGGAACGTGTCACGGTTGCTTTGATGGTCAGCATACAGTAGTTATAAAGAAGAGGCACGGAGAGTTTAGTATCTGCAATCATCTTATCTTAAGAGTTAAAGTCATTGCTAGGTTATGTATACAGAACTACGTATTTAAACATAAATCCAGTGCATACTGCCATTCCTCTGAGATAAAACAGGTGAAACACCTGTTATGTTTGTCTTCCACATGCTTTGGCAGTTCACAGCATCCATGCATTTCATGCGTGTTCAGAATGCGTAATGTAATGTTAATGTTTTATCCATGTCACCGTGTAAAATGAAATTAGCTGGCAGGCGTAGACGAGCCTACACACACATACTGCTTGCGTTTCCACAATCTGTTGTGTTCTTTCTTAGAACATTTGTACAGTTGTGATTTTAAAGGAAAATGAGGATAGGGGGAGACGGTAAGATTTCAGCTCTATCTACCAACACAGCCGAAAGGGTTGCTTACAACGCGTCACTGCGTACGGGACTCTCTGTGCTTTAAAATAAGCGTGATACACAATTTCCCAAATCTGGGTCCAACGTCTGTTGGCCTTTTGGCTGCCGTCCTCTCTCGGCATCTGTACATCCGTCCTGGATATTGACTTCACTACATTGTGATGCAAATGTTTTTTGTTTCATTTGAGCTGAAAGCCGGCTGTGCGTGTAAATCCTGTTAGCGAATCAAAACAGGAACCACTCCCGCATAGAGAAGTCAACATACCGCTGCACTTTGAATTCAGCAAGTGACAGCACGCATCCGTATCATTTTTTTATCCACACGATCACATCTTTATCGACCAAGCCGTTAACTTGCAATCACCAGACAGACAGGCTAATATTAGCTTCCTACCTTCCGGACAAATTACAGCTAACTTTGCAGTCTTCGTCTATCCAAGCCACAGAAACGTAGAATGTCTGCAAAACTGACAAGATAGCTAACGTTAAATAAGTAGCTAAATTCCTCAGCTTGCCTGCTAACGTTACCAAATCGATTAGGGTCATTACTTCAACCATACTCCGTTTACCTACAACAATTTTGTTGCTTGTGTGTTACTTTAATTCCCTTTCACGTGTGCAAAACAAGGCATTTGCATTGCTTTCAATTTACGATCCAGTGCTTTTGTTTCAACTCGCCTCGGTATTGTGTAAAATGGACGTCCCCCGCTCGGTAACTGGCTAACAGTCTACCGACTTGAATCGAAACGCAAAACTAACAGTACCTAGACAAACTAGCTATATTCTTTATGACCCAGAGCAAGGGCTGTGTGACTACTTGCTCCACAGTTTAAATGACTGAAATTACTCGTTTAGCTCAGTAAATGGCTGGAATTTTTTTCACATGTACCACATGCATTTTAGTTAGAGAAGAAAGACCCCGAGAATGACAAGTTAGCTAGCTAAGCTAGTTAGCGGATTTTGGAAATCACAATTAAAGATGAAAAGTTAGTAGTTACCCACCGTTGGGTAGCCATATTAACTTTGCAACCCGTGTAATTTTCACACCAGTTTGCTGCACAATTATCCTAGCCAGCGAATGCGTTCTTTTAACAACGTTCAACACTTGTTTATATAAACACTGCACACAACCTAACTACCTATAACTAGGTAACGATAGCCAAATTGTATTATGGGGAATCTTTGTAGCGATCTATGTTGGTCTTAACATTTTTGTTGTTTTGGAAAAAAAACTGCAGTAATTTTAACGCTACGTCTCGGTCGGCCAGCTCATGAAGTCTGTGATCGATGTTAGCTCGCTAGCTCACAAAATCAAAACAGGTAATTTAGCGATCCAAGTTAGCAAACGTGGATTAACACACTCAACAAATTATCTGCTAATTACCACCAGCCAAGATGACCAGACTGGTTAACTAACGGCAGATGACCTAACAAATAGTTCCGAATATGGACTAGCAAGATAACGTTAGCTCGCACGTTCAGGCACACGCTAACGTTAGCTTTTAAACTTCTGTTACAGCCAGCAAACGTTTGGTAGCACTTAGCTAAACACTTCCCACGGCAGAAATATGCTGGGCACAGTCACTGCAGTCCAATTTCTCCGTGCTTGTGGAGTCAGTGTCCAGCGATGTAGATGTGTTTAGCCAGCGACCGAGCTAGCTACCTGGAGAACCCATTAAGACCATCAGCAATCATCAGACAAAACTTCATAGCATACCAGCTGAACGTTTTGTACTACTGCTTTGGGGGATATCAATTAATCACTAGTCACTCACAAGCACAGCGGGCTGCAACTGAATTAGCTAAGGCAGCGTGCATCCTGCTTGACTGCAAGTGTAGAACTGTGAGCTAGAGGGCTGGGTCCAAATGACTTTTCATCCCCCCTTTCTTCCCAAAATCGGGATAGCTGCCGATTCCCTTTAGCTAACAATAAACATTCCTGACAGCGCGGCTCCCGCTGACCTGCGCCATCTTTGAAAACTGTCTTTTGGGCAAGGCGATTCTTGGGTAAAAGGACCGCAACAGACAGACGGGAAGCTATTGGATATTAAACTTTAGCCTCGATTTCAACATCGTCCCATCCGCTTACCTTGGGTTTCGCGAAATCCCATCCCAAACAGCAGGACTAAGAGCACTAAACAACGAGGACTTGCATCCATTGTGTATCAGACTTCACTCCAGACAAGCTAGTCGGCAAAGCTGTCTGAGCGGACAACTTCTCTAGTCTTCGCTTAAGAAAAAAAAGACTAAAATCTGATTGGCTGGGAACCCCCAGCCATTCCCCGCCCACACCGAACCCCCCAACTCCGACGACACACGAGCAGTGGTAAACGCAGCTACGACTCCAGTCTGAAAATTTGTAGTTATTAACCCTTTAAAAGGCAGCCCTTTCCAAATTTAATGACTAACACCCACGATTAAAACAGAGCGAACAGTTTACTGTTATATTTTCACATAAAGATTAGAGAGGCTTCCCATGCTTTGAGAGGTTATGAAAACCCAAAAAAACGTGCTAGTACAGGACTGCTGCAGGTTTTTTCCTGTTGGCAATGTGGCCCAGAGCTAGCCCACAAGTCAACCCACAGTGGATCCATAGTGGGCTAAGTAAAGCTATGCCCTAACGAAGGGGCCCGAAAAGAACCCAGTGCTGATTGTGGGCTTGCTGGCCCCTTTGGAGCTAGTACAAGTGCAGCTGGTACTTCAATGCCCATAGTAAACCCACAGTGACCAAACAGCAGACAAGCCTAAGGTAGGGTGCTAAGGGTGTCAACTCTATTGAAAATTAATGGATATATTGCCTCAGTCAATCTAATAAAATAACAACTATTTAAATAAACCAAATATAGAATATAATGAACATTTATTTTGAAGATAACATAAAGAAACAAATATTATTTTCCTTTTAGGTCAGGAGGAAACAGTAGCAAAAATGTAAGTACTTTAGGTAATTTTGTATGTAAAATTATTTTTATTTTCTGTTCAATCACTCAGATGAGCAGCACAAATCATTGCATACCAGAAAGACTAGTGCAGGCCCATTTTAAGTGCCATACTAACTACAAGCAAGAACACGTTAAATGACACCCATCACCATTAATTCCTCTGCTGTCTTTCACACCTCGAGAACCTGAGGCAGGATCTATTTCTGCTACAATAAATAAATAAATAAAATGGCAAGGGGGAGTTGCTGTGGGATTCTATTTCCATGACAACAACTGATACCTGGAGATCTCCAAGTTAAATGCAATTAACCTGCAAGTTCTCTCCTGAGGAGTTTATTTGCGGCTGCACTTGAAACAAGCATCTTAAATGCCTAAGTAACTTGGGAGCCCCCAGCACCACAAGCATAATCTACTTTGGGAAAGATGCCCAATTCATTCATTTTTTAATTGTAATTATTTAATTAGGATAATCTCAAGGAATACACGAGAACAAGGAAAGACATAAAGTCTATGTGAACTACATGTGAGTAAGCTTCTCTATTAAATGTGATTTTGGGTCCTCTTTCCAGATTATCAGATGGGAAGAGTAATGAGATACACAATATACATTTGTTCAGAACCATCCAACTAATACCTGTACTACTGTATATATGCAGTTGATTTTTGACTCTATATGGTAAAGGATACATTCAAATGCCCCATGAAAAAAACAGGATGCTGGCATGTGAAAATCCACAGCTGAACAGATTTTAACTGAAATATTTTGGAGTTTTGAAGTTTATGTGTCCCAGGCTCAAACACAACTTGCAGGGTTATTATATTTACTATATTTAGTAGACCATCTGAGCAAATGTGTGGAATTACCGTTGCTGAGGGAATGTGCAGCTGGTTAAATTCCCATGTTGTTCCTATGGCAGTGTAAATTGGCTCCCTACCACATCTTTGTCAATGCACAATCACAATGTTTTGCCACACAACTTCCCTGTGGTTAAACAGCAGACAAATATAGTCAAATTTCAAATGCTGGCCTGTATGTATTCAGGTAGAATGTGTGTGAGTGAGTGTGTGTGTGTGTATGTGTGTGTGTATTTGGGGGCAAGGGGATTTTGACAGTTGACTCCTGACCTTGTTGGAATCCCAATTCCTTTTCATTTTAGTTGCACCCAAACGTAAACCATGACCATCACCAGAAAAAAATATACATGGGTGTTCAGATGAAAATAATCTGAAAATGATTCTAAAATATCCTTTCATCACATGGATGCCAACACAACACAGCTAAACCACCCTGACAGTCTTTTCTAAAATGAACATCATCACAGTAAGTTAAAGCATTTACAGTTTTACGCATGAAGAGGTAATTGTCTGATTAACAGAAAAACATTTTCTGAAAATGAGACACATAAAAAACTGTCACCATATGAAAGACACATTTGCTTTATAATCTTAGATATCAGTGAGTATGTTAAAGTAAAAGATGGTGAAGAACAACACAAAATACGAAGTGTGCTAATCAAATACTGACAGTTGAAGGCGTGACTGTGATTGTATCCTCGTGCGAGGCATTCAACCCGAATTACTTCTGTAAATATGTGGTTGGAGAATATGCAAAATGTATGCTACACAAGTCTGCCAAGCAAATGAGCAATGTGTATAAGTCTGTACATAAATTGCCTGTGTCACTGACTCACAGAGGCAGAGAGTGTCTGTTCCTGCTCCCTCCGCCTAAATCCCCCACACAGTGGCATTGTGTGATATCAGTCCCGGGGGGGCCCTGTTGATCTTTGCATGGGTTTGTGCGTGCGGCGAAAAGCCCCCCCCCCCCGAAAAGGGGGAGTAGATGTGAAACGCAGCTCCGTGTAGAGGTTTCGCAACGCTGTTTGCTCAATCGTTCGGGGGACTGTGGACCCGAGTGGTCGGCAGACAGGTGGGTGCTGTTTGTTGACCGCTCCTGACAGCCGCAATTGGGATTTCAGCGGGTTGACTTGTGCTGCTTTCTGCCCCTCTCCCATCATCCTGTTTCTGGTACGAGTTTATTCTTTCCATATGCAGGTGGGTAGAGACAGGCCCCAGGCTGAGGTTGCATTTGGACAGTGGGTGTGTAGTCCTGACAGGGCAAATTAGAACTCAGGCTTTGAATGGTCAGGTTTGCACCACATACTTCACTGGTGGATTATCACAATAATAGATAAATGAGGCAAATCATTCATAACTCAGTCTTATTAAAGCCATCTATATCCATGCTTAGTACAGAGTATTCAGTCCCATTCTTTCTGTTTCACTACATTCCCCTTGTGTTCAGGCATTTTTAAACATTTGTGATGAATTCACATGCACTGCAATGCCCTAAAATGGTCATCTAACAACCTACGTCAATTTACAAAGGGAAGGAAAGAGAGTTTTCTAGGAAGTATTACCCCATATTAAAAAACCATGAAAGTATAGGGTGATTGAACGAGTATATCAATGACTGATCGCAAATGGGTTTCCTGTGGGTAGTAAGAAGCTTGTAAGAGCACTTCAGTTTTCAAAATAGTACAAATATGAATAAGCTAGATCAGCATTTCTATAAGGCAACACAACTATGTGCATTGCCACATGGGCTGCATTATTCATATGCTTTACTACTTACCAGAACTCAATGTATGTACCGGTAGTCCCTCTTGCGTCATATTGGTCTCCCTGTGTCTCTAGCTTCTTTGTGATAGAGGAACCTATGTTCTTATTCAGACTAATGATCCCATCACTATCAATAGAGCGGAGATGCACAGGAAAATCAAACCCCATGCAATCCAAGGGATCACAGTAGTAAGTGTAATTAAGGGGAAGTACAACTATTTTTTTTAGATGCATTGAGACTAATGGTACTAATGTAACTGAGGTACTTTATATTATCATCACCCCCTCCTTCAGAGATCCACAAATAGTTCAAATGCAGTGGGTTGTGAAAAATAACCTCCCTGATTTGAGCCTTTGTGGTCTCCTTGTGGAGCTTGGCCTTTTGGAGTCTGTCTTCAGAGCTTTTCATGTTCCGATGACCACAAGAGCATTCTGCGCTTCTGCCCCCCTTTGTCCCGGCTGCGTCTAAAGCCAGATTGATAAGATGAAATCCTTCTATTGTCAGAATGAAAGTTAGCTAAGCTCATTATTGTACTGATTGAGGAACTTTTATTCATAAATACTCACATGACACGGCCGTACCAACTCAGCTCTGTATTGCCCATGCAGTGCCTCATTCCTAATAGTTTCATTTTGAATGGATCTGCTTCAATGCTCATTGCTGACTGTACAGAAGAATTTTTGCTATGGTCACAAAATGACCCTCTAATAGTGGCTTGATTCTGAATAAATGGTAAGCAAGCGCTAACAGGAATAAGCTCTCTTCAGAAGAGCATTAGGATCACACTGCAACACTGAAGTAGAGCCATTTAGGTTAACTTCAAAGCTCTTTAACATGCACATGGCTCCAGCAAAAGACTGGAATAGAGCAGTGACTACAGAGGTGTGACTGCAGGGAATTTAACTGCAAATATGACTGGTTAATATGGTGATAAATCCTTGTTGAAGTAAAATTAAGCATGTATGTCTAATTTTTGTGCAAATACACAGTAATTCCATGAATACAAGTAAGTGCAAGTAGGGTGTAACTGCCATCTAGTAGAGTTGTTGATAGTATATCCAAGGATATTTGGAATTTCCAGTATAATTACACAAATCACAAAACTGCATATTCCACAGCAGTTCCTCTGTAAAAAGATGTAGATTTATACTCATTACACATTACTTACGAAATATGTACACTGTAATTACTTATGAATAATGGTTCCCTTCTTTTTTGCTGTGATTCTGAAGAAAACAGAAAAATGACACCAAACACACCTAATACAAGATGAGTCACAAGTGTTTTTCTCAAAATGGTATTAGCTGACAGGTAATGAACATGCGTTTGAGATACGGCTAGTACTCAAAAAAAAAAAGCTGAAAAGGTCAACAAGGCAATCACACCATTGGTCACATGTACATCTGGGCGCTTATCTGGAAGGATCGATGCGATTGCTTCCCTCTGCATGCTCCGCCCCCCTAAGATCAAGGCTTGAGTTTGAAGCGCACGGTCTTCGTCGGCTTCCTCTCTCTCCTGCATATGACTTTCCACCCCAGCCAGCATGTGATCTCCAGCCCTGTTCTCTTTTTCCGTCTGAAGATCTCTGATGCAACAGCATGTCTTTCTCAGCCAGGCACAGAGCACTGGGGCTGTCTCACCAAGACCTTTAACCAGAGACCGCATTAGATTGTCAATGCTGAACAGTGGGGTGTCTGCTGGCTTTGAGTTTGTCTCACCTCTTTATTGCATAATTGAAGGCATCGCTTCAATGGGAAGTCAGCTCACCAGACACACCTGTCAGCTTCTAATTGAATGCCGACTGTGAAGTCTGGATTCTGGTCCTCCGTAGCAGGAATCGCCTATCCCAGGTGTACAGTTTGGCATATTTTGTCATCTACATCATACTGTGTAGCACTGGATGTGCTGTGCTTGTTATAGTTATATGCTCTGTGAAGGTGTCAGTGAAATTAGCTGTCCCTGTGGGGATAACACAGTGGTCTGTGCTACATTTGGGTCAGATTTTCCTTACAGATCACCTGGGGTGGGGTAGGGAGGGGGCAGAGTTATGAAATTCCAAGGTATTTTTGAGCTCTCCATACAAAACGGTCAATTTAAGATTTAATGCCAAGGAATTTTCTGAAGGCATTTGTGTGCCATAGCATCCCGCAAAGGAACTGGTTTAAACACCTCACCACTGATGAAAGAGGTTATATTGTTTTGTGATCTGTGATCCAGACCACTCAAGATAGTTGTCTGGATGAGTCAGTTGTTAGGATCAGTATCAAGCTAAAGTGGTCAGAAATAGCCTCTGGTACTACTGTTCTAGGACAACTTCATCAGTTCCATTATGGCATTGTGGGATTATGCATTGTCCAGAAGATTGCAAAAGCATTAAGTAGTTCTGTGAGCATATTAAACGAACCATACCTAGCAAGCTAACTCCCACTTCAGTCATGGTAAATGTTACTGTGAAATGGATAATTGACGCTATATGTTGCCCCCCACAACCATAAAAGCTTAAAAAAATAATGTATTAGAATAAAACAAATACTATGGCTTATTCACTAGCAAACTGGTTGTTGCATTTTCAGAGATAAGCTGGTTGTATTAACAGAAGGGTAAAGCCTTTCCTTGTTTCCCACTGATGTGTCATATAGGATCACACCAAGAACATTTTGTACAAGGAGAAAATGAAAAATGTTGAAATGCTTGCAAGACACAGGAGAGCAGATTAACGAGAGAACTGGCTTAACAGTAGGAAAGCATGGAGGGCCATTTTGTGTTCTGAACCTCTGGATAACTTGTCTGGACCACTGTCTAGCTCGCCAGCCAACTAACTTGTCTGGACCATTAGCAACTGACTGGTTTGGACACTAGCTTGAGAGCACTGACCACAAAACGTCCCTCCTGCCTCTGCGCTGATGGTTGTCAGTTGCTGATGACAACCACAGACACACACAGCTGGAACGACCGCCTGGCCAAGACCGTTGTTTTCAGGATGTTTTCATCATAACGGGGGATTTCGGTGAGTTGATTTATGGGTTGATTCCAGGTCCTCTGACAAAAGCTGACAAAAGCTAACACAAACCAGAAGCCATAAGCTGTGAACTCACCCTTTGCCTGTCAGCTCCGTAACATGTAAGAGAGGTCTGGGGATTGGCTGGGGCCTCATCCCTCTGGCGGGCTGGGGTCTCATGTCTGCTGCTTTCGCCATTCTCTCAGATACACAAATTACACATACTGCAGGACACATGAGATCTGTCCTTGTAGAACACCATATGACAAGAGATTTATTATGTGATGATATGTATGTACATGTTTGTCGTACAAACGACCAATGAGCACATGCTATGACTGCTTGAATGAACTGATCACAATAGTTATTGTACAGAACCAGTCAAAAGTTTGGACCCACCTACTCAAAGAAGGGTTTTTCTTTATTTTTTACTATTTTCCACATTTGAAAATAATTGTAAACACATTAAAACTATGAAGTTATAACAATGGAATTTTGCAGTGACCAAAAAAGTGCTGAACAAAACTGTCTTAGATTTTAGATTCTTCAAAGTAGTCCAAAAATATTTTTTCACACTGAATGTTTTTGGAAAGAAATTCATACATTTGTCAAATTTCAAGTATTTAAGTACAAGTTTTTAGATCAGAATGTCTTTGAATGCATGTTTCTCATTATCTTAATAAGGCGAGTCCAAACTTTTGCCTGGTACTCTACGTTCCTTAACCAATAGCATCTAACAAATGTGCCTCAAAAACCTACCTCAAAAAAAAAACAAATTATTTTTAAAGAAAGAAAGTGTTCAGCATCTTATCGGTAATTGTGCAAGGCTACAAAATAAGACAAAATTTAATATCTGTCAAGCAGACATTCAGTTTTGTATTTTCATTTTAGCTGTAAGTAGACTGATTACAAGCAATGTTTATGTCACATGCTTTTCATTCCACCTTTTCGCATGACAGTGGGTTGTGGAGACAAAACTGACTCAGGCATCAGATGAGACACCACGTAGACTGGTAAACAGACATTCCACCCTTCCAGGGAATCTCTGCAGTTCTCCTGCGTGGGCGGCTTAAGTTTATGAGTTAATATGCATGCAGTCTTCCTGGGTCTTACAGAGGAGACAGTAAACTGAGGTCCCTACTCATTGTGCTCAGTAAAGACCCCATGGTGCCACTGGTACCACTAATAATAGCAAGAATCGCAGTTTTTCCATTTTACCAACTGATAATGTCCCAGTTCATCTGACGAAGTACCCCCCCACACACACACACACCCAAAAAAAGGCTGCCAGGTATGTATTCTACATCCACCTTGGTTGATGAAAAGACACTATATAATACTATATAAACACAATCAATATATGATTGATTGATCAATATATATCAGTGCATATACACCAGTGTATATGCAAGAATCAGGGTATAACTAAATGCATGTGTACACAATATTAAAAATAATGATCATAATAATACTTTTGCTAGTGGGTAAATTGCATGGAGGGGTGCCTTGTATCTGCCCCGAGTCTTTGTTCCAGACAGACACAAGTTGTCTACTTTCATTCACAATTCACCATGTACCCCCAGGCCCGGGAGAAAAAGACGGCTTGTCAGAGAAAAATCAATATTAGAGAGAGCTGCGCTCATGAAGAGTGCAGAACAGACAACAGGGGCGTCCTCTCCAGCCACAATGGAGTAATGGGTGCTCATGGTGAAATAAAAGTGCTCTCACAAAACTGTCTTTTTCACACTTGGGTTTTTACTCCTCATAAAATAATAAAAAACACATTCTCTTAACCTTTTAACACATTTGCAAGATTTGGCATTTGTACTCAAACACATTTAAGCAATAGAGGTTTAACTCAAAGCTTCAGGGTCCATATTTAATAATTTTGAGAGTAAAAGATAAAACAAGGTCGCACAGAAGGCAAAGTCCTCAGTGAGTAAGTAACTGTGACGCGAAGTTCACTTAGCAGTACGGTCTGATTCAAAATAAATGTGCTTTGGGAAGCGTGGACACAAAGACTGCACAAAACCAAATGCAACAAGACTCACATTACATTACTGTAAAGTCTGGAGTAATACCTGTCATAATTGTCATTGTGCAAGACTAGTTCCATTTACAATAGCATTTATACCTTTGGATAAAAGTCCATAGAAACTACATGTGGCTGGGATATCCCCATAGAATGCGGACCA
Source organism: Megalops atlanticus (assembly GCA_019176425.1). Classification (NCBI taxonomy): domain Eukaryota; kingdom Metazoa; phylum Chordata; class Actinopteri; order Elopiformes; family Megalopidae; genus Megalops; species Megalops atlanticus. The sequence continues at coordinate 18,783,130 of CM032898.1, read as the reverse complement.
ATTAGATTCTTAAAAAAACATACAATTCTTCTTACAATCATGTATTCATACACATATTAGATCAGCCAGACATATTGTCATAAATACCCATATAGTCTCTATCGTAATAATCAACATAGTTATTGTCTATTTCAGTAAAAAACACATTAATGCTCCATAAAGAAACAGCATTAACCCCTCTCACTTTCTCAGATGTTCATTACATGAGTGTGTGTGAGTGTGTTATGTGACTGTCATTCAGCAGATGCACTTAGCCAGAACAACTTACATCAGTTACATGTAATCCATTTATACAGCTGGATATTTACTGAGGCAATGATGGGTTAAGTACCATGCACAAGTAAAGAGCTCCTTACCACTATGCTACACTGCTATCATGTTTGTCACATACTAGACTTCCCATTTGATCACAGTGACCATGTCATATTTTTCCAGTAAAACTTGGAGCTGTAAACTGAGCAACAAGGCCTTAGAGAATGTGCCGGAGGATACACAGTCTTAACTCCTACGCTTATCTCTTATTGTCTGTTCTGGATCTCATTTGGGAATCCGATAAAGCATTAAAAAAATCATTACTGGCTTTCCGTTGTCTGTGACATCTCTGTAACAATGATTACTGATATTCTGTGAGGAGGTGGAAGCTAAACGGAACAGGCTAACCAGCTATATGCACTGAATGAAAATGGACCCATAATTGCTCTCAAAGGGTACATGTTCAAAAACAAGGCAGGACTCCCCAGTACTAGGTCTTGTTAAACCAATTAAAGTGACAATGCCATGAGGCCTATTTGGATTCTGGATTTACTTCCAAAGCAGTGAGTGGTGAAACGAGACCCTGAATGTATTTTCTCCAAATTTATCTGCTGGAACACTGAGTACCCGTCTTTATAGCGCTATGAAATCATACTACCCTCTAGTGGTCATTCAGAGTCATTGCGTGCGCAAAATGGAACGATGCCAGACAGCCGTTTACCCACGAGTCCAATTCAGGAAAATGCGCCTGTAAATTGCTGTCTGGTTTATTGCTTGGAAACAGCAGTTGCATTTCGCCTAAAACCTGCTGAGAAAGGATAATGTATAAACTCTGAAAGGGGTGGTTGGAATAGTCTGTGCTACGTGAGTAGCATGAAGAGACTTGTACAGGAGAGAGGCTTTTCATTTCAGTGGCACCAGGAGAAGCTACACTAATAGGTTCCAGGGGGAGAGTGTGTTTACCTTGGTGAAGATCGTCACCTGCTTTGTTGCATAGGCCCTGCAACATTCCCGCACACAGTCACCGACAACAGGTTCCCATAGTCATACAGCGTGTTCACTGATCTCTCTTTAACACGTGCGCATGCGCACACACACACACACACATTAAGCACACATACATCAAGCACACCTACACCGAAACCCCGCATGGTGGACATAGTTAACAAATGCATACATGCACACTCACACACACTCATTACAGATACAGAGATAACTCAGTACATTAATACATGTTTACATTGGCTTATGGTGAATTGAAATGCAGTATTGCCAGTTCAAGGGCTCTTCTTCATTACAGAGATTCTGTATAACTGTCAGTTTGGTGTAGAGCTCCCCTGGTGGTCATATGCCATCAGTGTTTAGGCTCAACAAATTTGTGTACTTAAAACAGAAATGTGTTGCTACACAATATCCTGAGAGGTCTGCTTCAGTGGCCATCCTCCTGTGTTTGGTTTTTTTCTGTAGCTTGTAGTCGAGTGAAGGAGCTGAGAATAGGTTGTGACAAGGTTGTACGGAAGTTGTGACAGCCAAGTGAGCATGCTGACAATGTCGGCAGAGCGTTTTAAGACTGTGTGGTTGTGAGAGGGTGGTGAGAATGTTGCAAGGAAACTGTGAAGAGACATAAAGGGGGAAGTGGTTTTGAGATAGCTGTGAGGGAGTTGAGTGGAGGCTGGGAGGTGTTTGTGACAGGTCCACTCACTAGGCAGTGGGACAGGTTGGCAACCCTCAGTGGAGAGTGGGGGACAGTGGATAGAGCCTTACCCAGACTCAAAAACAAACTACACCATGGCGGCATCCAGGGTAGTTCACAGCCACCAGCTCAGAGCAAGCCTAACACTGTACTGTAGGTCTCCCCAATGAGCCAGCACAAAGGAATGGGATTCCTATGGGCATCGCAAAAATACACACATGCCCGCATGTACACACACAGGAACACCCATGTACAAGCAGGCATACACACATAGGCACACAGAAAAGCGGAGACACATGTAGTGGGTGTAGACTGCGTTGTGTCTTATATTAGATGTTATGTGGGTCAGCGAGTGAGTTTTGAACTGAGGTTCTTGCTGCTCACTGCCAGCCCCTATGGCCAGTGTCGCTACCAGTAGAGCTAAAGGCAATTTGCCCCTAGGCTATCGGCAACAATGCTAGTTAACCAAGTCTCTCGCGGAGTGACGTAACCCCTGTAACTGCTGGGCTACCTGCTACCCGCGACCCCACAGGCAGGGGCGAATCAACCTTTTTACAAGTGGGGGGGGGGTCTGGGAGGGGGAGGTGAGTAATTTCTCCTTGAAAAAAATACCTAATCATACTTGACTTCCTAATTAACATTTCTACATTTCCCTTACGTCAATAGTATGTAAATAATATCAGGTTTGTGTAATGTACAATGTGGTGTCACACCATAACATTCTAAATTCATTAGCATGTCCTACTATTAAGTATTGACTTTAGAGTTTTTAGTGCCTGTAAAACATGTTTTCATATCCTATAAAATGATTATCCGATAAAATGAATATAAAATGATTTTTTTATGTTTTTGTTTTGTTTTAAGAGTTTTTAAATTGATTTGCTCTCAAAAATACACTTACAAAGGGTAACATTTACAAAAAGGGAAGTTGAAAACATGAAAACAAAATGAGGCAATAGACTGATCATGTTGACCTGATACTAAAACGACGTCAAGCTTTTAATTTTCTGTTCCGAGAATGAATCAGATATCTGGGAGAACTGGGAGAACACAGAGTAGATCTTCTCTTTAATCTTTAACCCTGACCAACCACCTCAATTTACCCTGGCCATATTCACTACTCAGAACAACCAGAGGTACTCTTTTTCTCTTTACAAGAAACAAATTGTTTAGCAATCATTTTTCTGTCCAACTTGTCCAGCCTCTCCTTTTGTATGTGACACACAGCTACACTATTAAGGCGTGCAAGACCTCTCCATCACCATTGATGGCACCACAATACCATCCTCTCGATCAGCAAAGAGCTTGGGTGTCATCCTCGACAACAAACTAGACTTCAAGGAGCACATTGCTTGCACATCACGGGGCTGTCGATTCCTTCTCCACATCAGGAGGATTCGTCCGTTCCTGACAACATACGCCACGCAGCTCCTTGTCCAGGCCACAGTGCTCTCTCGTCTGGACTACTGCAATGCTCTCCTCGCAGGCCTCCCAGCCTGCACCACCCAGCCTCTGCAGCTCATTCAGAATGCAGCTGCCCGACTAATCTTCAACCTCCCCAAATTCTCCCATGTTACTCCCCTGCTTAAATCCCTCCACTGGCTTCCTGTCACAGCCAGGATCAGATTCAAAACACTGACAAGCGCGCCTTCTCTGCAGTTAACAGGACAGCCCCTATCTACCTCCAAGACCTCATCCAGCCCTACACACCCGCCCGGCCCCTACGCTCAGCAGCAACTGGACGTCTTGCTCCTCGCGCTGACAGAGCGGGAGGTTCTCGCTCTGCAAGGCAACGACGTTTCACCTCCATCGCTCCCCAGTGGTGGAACAAACTCCCTGTCCCACTATGGACAGCTCCATCACTCCTATCCTTCAGACGTGGACTGAAGACACATCTCTTCAGACTCTATCTGGACTGACCTATCGCACAATTGCAGACCCCCACCAGTCACTTTCCAACTCCTGTCTGCTGACATCTTTCAGCTCCCCATCTGGATCAGTGCTGTTAAAAATTGCTGTGTGTTTTTTTGTTTGTTGTTATCACCTTTACTCTGACACTCATTGCGATGTTTGAATTTGGATATTTGGACTCATCAAATGTTTCGATATTTTCCAAAAATGTTAAGATTTAAGACTTGTAGTTCGTTTTGTAGTCCACTTTTCGAACGACATATCCAATAGAGCAATGCGGGGGGAACGTCCTGACAAATCAGATACTGCCATCTCATCCGGGCATTCTGGGATCTTCGGTTGAAAACCGTTGGCTCTGAGAAAACCCAGTTAGGCTTGCTAGTGGAAGACACAGTAGCAAAGACGACAGTTGGTAGTTAGCTAGCTAACAAACAACTGTAATCGTTATAAAATGGTTCAGTGCTTTGTCTCGGACTGCAGCCACTGTACATATGTGAACGACTGCAAATTTTTCAGGTTTCCAAAATGCCCCACTGCAAGAGAACGATGGATAAGACTCATAAGGTATGTTTTCTCCATTTTTCTTTTTACCACATTTATGCTAGTTAGCTAGCTAACTGTGGCAGGAAATGTTAGCTGTGGCTAGCTGGCTAACTAGCAAATCTTGTCAGGTAAGATAGCTATCTAGCTAACTAGCTAGCTAGTGTCAACGTCCGGTGATGATGTAGCTATGTAGCTAACATTACTTGATTAACATTAACCTTAGTTCATTTAGCTGGCAACGCTGTCTTGGATGATTTAGTTTAATTTAGCGATCTAGGTAGCTAGCTATGTGTTTCTGTGGAAAATTTACATTAGCTAGCTAACCTTAACAGTACCTTAGCTATGTAGCTAGCTAATTCTGTGGCGGTTACTGGCAGGAAACACACAAACTCCCTCAAACTGGCGCTCATGTCTGTGAGTTTCCCTTCCATTCTGCTAATCAAAGATTGTGGATAACGTTAACAACAGAGCTCTACAGCGAAGATGAACCACTTGAACGTGGGTGAAGTAACCTATTCAGTGAAATTCAAAAATGATTTGGTTAATTTAAAATAAGGTGAATCTCATGTGTTTGAAATGAATCATTCTGAAGTATGAAATGAATAAAGTATTCAGTAATAGAATAAATCGAGTATTTTTGTTATGGACTAAACTGCTTAATCATGTTGATATACTGTTGCCATACAGTGACATAGGACTGTTTTAATGTTTACTTTATTGTTTGTCAATGTAATATTTACTTTAGTATTTCTTCATGTTTATTAGCTGGGCAATTAAGCCTAAAATAACAGTGCTACGTTTTTAATATAGCCTACGCATATGGTTATTCTACACCCATGGTCACCAACCCATCAATCATAATCGACTGGTAGATCTTTGAGACTTTCCTTGTAGCTCCCGAAAATAATAGAAAAATAAATACACAAATACCTTATGTGGCTGATTGATGCTCAGTTTTGCAAGCACCTCTCTCTCTCTCTCTCTTGATCCAGCTGTTGTATTTTTTTCAGCGTAGCAGGTGCTGCATTAAAGTGACCAATGAGATAAGAGAAGAGTACCGGTACGTTAACTGTCGTAAATGTCAATAAACAGTGCACTCGCTGGTGATAGCCTGGAAGGTAGCGAACTGTTAGCTAGCATGGCGGAGGCCCCACGGAAGAAGGCAAAAACGTACCATTTCCATCCAGAATGGGAAGAGGAATTTTTTTTACCTTAGTGATAAGCGTGTATGCAGGCCTTAGCTGGGAAGGTTGTGTAATTTTGTCATGTAATAACACTGGTGGTCAAACTGATAAACTCGATTCGAGCAAAAGCGCTTCAGCACCGCTTATTCAAGGCGTTATTTGCAGAGGAGGCTCGTCCATTAAGGAAAGGGAGGACCATCCTCCCTAAAATTTCAGAGAAAAATAAACTTCCAAGAGAAAAATAAATATGTAAATTTAACAGATTAATCTGTTAAAAATACTGATAATACTACCATTTTAACACTTCGAAGTCACAAAAATTGTCTCCCCGCATCAAAAATACTGACAGCACCCCCTACCGCAATTGAAAATTACTGTACGGAGGTACAGTTTGGCCGGGTCTAGCCAGAGGCTCTAGATTTAGCGCCTAACGTCAGTAAACCAATCAGCAGAGCTGATTGCAGTGGTGAACACCCAATCAGAGTTTTGAGGGAGGGGTTATCAATGATGTCATGCAAGAATCTTGTTTTGTGTCATGTCACACAGCAAGAATAAGAATTGTCATGTTTAGTTGTAAGTCTTTTCTGTTAAAAGCTAGCTTTGTTGATCGCTAATAAAGCCACAATGGAGACAGCGGATGTTGTCCATGTTTTACTAAATACACAATTTCACTTGTTGGACTACAGTGAGAAGGTTCGGGTCAAAGCAGCAGGCAGACCAGTTCCAAAAATCAAGATAACCAAACCAAATGGTAAGGTCAGTGTGTTCAACACCACATGGTATGAGAAATACCCCTGGCTCACTGGCAGCTTAATGAACAACCGTTTGTATTGCTGGCCTTGCCTACTAATGGGGAAATCTCAAACATGGTCTGTTCAGGGATTTAATGACATACAGAATTTGGACAGGGCAACAAAACGGCACGATAAATGTAAAGACCACGTTGGTGCTGCAGTTAGATTGACATTGCTGGGCGGGATGCCAATTGATCAAGTTGTGGATGAGGGTGTATGGTTGCAAACTGCGCAGCACACTGCAAAAGTGCGCCATAATAGAGATGCTCTGAAGTGCCTGGTTGATGCCACTGCTTATCTGGGCATGCAAGAGTTGGCATTCAGGGGGCATATCGAGGGGGCCAGTTCAGACAACAAGGGAAACTATAGAGAGCTAGCAGAGGTGATTGCACAATATGACGATTTACTTGCAGAGCATTTGCAGTCTTCATCAGTGTTTACCAGAATGTCCATACACCATACAAAACGATTTGATTTCAGCAATAGCCACCTCACTTAAAAGCGAAATCAAGCAGGAATTAGACGCAGCTCCATTCTTCTCTTGACAGATTGATGAAACCACAGACATAAGCTGTCATTCACAGCTCTCAGTCATCGTCAGATATGTAGACCATCACAGAACTATTCAGGAACGTTTTCTGGGTTCTTCTGATGTGTCGAGTGGGCGAGATGCGCAGTCGTTCGAGTTTGTGCAGGCCGAGATGTCAGGGTACAATTTCGCGGAGAAACTCATTGCACAAACTTATGATGGTGCTGCAGTGATGGCCTCAGATCTTAATGGTTTGCAGGCTAAAGTAAGAGAAGTGGCTCCTAGTGCAACGTTTGTTCACTGCTATGCCCACCGCCTGAATGTGGTCTTGAGTCAGGGTGTCAAGTTCATCCCCAAGGCAAAAGTCTTTTTCGCTACGCTGGTTGGCTTCACGTCTTTTTTTTCCAAATCCAGCAAGAGAGTGGCAATGCTTGAGGAATTTGGTTGTGCTAAAATGCCTGGGAATGCTCCAACACGTTGGAATTTCTCATCCAGGGTGGTGAATACAATTGCCTCTAATTATGACAAACTGGTAGAGACGTTCACTCACATCGTTGAACATCCGTCTATGGATGACGAGACCACACGTTTGGCTGATGGATTGAGAGCTAAATTAGAAGACTTTGATTTCATGTTTTTACTTTTTTATTTTGAGGAACTGTTTTCACACACTGATGTTGTATTTGATATCTTGCAACACAAATCAATGGATGTTTCCTTTTGCAAAAGGCGCATAGAAAACCTCCTGCAAGTGCTAGATGAGCTAAAATTAGAGAGGGCCTTTGATAAGACATACACTAAAGCTGCCACACTGACAGAGGACCCAGAATTAGCTCACAGGAGGAAAAGAAGGCAAGGCCAGCAGGATCAACGTCAGGTCTATAAAACGCTGTATGATTCCACTCACGGCAGCATCAGGGCCCAAGTCATTCAGCGCTTCCAATATCTTGACCACTTGCATTTCATGGAGCTTTTAGATTTTGAAAAATTGGACTCTTTCAAAACAGAATTCTCAGCTCAGGCACTGGCCAACTTGTCAGAAACATATGGCCATCTATTTGACGAGGTGAAATTGAAAGTGGAACTGCAGCATTTTTATAGTGATGCAGAGATCCATTCATCCCGAAAACTGTGTGATGCAATTAGCTTCATGAAATCCAACAGGCTTGATGAAGCAATGCCTGAGCTATACAGACTAATGTGTCTGATTACCACTATCGGTGACACCTCTGCAGGGGTTGAGAGAAGTTTTTCATGCCTGAAGCGAATAAAAAGTTATTCCAGAAACACCATGGGACAGGACAGGCTGAAAAATTTAGCCATCATTTCGATTGAAAAGAGGATAATCAAGTCTCTTCAACAAAATCCTCATTAGTATGACAAGGTCATAAATATCTTTGCTACCCAGACAGCCAGGAGAGTCAACTTCTTTTTCAAATGAATGCCCACACCCTCAGTAATTAGCTTAAACCTGGCACGTCCCATTCACTCTAAGACTACAATTTATCAGTTTCAATCAGTATAACAATCTGTTTTTATATTCTAGCAATTTAGCTTTAAAACAACAGAATGCAGCAATCTACCCCTTTTTAGGTATATAACTGCTTTCACATTACAACATTGCCAACTATATCCCAAAAAGACACCAATTAGAATGCTAGCAAGCTTTTATCAGTGCTTACTGTGCTGTTGTATTTTGTCTTTTAGGTAGTTAGCTCACTAGTTGTAGACCAAAACTCCTTACTGCTGCTTTAAATGTGTCTGGGTTTTACCTGCCTGCATATGCCCTCACTAACACCCCCCTCCACTACCACCACCACCACCAAACTTCACCAAGCGCACCTTCCTTGCTCCCCTACTTTTACAACCACCAGCTGCCACTGGTTATTGGATGAGCTCGATGCCACTTACGGAGACCTACTTCTCCAAGTTGTCCGGTGGTTGAGTTGCGGCAAAGTGCTGCAGCGATTTGTTGACTTGCTACCTGAGATAAAGACTTTTCTGTCGACAAGGAACGAGGAGCACGAGGAACCGTCAGATGATGCGTGGCTACTGGTCCTGGGGTTTCTGACAGACCTAACGGCAAAACTGAACACACTCAACAAGGAGCTCCAGGGAAAAGACCGACACCTCCCCCACATGATAAGCGCAGTGAATGCGTTCAAGGCCAAGCTCTGTGTTTGGACCACACATCTAAAGAACAGGAGGCTGACACACTTTCCTAACCTGGAGAAAATGTCACAGGCCATTGAAGACAAGGATGCTTTTCACCCTGAGCAGTACTGTGCTCACCTGGACAAAGTGGCAACAGAGTTCAATCAGCGTTTTGGTGAGTTAGACGCCATGGAAGATATTGCTGCATTCATCTCAAACCCATTCCTGCCCATTGATATGGAACAGGTAGCAGCCAAATTCCAGCAAGTATTTACTTTGACAAGTGGAGTTGACATGGAGATGGTTGATTTGCAAAATGACATAGAGCTGAAAGCCAGATCAAGGGACAGTGACTTTTGGGGACTTGTCAGCAGAGAGAAGTTTCCTCTCCTCACCGCATGTGCACTAAGAGTGAGTGCCTACTTTGGATCCACTTACCTCCGTGAAATGGCATTTTCACAGATGAAAATAATCAAATCAAAGTACAGGAGCTGCCTTACTGACAGACACCTCACAGACTGCCTCAGACTGGCTGTCTGTAGCTATGAGCCAAACTACAAAGCACTCACAGACAGTATTCAGTCACAGCCATCACACTGACTTGAGTGAGTAACATGACTTCAACAGTTTTGCCTTCTGATGGCATTGTGAAAAGTGATGCTGCATAAGATGGGATACAGAACTGCACTTAGCTTAATTGCACTGACTGAGAATTTTGTTAGCACACATTACAGTTCTACTTTTTAAAATGCTAATGGTAAATGTAGTAACTTGCATGAAGCTTCAGTGGATAAGCGTAACAGTTAACAATGGCACTTCATATGATCTGCTCACTGCAAGTGTGTTGATTTTTTTTCTTTGTTGTCTACTATGAACAAAATAATTTCCTCATACAAATGGGAAATAGGCCACATGCCTTTATTTTTTGTGTTGGAATGAAATTAAATAATGCAACTTAGAACTGAAGGTATGATGTAAAATTCTTAAAGCAAGGCAGCTATGGCCTGTTTGATATGCTAGTTACAGTGTTTTCTTGGTTGCATCAATTTGAAAGTTGGACCAAAGCATTTCATGTAATTCAAATACAATTAGCCTAAATAAAAGGCCTCAAGTTGGAAGTACGATCTGGACAGCCTTTTTCTCTCAGCACTTCAATAGGTAGATCTTGCCTTTCACCAAGGCTGAGGTCAGGGATCTTGGGCTTAAAAAGGTTGGTGACCACTGTTCTACACCGTCATTCATGAGGCTGTGTCGTCAGTGCAGGTACATCACATTTGTATGCAAATTTAATGTATGTCTATTTCGCTTCCCGAAGATGTAGTGCATTTTCATTTTCTCTGTGTATTCTCATTTAAACGGTAAGCTATTTCACCGTTTTTTCCATGATCCATCGCTAATATATAATTTATATTGTTACATACATATATCCCCACTATTAAATTAGGGGGAGCAAACTTGTGCTTTTGCATCCCCACTTTTTCATCATCACACTATGTCATTTTTTAACATTATTAATGTTGTGAGCTAGTTTGAATCAAAAATAAATATATCTGGCCATTTCATGTATAATCTATGAATCAAAAATTACTTTTGAACTGCGGCCCAATGCGCACCACGTTGGTGCGGAGGAGCGGGGACTTGAAGATGAGAAGACAACAAACATAATTTCTTTTATTTCATTTTCTGAAGTTGATGTGTTGATGCCTAAAAAATAGCCTATGTTACTTTGATATGTTATTTTCAAACAGGCCTACCCTGTTTGAAAGCATCTATGGCAAAGTGGACCAAAAGTTTGACGTGTGTCCGTATCTACCTTTTGAAAAAATAAAACATGGCCAGATGGGTCAGCAAAAATCCCTGAAAGAATTCAAAAGAGATACAGCTGCTGGATTTTAAGTTATATCCACTAATGAATGAATGACCTGGCGCACTTACTAACTAACGTTAAGTTGCTAGCTAGCAAACGGTACTTAAGATCAGAAGTCAATACCTTGGCTTGCAGTACGAATGTTAAAATTAAATATTTGTTCATAAGAAACATGATGAAGCTGTATTAGTTTGATAGCTAGCAAAGTGTGTGAAAGCCAGCTAGCTACTTTCACATTTGGCTGAAAAGTACAAATACCACCTTACAAAGACAAATCTAGCTGGCTAGCTACAATACAAACAAAATAATAAAGTAACTAGCTAGTTACTATCACATTCCGCTGACAAATACCAATATCACCTTGCAAACAAACAATAGCTAGCTACAATAAAAACAACATAGAAAGCTAAATAGCTTGCTAGCTAATTTGGCTTTCACGCACTTTGCTCAGCTGTCATATTACAAAAAGCTAGCTAGCTATCAAACTAATAAAGCCTCATCACGTCTCTTCTGACCAAATAGTTCATTTTACCACAGACACTGCAAGCAACCTGTTCTGACAACTTTAGTACTTTTAGCTAGCTAGCTACCAAACTAACATCCCAGTAAACAATTTGTGTTAGCCCAACATTGGCCCATTGTCATTTTCCAACGTTGGGCAACCGTTGTTTTTGCTCTTCAGTTCGACGTTGGCCCAACCATGATAGCCCAACGTTGCACTCCTTTGTTCTTACAACGGTTGCCCAACCGTTTATCTGCACGGATGACCCAATGTCGGCAGCCAAGTATAATCCATATGATATTCTGCGCAGAGCAGTAGTTGGTTCTAGAATGCTAACACCGGTGTTCCAAAGTTGTCTGCCAACCATTACTGATTAGCCTATACCATTTGGTTTCAATGTCATTTTTTTCTACAGCAAAGAGGCATTTGTTAGTAGACATTAGAGCTGGTGGATTCCTGAATCACCCGGGTTATTAACTCAAATCCTCGTACTAACTCAGGATTCATGAGCCTGAGGTCTCCATTAACCCGGATCCTATAGTCCTATGGCTGCTGCAAACACCAGGCTACACACATTGAAACAATAATCTGTATCACTCTTATTATGACCTGTATAACATACTTTGCCCATCTACCTAGCAGGTAACCCAACTGTCCGACGTTCAAATAACTTAATAAATTATCAAATATGCGTCTCTGAATGTAGTTGAGTTGACTGAGAACAGATCAGAGTAACTTCCTACATAGTTGGAAACACAGCGCACCCAGAAGACTCAGATTCACTGACTTCAGTTGAGTAGATCCTCCTTCCACTGCAATTGGAAACACAGTGGACCCAGAAGACTCAGATTCACTGACTTGAGTTGAGTGGATCCTGTTTCCTATACAACTCAACAACTGAGTTGAGTGGATCCTGTTTCCTCCACAACTCAAACACTGACTCAAGTGACTCAAAGGACTCGACACACCCGGATCAGTTTAGTGAGTGACTCAGAGGAACATGAGTCCATAAAAGGAGCCGAGTTTACCACCAGTAGGTCGTAGTTGTTGGAGATATAAAAGAGAGGAAACGAGTAGCCTATATTAGACTAAGTTAACATGAAGAAATGACAAAAATACAATTAACAAACTGATTTGTTAAAAACATCTTAATAAAACATTCACAGGATTTTAAAAATGGAATAAATAGATAAAATCAAACTTAAAAAGAAATGTATTTCAGGCAAGCGATCAAACCCGCGTTCCCCAGTTCAAGAGAGGAGAGATTCAAACACTGGCACGGCTTTACGGAAGAAACGGGTTATGTAACGCAACATCAAACTATATCGATATAAACGGTATTGTCTCGTCCTATATCTCGTTTGAAAATATATCGATATACCTTAAAAAGTTGATATACCGCCCAGCCTTGCCTCGAACGTGCATTATTTTCTGCTACCCGAACTCCGTGTTGTCCATTATCGCTTACTTAATAATTACCAAGCTCAAACAAATAGCCTTCCGTTACCTAAATGAACACTAACATAACATTAAGAAATGCAAGAACACTAACAAAAACTGAATTATCTAGTCAGCTGGCAAGCCTTAGATAGCAAGCTAAGAATAACAAGTTCATCTCATTATAACTCCACTTACATGATTTGACTTGAAAAAGGAGTCAATCTTCTTCTGCCTTTTCCTTTTGTGCATCCTAATTATCTTGCATAATAAAAAGAACAATGGTAGCTGGATGGGACAATTCTATGATAGGAAAATGCAATGGTGCAAGAGTTTACCCAAAAACACGGAGTTATTCACACTTTAACTTAGCTAGTTGTGACAATGCTAACTAAATAAATCCAAATACAATTGGCTAGTTAGAATCGTGTTTCAGCGAAAGCGGGGGTGTTACAACACCCGCATTCCTCGCGGTTGCAACGCCCACGCCCACAGGCTTTACGCAGGGCTCACACAAGCTACTCATTTTTAAGCTCTTCCACACACACACACACACACACACACACACACACACACACGAACACACGATTCCTTTATCAACGAAACGCCTTTGTAAAAATACCACTTAAAGAGACACTAAAGTGCACAACTGAATCAGGCTGTTTGCCATATAGTGCCAAGCCTGAGTGCTGTTAAGGGGGAGTGAAAGTAAAGCATGCCTTTCCACAAGGTCCAGTACAAAAGAGCCGACCACTGGCAGACATGGAGATGCATACAGATAATACGTGAATAAAAGAAGAAGATACCTTCTGTATGACACTGAAGGCCATCTCTGAGAGGGAGGACAAAACAGAGACAGAACAGGTATGCTAAAATATCAGCATCCAGAGGCAGTGAAAAAAAGAATGGCAGGCAGCAGAGAACCAGAGAGAGAGAGAGAGAAAGTACAGGGCCACACTGCAAGGGTACAGAGAGAACAGGCCAGCCACATTGGCAGAGTGATGCTGCACACCATTTAATCACCAGACACTGTGTGTAACACCCTGGGAGCACATCTTTCATCTTATCAATGTGTTACACCAAGAAAACACTCCTGCAAAGTCAGGAACTGTAAAGCTGCCTGCTGAGGTTTCTGGACCTAAACATTTCCCGTACAAACTGTAATTCATGTGGTGACTGTGTGTTTGTGCTTGAGTATTGATATTAATAATCTTGACAAAGAATGAGGCATTTTTCATAGCTTAGGAGCAAATCCAAGAACACCAGACATCTTTCCTGTGTGTGTTTTTGGTTTACAAAATGTTGAATTCTCCTTAGGAGTACACACAGTGGTAGTTCCAGATGCCTAAGAGGTACTCATAACCACAACTGAAGTATTAATCACTTACTATGAAAACAATGGAGCCAGATATTTAAAAAACAACATTTATTCAATAAACACCAGTTAATGTGTACAGACATTATATTTTCTCTTGATAATGGTTAAATCTTAAAAAGTAAAAAAAAATTAAGTAGCAACATTTCTTTTCATGACCTCAAAATATGTGAATGTTTGCATTGTTAGAATTAAAATACTGTATTTAAAATACTTTCAAAATGAATTTCTTTAAAACACATTTACAGTCATTATTTGTACAGTCCAAAACAAACCTGGCACCTGCTATCCAAAATTTCAAATACTGGTGAATTGTTCATCTAATGCAACCAAAAAATGTCATACAAAAATATAATTTCAGAAGAGAGAGCCACTTTGAACAACTGTATCTATATTAAACTCATTACATAATGAATCTATGTCTCAATATTAATCAAGATTATGTGCTGTTTCAGTATAAATAAAAAAAACGGAATTTAAATACCAAGATTAAAATAGTAAAAGAAACTCTTGCAAATCTTTACAGTCGTGAAACCTTAATGGGCATGGAACAAGCACTAAATTACAATGCAGTGCATCTAAATGACTTCAACATTTAAGTTCCCTTACTGCACTACGGACCATGTGTCTAATGGTTTACTTCAGCAGTGAAAGTTTTCTTTTTGCTTCATACTTATATTGCATGTCAAGTTGAAAATTTATATGAATATACCACCTGCAAATGACCAATCGATCACTGGCAATAAAGTACAAAGAATGGACTTCCTTCTACACCTCTGCCTCCATGTTGCAGAACAAGGATGGTTGGATAGATGCCTGACTGGAGCAGAATCCTGATTGGGCAGTCTAATTAGGCTTCTGCTCCAATCAGCCTCTGATTCTAATCCAACTAGACTGGAGCCTGATTGGAGCAGAAGTCTGATTGGACGATTAACTTGAAGAACAGAGTGGTGTGGTTGCCTTTGGGCTGAGAATCGTGGTACTCTAGGCTGAGGTATCGTTTCTTTGGCATTCTTTCAGTAAACCGGACAGTCTGGGTCAATGATGTCACATAGCAATTTACATATTTACAACCTTTAAAAGCTAAAACTGGAATAAACATTACAAAAATCAAACGCGGAGGAAAGAGGACACAGTGTGAGGGATGGGGGGTGTTTCTATGGCTGCGTGCTCCTTGGCTGGGGTGGGGTGGGGGGGGGGGGTCAGTTCCTCCGCGGGTCGGGCGCGTAGCTGTTCTCGATGCACAGCACGATGAAGTGGTTGGAGCAGCTGCGGGGGTGCTGGCCCAGCAGCCGGCCGCTCTGCAGGTGGGAGGCCTGGCCCGTCACCGCCATGTCGCCCGCCCGCCACGCCTCGCAGTAGCTGGACGTCATGCGGACGCCCGTGGCGCTGGAGCCGTGCCACACCATCTTCTGAGGCCTGCGGCGACACGGTTTACCGTTACTGCACCAACACAGCAAGGCTTCACTGTCTCAGCCTGAGGGAGCTACATACGAAGCATTCATACATTGGTGATAAATGACACAGTTTATTTTGACATTTACCTTGTTTTGGGCTAATATGCTAATACATCGAACAAGTGGACTCCCTGGGTAGTGATAGGCAAGTGATAGGACATTGGGGGAGCTCTTTGCAGACTGAATTTACACACTGCACACACTCTAAAATGACACCCTCTTTCACCAGAGGGGTGCAAATTGCAATCTATGGGGGGGGCACAAAACATCATCGACATCGTCATAGACATTGGGATATAAAGAGACAACTGGTGGTGCACTGAGGTCCATCTGGGGGTGCAATGCACCCCTAAGCACCCCCATAGCGCCGGCCCTGCCCTCCTAGCCTCTGCCCACTCACCAGGATGGATCCACCATCACGTTCCGCCCATCAAAGGAGTAGATGGGGATCAGGGGATCGAATATGCCCCCGTTTCCAGCGAAGATGGACATCCAGTTGTTGAAGAGCACTTCTCCCTGAGGGTGTGGGGACGGGTACAGGACAGGAGGGATGAGTGCAGAATGTAAGGGATGAGTGAGGAACAGGAGGGATGGGTGATAAACAGGAGGCATGGGTGCATGGACAAAAGGTTGAACCACCATATGCACAATGGCCCAGGCACCCCCACACACACACACATTTATTTGTCTATGTAACAGAGTTGAGGAACAAGCTAAGTAGCTAATATGTTGTTAGTTTAAATTAAATTAAATTTGAATTTAATCATGTATTCAAATATAAGATTGGATTTAAATCCACCTCTCTGACATGTCTTTGCTCTATATGTATTCTGTTCATATTTCTATGCAGCACAGGAATTTCATTCTTTTGGCTAATTCTTGTTTGTTTCTAAACCTTTAAACCTAAAGTGATCTGTAAAAAACAGATCCTCTCATGAAAAATGCATTAGAAACAAAATCTGTGAACCTGCTACATCATGCAACACCAGTTAGCATTAATCTCAATTGCCATATTTTTCCATCACTTTTGCACAAGTGGCCACATATTTTAGTTCTACATAGTTTCACTTTTTCTCTTCTCAGATTTTATGTATATTGTTTGTTCTACTGACTTTTCAGAAGGAGAAGAGCTTTCATGTGGTCTCAACCTGAGGCTGATGATGGACATATTAATATTTTTATAGGTCTCTATAGATCTATAGGTTCATAGATGATATGCATTGTTGAAGTGGTTTTCATACGGTCCTATCCAAGGGTTAACCATGAAAATGTTGAAGTTGTTTTCATACGGTCTTATCCTACTGTTGACCATGGGCATGTTGGAGTGGTTTTATTATGGCCTTACCTTGAGGTTGACCATGGGCATGTTGGAGTGATTTTATTATGGTCTTACCTTGAGGTTGACAATGGGCATGTTGGAGTGGTTTTATTACAGCCTTACCTTGAGGTTGACAATGGGCATGCTGAAGTGGTTGCTCTTCTTGACAACAGTGGCCAGGTCCTGTAGGTGTGAGGACAGGAAGGCCCTGTACGTGGTCACTAGCCCCACGGCGCGGGCCTGCTGGTAGCAAAGGAAGTCTGCCCCTCGGATTCCCCTCATGTTGCCAGAAAACGGTGAATTCAGGGCCACCAGGTGGAGCTAGAGAGCAGGGGACACTGATTCAGACACCATCCACTGTTCCTCAACTCTACCATCAGCCACCTCCCACTGTTCCTGACCTCCCTCACCAACCAGTAAATCACATGACCAAACCAACATACAGTACCAGTCAAAAGTTTGGAAACATATCCGATAATAAGAAACATGCATTCAAATGCATTCAGAGACATTTTTATCTAAAGACTCATGCTTAAATGCTTGAAATTTATTTCTTAGACAAATATAAATAGTGAAGTTGATGCCTATGTATGAATGTCTTTCAAAAATTTTTAATTTAAAAAAACATTTTTTGTCTACTTTGAAGAATCTAAAAGATAAAATAGTTTTGATTTGTTTACCACTTTTTTGGTCACTGCATAATTCCATTTGTGTTATTTCATAGTTTACTATTATTCTAAAATGTGCATAAGAGTAAAAATAAAGAAACACCCTTCCATGAACAGGTGTCCCCAATCTTTTGACTACTACTGTACATACCACACTTTCACTTCTGATGTAAACAAGCCTTTTTGCAATGCCTCTCAAATTTTAATTAAAGGGAACCAAAACAATTTAACATGAAGAAGCATGAAGCCAATATTACACTCATAACTCATAGCTCTACATCCAAGCCATTTGGCTCCCAAACCTTCACTTTTCCATAGTCTCTACATAGAAAATGCCAAAGTAGTAATTTAGCTTAATAGAGGAGCACTCCACCACAGCGAAATTGAATTTCAGCTCCTACTCGGCTCTGGTCTGGGGACGGAGCCAGACGGATAAAACTCGCTGAGGTGAAATGACACGCTTTCCATAATTCATTATGATGTAGTGGAAAGCGGACGAGTGCTGCAGCAGAGAGGACACTTCCCGTGAGCAGAGCAGCATCCTGAGTGGTACTCACCCCTGCATATGAATGGGCTGTAGGTGGGAGGGCACTCTGACCTGGCGGGAGGCTCTGAAGAGCCTACAGCGGGGACGGATTTAAGCATTACACAAACAGAGCAGAACGCCCAGACGTGCTGATTCAACACTGCAATATGGACTACAATCCAACTGCCACAGTTGAAGTCATCTACTAGGAGCTTTCAATGTTCAATATTTGAATAACTTTTTCCATGACATTTAATGGGCACGCCTTCAGTTAGATTATGCGTGCAAGTATAAATCACATAGTTATGTCAAAATGTATTTTTTTCACTAGTATGAGATGAAGGATTTGATTCAAGCAGAAAAATCAATGCTTCACTTTGACGAATGCGCTGTACTGTAAAGAAAACAAATGCAAGTCTGCTGTGAGTTCTGAATCCCTAAACCCATGCCCTCAGGATGCTAACAACACACTAAGCTTGCTGGGCTTACAGGCCCAACTCCCAAACTAAGGGAAACATTTTCTCTCTTGTTCTTGCTATGCAAAGACAGAGTGCAACAGACATGACTTTATGTAGCGGTCACTCGCTGAGTTGCTAACCTAACTGAGCTTCACTGCATATGCAAGTTTTATAATAACCAAAATTAAACTAGCAGTGACGTTAACAGGTGCAAGAGAGTATGGGGAAGTCCTGTAAAATTAGTATGTGGATTATTAACCTAACGGCTGTCAAATTGGGGACACTGCCACTTATGTATGTACTTATTGGACTTTATGGAAGTCAGTACCTGACTGTCTGCTCGTGGGTTTTTGAGAGTCTGTGACTGTGTGTTTGTGGCTTTCTGGGAGTCTGTACCTGACTGTGTGTTTGTGGCTTTTTGGGAGTCTGTACCTGACTGTGTGTTTATGGCTTTTTCGGATGTCTATACCTGACTGTCTGCTCGTGGCTTTTTGGGAGGCTGTATCTGACTGTGTGTTTGTGGCATTTTTGGGAGTCTGTACCTGGCTCAGTTTTTGTAGCTTTTTGGGAGTCTGTATCTGACGCTGTTTTTGTGGCTTTCTGGGAGTCTGTATCTGACTGTGTGTTTGTGGCTTTCTGGGAGTCTGTACCTGACTGTGTTTGTGGCTTTCTGGGAGTCTGTGACTGTGTGTTTGTGGCTTTCTGGGAGTCTGTACCTGACTGTGTGTGGCTTTTTGGAAATCTGTACCTGCCTGTCTGCTCGTGGCTTTTTGGGAGTCTGTACCTGACTGTGTGTTTATGGCTTTTTCGGATGTCTATACCTGACTGTCTGCTCGTGGCTTTTTGGGAGGCTGTATCTGACTGTGTGTTTGTGGCATTTTTGGGAGTCTGTACCTGGCTCAGTTTTTGTAGCTTTTTGGGAGGCTGTATCTGACGCTGTTTTTGTGGCTTTCTGGGAGTCTGTATCTGACTGTGTGTTTGTGGCGTTCTGGGAGTCTGTATCTGACTGTGTATTTGTGGCTTTCTGGGAGTCTGTACCTGACTGTGTTTGTGGCTTTCTGGGAGTCTGTGACTGTGTGTTTGTGGCTTTCTGGGAGTCTGTACCTGACTGTGTGTGGCTTTTTGGAAATCTGTACCTGCCTGTCTGCTCGTGGCTTTTTGGGAGTCTGTACCTGACTGTGTGTGGAGAGGCTGGAGTGCTGCTCTGGGCTGCTCAATACCTCAGAGGCAGAGGCGGACGGGCTGTCCGCTGGGATGGGGACCAGCTCTCCAAGCTGAGTGGACAGAGAGGGACATCACAACATGACGCCGACGCCTCAGGTCCCGGGATGAACAGCATACCACTGACATTAAACCAGTCCCCTTGTGAATCGGGTTCCGATCTAACACAATTTCTGAATGCCCACGTGGGTGCTAGTTTCACTCCCCTGGCTTCATTGGCTGAAGCAATTACTTAGATGTGTGCCTTTGCACACCTATGCAGTGGCCAAAATACTGAAAGGAACAACACATCTGTGCCATGGTATTAGATGGGGTAGCAGTCCGTTTCAGTCCTGGTATGTCTGTAACCTTGCTGTCTATATCTTTGCTGCTGGTACGCCCTTGTACCCTTCTCTCTGTCCCTGTTTCTACAGTAACAGCAGCTGAGAGTGCCCAGCCCCATGGCAACCAAGGCTATAGCGTAGGGGAGATTCGGAGTGAATTCCATTTCAATCCAGTAAAGTCAGGGAATGAACTAAAATTCAATGAAATTCTTCAGTTCTTGATTTCATGAATTGTATTCTTGAATGAAATGAATTGCAACAGAATTGCCCCCAAATATACAGGGCAATATCCATCTGAGATTTGTCATTTGGAGGACATCAAACGGAATAAGTTATTGTGGTTATCCGGTCATCAGAGCCAGATTTTGGAGAACATACTCAAATATCCGTGGGCCGGCACAATCTGCCGACGAACTTTCACCCAAGTGGGTTTAGGGGTCTGTTTCCGAATGAGGTCTGATCTCTGTTCAGCGTGAACGGTAACACGGGTGAGGGATCGTCACCCCACCTGCACCTTCCTCCAGCCCTCGCGCACTCGGATGTAGAGCTCGCTCCGGTCAGAGACGTAGGCCACGGTGCCCTCCGCGGCGTGCTGCGTCTCCCTCAGCAGAGTGTCCACGCTTTTATACGTGGTGACCTGGGGGGGGGGGGCACAGAGGAGGGGCGCACAATGACCCGCATGAAGTAAAACCATCTCCACAGGCCTTAGACACAGAGGTAAAGCCACGAGGCAAGAACCTTCTGGGGCTTAAGAATTGAGAAGCATTTCCTAGAAGGTTTAACACTGAGATAATATCTTTGTTACGTGTGATAGTAAATGTTAGTCATACATTGATAATATGTGAGGGCTTATGTCTGAGGGATGTATCTAGTGGTTCTTGCTCCCCAGGTGTTCTGCGGTGTTCCACTCACTGGGTTTCCGTGTCCAGGGATACCGGGCATTCCAGGGGGGCCAGGGGGTCCGGGAAGGGCGACAGCTGTGTGAAACGACAACAGCAGTCTGAGGGAAGGATCGCACTGAACAACAGCATCTAAACAACTACAGTGTCCACATTAAAGCATCTAGACTACAGGATCCAAACTACCATACTTTAGCTACAGCACTACACAACCACAGCATCTAAGCAACTACAGTGCCTACACAAAAGCATCTAGACTGCAGGATCAAAACTACAGTTCTTAAACTACGGCATCTAAACTACAGCATCTGGACAACTGAAGCATGAACACTATAGTGTCTACATTACAGTGCTTAAACTACAGCATCTCCATTCAGACTGTTGCCAGAGGTCATTATTAAACTCTCTGCTGTCAGATCATAGTGAAGTGACTAATAATGTGTTCTCTAACAGCACAGCTGAGATTCTGAAGCCAAGCCAAACAGCTGCAGGGAACTGCAGTTTGGGATGGAACCAACAGAGCCATATGGTTTCTCACCTGAGCTGTAGAGCGAGGGTGGCCCGGGGGGTCCTTGAGGTCCGGGGGGGCCTCGCTGTCCTGGTCTGCCCAAACCTGGGGGTCCAGGTCGGCCCGGTGTCCCAGGCTCACCCTGGGGTCCGGCGATGGATTCACCTTTGGGCCCCTGAAACAGCACAGTTTTTCACTAAGTCTCTCCATTCAAATCCTCTACCAATCTGATAGGAGTCTAAATAATGCTATGTATTGATGTGGCATTTTTCCTTATGGATCATTTAAATTGTGAAAATGTGCTATAAAAATAAAATCTGAATGCTTGATTGATTGGATGTGTTTGATTGAATGCTTGATTGTGTGGATTTAAGCAGTGTCCAAGACATTTGTCTAATGAGCTGGTCTTGTACAATGGCTGCATGATTATTTTAAAATCACGCTATTCAGAGCCATGTTCAGCTGTGGATAAGAGTTATCTTTTCAGAATAGAAGAGTCTATTTATAAACATAATGGGCTGGTTGTCTTCTTACTGTTGCTCTCTCTGAGAGCTCAACCTCAATAATCCCTGAATGAAGCTTTGCCAAACCTTCAAAACCTTTCTGTGAATGCGACTCACCACCAGGCCTGCCTTCCCAGGTGGTCCTGGCAAACCAGCATCGCCCTTCTCTCCCTTCTCTCCCCTTTCTCCTTTAGTCCCTCTACCCCCCTGAGAGAGGGAGGGAGAGAGAGGTGGAGAGAGAGAGCGAGAGGGAGAAAGGAGAGAATGAGAATGACAGGAAGAAAGAGACAAACAGAATGAGGACACAGAAAGAGAGGAAGAAAGAGAAAGAGAGAATGTCAGAGAAATATCATGTATGTACAGCAGGGCAACATTACATTCCCAAATTCTGCACCTAAAATCTAGTCCCTAAGACATTCTACAAAAGCTACACCCCAAAAATTCCATCAGTCAAGTGGTCCTGAAGCTTTCTAACCAGATAACTAATATGCACCTGGCCAATTAACCAGCTCTGCTAAAAATCCTCCACAAATCAGAATAAACCAAATTATAAAGCAAACTAAAAAACTCTTATTTGGAATATTGGGAACAAAGGAAACTAGACTATACCCTGCCCAACTATCTCTTCACTGCAAGTACTGCCTCAGTGACCACAGACTGGCCTTTTAGAAAAGCTGATATGTCATGGCTGCCAAAAAAAGAAAAGCTCTGTGGTACTGCAAGACAAATTAAATGGAAACAGATATGCACTTTCTCCTCAACTGCAAAGAACTATGAGATAATTATTTTTTGATAAGTTTCACTTATTCCTCCCCCTGTACATGAAATGAACTTATGACAGAAAGTACTAGTCTTAATAGGGGGAGGGTCATGCAGCACCACCTGCTGTTATGAATGTGCCAGCGCGCCATAGACCGAGTGACAGTAGGCAACTCAAACACAACCTCATGAACAATGCGTGGCCTTCCCCAGTGCAGTGCAGGACAGTATTTCCTCAGGGTAAGGCTGCGCATGCACTTACCACAAATTCTTCGGTACTCTCAGGGCCTGTGGAAAGAAAACATTTTTGATCTGTCAGTTTCCAAAATTAGAAGCCCATCACAGCAAACCTAAACTCTACAAGCACTCACAAACTCACATACACTGGGGTCCAAAATTATTGGGACACCTGGGCATTTTGTGGTTAAGTGTGGATGTGTCCATGTAGCTATTAGTTTTATCACTCGAACCTAATTCATGGTGTGGCGAAAACACAGTTACATGTTTTGCCAACTATTAAGATTTTCAAAACATCTCTTTATGTGGTTGGCACACGATTGCCTCATGACTACCCTTATTTCCAACATTTTAATAATATGTATGACATTAATTCTGCCAAACAAACTGAAATTTCATGACATTAACTTAATTTTAAAAGGTACCTACATACTTATTGAGTGCAGACAAGTGAAAAAAATGACCATCACTTCAATTAGGCCTGATTGAACGTTGCCCTGCCCCCTCATTGAACACTCATACTGAAGCCTATATAAACCTAACAAGGTTGGAACATGGTCACAGAAGATTACTTGGATATACTACAGATGGCGAAAAAAGCTTAAATTGACATTGGCAAAAGGCACTCTGTGATTCTATAAGAAAAATTGCTGCAAAGTTGAATATCTCCAGAAACGGTGTCCACAACATCATCAAGAAGTTCAAAGCGGAGGGTAAAATCACCAATCGGCCAGGTTGTGGACGCAAGAGATGCACTACTAAGCAGCAAGACAATCATCTTCGCTTGACATCCTTGCGAAATTGGCGCCTGACTGCCCGAGAACTGACCCAACACCTGAACACCGCAACCGGTATGAATGTGTCAAAGAGTACCGTGAAGCGTCGCCTTAAAGAAGCTGGGCTTAAGGGCTGTGTGGCTGTCCGAAAACCACTGCTTCGTCCACAGAATAGACAGAAGAGGCTACAATGGGCAAAAAACACCAATACTGGACACTGGAACAGTGGAAACATGTGCTGTGGACAGATGAATCCAAGTTTGAAATGTTTGGCTCCAAGCGCCGAGTCTACATCCGTAGAAGGAGTAATGAGAAGTTTCACAACGATTGTGTGTTGCCAACTGTTAAGTATGGAGGAGGTAGTGTGATGGTATGGGGATGTTTTGGTGGGCAAAGAAGAATACTTGAGAATTCTTCAGGATCACGCTGTCCCTTCAGGATCCAGAATTCTTGGTCGTGGTTTTGTCTTTCACTAAGACAATGATCCCAAGCATGCTTCTAAACTCTGTAAGGGCTATCTGGAGCAACAATCACACACCAGATTGTGTGAAATGATGTCCTGGCCAGCACAGTCTCCAGATCACTCCCCTATTGAGCTTGTATGGGATGAGATTGACCGCAAGGTCAAAAGTCGTCAGCCAACCAGTGCCAAACAGCTCCTAGAGTTCATTTGGGATGAGTGGAACAAAATTTCACCTGATTATCTTGAAAAACTCTTGATACGAATGCCTCGTATTTGTAAAGCAGTAGTTAAGGCCAAAGGTGGTTATTTCGATGAATCTGCAATTTAAGTTTTTTCATTGAATAAATCTATAAAGACAAAAATTGATTTTCAGTTTTGTGATGTCCTATTCACTCTGAAGTTAAATATGACTTTCCCAATGTCTGATGAAATATGCAGCAAAAATATTGTGGGTTTTCAGAAAAAACCCTGTGGAGTGTCCCAATAATTTTGGACCCCAGTGTATTAATCTAAAATCACCACAAACACACATCTTCACAGTGAAACACTTCAAACACACCTATTCACACTTAAACACAATAGCCAATTTAAACACAACTATTCACACTAAATGCTAAAACAACTTCAAATACACATATTCACACGAAAACACAAAAACCACTTCGAACACACATTCATGCTAAAGCAGTACAAACATACCTATTCACCTTAAAACGCTACAACCACTACAAGCACAACTATTCACACTAAAGCACTAAAACCACAGCAAATACACTTATTCAAAGTAAAACACTACAACCACATCTCTTCATATCAACACACTGCAAACACACATATTGTCATATGTTGGTGCATTGCTGATGGTGCTAACTGTAAGACTGATGTAGTGTGATGTAAAGTGCAGTACAGGTGAAAGGTACCTGGTGTTCCCGGGTCTCCCTTCTCTCCTTTGGGTCCCACACATCCTCTCCAGCTTCCTCCTGAAAGAGGAAGTGACGTATGAATGAAACAGAACAGGTTATCAAGCTTTGAATCTATCACAGACACCTGAGCCTCATTCTCTTAGACTCTTCTTGCAGATCAGCTCTGGTCTTAGAGGACCATGGGGGAGAAGACACTACTTTCCCCCATCTCCTAATGTTTTGAGCAACAACTACATCAGCTTATACAACACTACAAAATCACTACAGAGTACAATAATTTGTTCAGTGCCTAGAGTTTGTGACTTTGTGGGTCTGAAACAGAAAGAATCAGCGAGTCAGTGAACCAAATCCTGTTGAACTGAAAGAAACAATGAACGAAACAATTCATTTCAATGAAAAGAAGCAATCACTAGTCTTTGGCCTTTTTCCAGCCAGACATGTACGTATTCCATTCAGCCCATCAGTATTTCATTTCAACCACTTCAGCTTCTCTCCATAGTTCCCAGATTTTTGTACATTAAAGCAAGTATTAAATTCTCCTCTGTGGAAGCTGAATGGAATGACTGTGTTCTACATTGACTAAACACTGAAATACTCCAGGACTGAGTGCTACTGTCCTTTACTGAGGACAAAAGCACTCAGTAAAGTGAATCTACAGAATACAGATCAATCCTTGTTCAATCCAAATGATAACACTTCTCATGATGCAGTATTCTCCATTAAACAATGTCTTAAAACTACAAAGCGCATTCAAGACTTCCTGCGGTGAACTGTGGTAAGTGACTTCAGCGCTGTAGAATTAACAGACAATACCACAGAATCTCAGTGACAGGAGTATCTGATGCTTTTGAACTCACCATGCTTTGATTCCCTGTTAGCATTCACCTAGATAAGACAAATTAAGAGAAAGACAGATCTGTTGCACAGTGATGACAAATTCTGTCAAAACAGCAGGGCTAAATGTGTGTAAAGAATATCCAAAAATGATCCCAAAAGATGTTACTGTCTGAAAAAGGAAGTCAGTTCTTTGCGAAACAGATTTAAAGTTTTGCAGAGAAATTGCAAACAAATTCTTTATAGTCTTTGGAGTATTAAGAAGGCAACGTTCAACCCCTCAGGCTAAAACGCATAAATTAGCACTTCCAGCCATGTCCATTCATTAATGGTGCGTATAATGCAATCAGGATTGCATTTAATGTGGCAGCAATATGGACAAGACAGGGTGTTTCCTTTGTTAGTGAGACAATTTACTCAGAGCAGTCCACAAAACAGAATATGACAACCACAAATAAACAACCACATTAAATCACATACACATCACACAATAGGCAGGCATATGGAATTAAAATTCATGTTACATCAAGGTGGCCCTCCAAAAACATTTAGAACATCTACCATATTTGAAAAAGATCTAACTTCAAATTCAAAATGAGTACAGTATGTGTGTCACATGATACAGACCATATGACAAGCATTGCTGGGTTGAGTGGCCTGTTCTCTGCATTATATTATTATATTATTATATATTATTATAATATATTCTCTTATAATAATTAATAGGCCTCCTCCACTATGTCCACAATTGTACCAGAGGCCAGTGGGAAAGGAAGCTACTGTATGGTACAGTATTATCATTATTATGATTATGAGGCAGTTAATTCTTTAAATATATGACTGCTGCATCATCTTCTTAAAAAAGTAAAAAAAAAGCCACATCTTTGCCAAACTGGTTTTTGGGGATCACCTTGCTTTGCTGCTGTTAGTCTCCTCCACGCAGCGCAGTCTGACTGAACACCAGCCCCCCGATGTGCCCCCACCCTACCCCTTACCTCCCCCCCCAACCCCCCACATGCAACATGCTGAAAGGGGGGGGGATCACACTTGGCGCCGAGGCACATAAAGCAACAAGCACATTTCGAACTCGATACTTTTACCACATCAGCATGAAGCAGGCTCTGTGTTCAGGTTAATCCACACAGTTTCTGGTGTGATTTGAAATTCTAAAAATCACTCCAGTCTGGGTCTCATACACTTTGGTGGCTTAGAAATGTGTTTTGCTAAAAAGGCCTGGAGGGTGTGTAGTTTTACATTAACAACACCTGAGAGTTCTTCATTCACAATTAATAATATATACATTAATAAAATATATATATAAGGCCCTATATGTCTTTTAAATAGCCATGTAGCTGTACAAAATGCCAGCTTTATGCAGAACTGTGTACCACAGAGGTGGAGACAGATGAGAGGACAGACAAAAGGAGTGGGCAGCAAGACAGGAAGGGGATGGGAAGAGAGGCGTGTCAGGGGTAGATGCCCACAGGTCATGCCCAGACACCCGCCTGTCAAATGTCAGAGGCCACTTACTGGTGTTTTGCAGTGTGGTCTGGGAGGGACCGGAAAGACTGTCTTTAAAATTTAGAGGAGAACAGTTCAGTGAACAGAGGCCACTTTAGAAAAAAAAGAGACAAACTGACAAAAAAAGTGAGCACAGAAAAAAATGGGAGGGGTTCCTGGGGGTGGAGACTTACTCCGTTGAGGTTTATGGGCGGTCCTGGCGGTCCCGGAGGGCCAGGGGGGCCAGGAGGGCCAGGGTGACCCTGTTAAAACACATAGAGAGTTTGCTAACGCCCTCTTTAGTAGATGTCCTCTACATTAGCCTGGTAACTGACAGTCTAATCCTGCTTGTTCTGGCCATTTCGGTGCTACATGAATGCAAAAATGAACATGTTTAGTAGGAGGAATGGCACATAGATGTGATCAATGTGCTATTTTAATATCAGTATGTATCTTAAAATGGAAAACTGAAAAAGAAAAATTCTAGAGGTATTAGTGCTGGTCAGACCCTTGGTGGTGATTGGTAAAACTGTATATTTTAACACTTCGGTTGGATGGTCTGGCACTTAATTAGTAAGTGAGGTACATTAAACCCTCTCACTCTAATGTTATTGAGTTTAACCTGTGACATGCACAGCTGCTGTAGCTAATACCCCAGTAACTGTACTAGCGCTGGAGAACATTCTCCTGTCTGTCGCATAAAGGAAAGATGGAACAATGCATACTGAAGTAGCTTCCACCCTAAACAACACAATATACCTCAATCGCTGACAAACAGGTCAGCATTATCATTGCAAGGCTAACGTACTGTATGCCGAGCAAAGTTTATTTCATACACAAACCCACCCCATAACCCTTCTTAAGGCTTGCAAAAATCGATTAATGTTATTGTATTTAATCTGTTGTTAAGTCCATGAAAAGTATACTTTAGCCAGTAAACAGAAGAAGTGGTTGCTAGTTAAAAAATATTATCACTGTGGTGGTAAAACTAAAGCAAGACACAAATAAACATAAACATTTTACCAGCTTTAAGCTATATTTGGTTTTGTGGAGAACGCTCTTAACAGTGTGCTGTGTTCAAAGAGAACAGGTTTAAGTTCATTATGAGTACAGCTGCTTTATCAGAGCACAGTTTTCACAGGCCAGAGTTGAATTCAGTGTCGCCATAATATCGGTATTCATCTGTGAGTGCACCTGTAAGCACAGCTGGCTTTTCACACACTGTCTATAAAGTGCATGTCTAAAAATGCGACTATTAACAGTTCACAGAGGAACTAATCACAGATTATAGAGGAACTGTATAAATGTGTATGAAATACATATATAACAATACTAATTTACAAATAATTATATGTCATATGCAGGTTAAACTCACTGGCGAACCAGCAGAATCTCCTTTCTCTCCCTTCTTGCCCAGCATGCCTGGACGACCCTAAAGTGGGGCAAATCACATAATTAAAAGGTTAAAATTAAAGGTTGCACTAGTGCAGCATCCTGGAAGCAGAGCAATGACATGAAGTTGCATACAGGCAAAATAAATGCTGTTCCCTAATAGCTGAGTATTCCTCCATTCTGTTGTTCACCTTACTACTCACAAGAGGAAATCTGTATTCTGCAATCAGCACGCAATGACTGCATGACTACTGTACATTAAGGGGGAAGAGAAACACTATGACATATAGGATTGATTTGACAAAGGATCGTTGCTTGGAATACTCCCTTACACAACAAAAGGTTATGGTGAGTTTTTTTTTTTCACGTTTTCATCATTAGCCATCAGGGAAGTTTACTGCTTTCATTCAAATGGTCCAGTGGAACAAAGCAACCCAACAATGTCAACCCACATAAAATTACAAACTGGGAACTCATTTAATGGATGAAGTGATGGATTGAGCAAACTGGCACCCGAAGTACAATCAAAATAACAACTGTTAAAATGAATACTACAATCCAATACTCCCTTTTGTTACGTTTTCAGATATAACAAACATTTGTTCTGGTGTTTCATTTCCCTTGAAACTATTAATTAGCACATCAACACTTTTACTGCAGCTGGTTTCATAACAAGAGATTATGAAGTAAATTAAGCAAGTTGATACAACAGCATCCCATTCAAGATTCAAATCCCCAATCCTTCAGTTCTAGAGACCCCAGCTTGACCTGCTACACAACATGCATGTCCAAAACAAAACCTGCCACTACCCCTTGCTTCCATTACCCACAGCATCCAGCTATGTTCTAAATATAAATGCTCCATACCTTAAATAATGACGATGATGAAAGTCACTCCTGATCAAGATGATTAGTTAAAATCAAATCATCAATCAACAAAGACGGTCAAAGTTACTCCTGTTTCAGCTGGTCTAGGGAGTAGGAACGGGATGAGGAATGAGCACTTACTGGGCGACCGGGGAAGCCGAATTCTCCTTTAGGTCCAGGTGGCCCAATCGGTCCCTGTAAAACGGTAACATCTCCCCTGAGCAAGCCATATGCCATGCCCCCCTCCCTCGGAGGATATGTTTTCAGCAGCAGGTGTTTAATAACATTATGAACAACATGAAAACTAATGAAAATGAAGCCATTTCCAGAGGAACAGAGGGTGCTTAGCAGAGATACAACAGAAACAGCAAACAAAATGCCAGCTGTTGAGGCGCAGCGAATACCCAGCGACAGATGCAAGGGGCTTTTGTTAAGGGACCTGATTGGATGGGAAGCAGAACGTGATCTCACCATAGCTCCAGCTTCTCCAGAGATGCCACGGTCACCCTGTGCAACACACAAACAGGAAGTGAACATGCCGGCAATCGTTCACATGACCTTTGAACCAAAGAGAGGGGAGGACAGTGACCTTGATTCCTTTGGGCCCCTGTGGCCCTCTTGGGAACGAGGAGTCGTTGGCAGCGATGGTGACGCCTGGCTCTCCTTTCTCACCCTATAGATAGACACACACACACACACACACACACACGCACACACACATACACACACACACATGCGCGTGTTAAAATGCAAAGCACACATATAAAACAGGCAATGCCCACTTTTACACAGGGTAAAATTACATTTTTATCCTATACAAAAAAGAAATATATTATAATATATTGAAAAATATGTTGTTCAGCCCAAGAATATATTGCAAATACATTTAAAATATATTATTTCCCAGCAGAAATACATTACAATGTATATATTTTTTCTATACATTTATATTAAATTGCTATAAAATGCTATAAAATATATACAGGATATGTAAAATGCTATAAAACTTTCTCTAAAATATATTCTTAATATATACGTTTTTGCATAGGATACTTCAAATCTAGATCTCAGTGTCATTCAGGCCGTTCCACAAGTCAAGACCAAATCCACAGTTTCATTAGATGTATCTTACAACCTTATGCTAAAACAGCCTGATTCAATCTGTCCATTAGACTTAGGCTTAAAGGGCTCTAGGGCTATTCCAAAATATTTCTTCTCTATTTTACCACTCAACTACCATTTAATGGTGTATGAAAAATGGCATTGACATGTTCCATTACATGGTGAGATGGTGATTATTGCATACACATGTCTGAGTAGACATGACTCCAATGGGCAGCAATGTAGAATAGTGGTTAAGGAGCAGGACACATAACTGAAAGGTTGATGGTTCAATTCCCTGCTGGGGCACTACCACTGAACCCTTGGGAAAGGTCCTTAACCCACAATTGCCTCAGTAACTATTCAGCTATATAAATGGATAAGACTGTAAAAAAAAAAAAAAACTGTAACTGATGTAAGTTGCTTTGGGTAAGAGCATCTGCTAAATGCCTGAAATGTAATTAATCCAATGGGAGGAACACCCTTTTGTTGTTTATTATATCAAGTGCTTTTGCCTGTCTGTTTCAAAGGGGTTGCAGCTGGACCTGTCTCAAGTGTACAAAAAGAAACAAAAGAACTCAATTACTGAATTATTGTTTTTTTGTGGTAACTTTTGCACGTGGTTATTATGCATTTGATAACCGGATGCTGTTTCCAATGGAAAACTAAGAATGTGTGGCCGGAGTAGGTTCAGAGTAGGCCCAGAGAAGGCCTGGAGCATTTACTGAGTGTACTACACATCACTGACTCTAGTGGCTCTTCCTTTGTCCACCTATTCCTCTCTCCCATTCTCTGT
The DNA here is from genome assembly GCA_019176425.1 of Megalops atlanticus. Taxonomy (NCBI): domain Eukaryota; kingdom Metazoa; phylum Chordata; class Actinopteri; order Elopiformes; family Megalopidae; genus Megalops; species Megalops atlanticus. The sequence continues at coordinate 18,751,360 of CM032898.1, read as the reverse complement.
TTCTTACCTTCAGTCCTGGAAACCCCTGGATACCAGGCAGTCCGAGGTTGCCCCTTGATCCCTTTTGGCCCTAAGCAAACAGGAAAATCAGTATACAAGTAATGCAGTTTCGGCCTGGTGGTTGTGTACCTAAAAACTAACCAGAATTTCCAGGAATCCACCGCTCTTACAAGAGAATGTCCTAGCATCAACAGGCAGCAATTCTGTATAACTTCAGACTTGCTGATATAAATGCACTGATATGAACATGAGCATAAATGACAGGGCATCAGAGTCCATCAGGGAAAAGAGAAGCCATAGATAGATTTGAGTAAGCATTTATTTTCCATTTTACCAAGATCAAGGATGAGCTTTCATCTGCAGATACAGTGTGGTCCACTGGTTTGGCTAAGGGCAAGTCAAAACTTTTCACACAGGATACATAACGACTACAGGTATATCTCTCTCTCTTGATCCACCAACACAGGCACAGTTCAGCAATTATCAGACCTGCTCTTAGTGCAGAAGAGAGTCCATAAACTAAATGCTGTTGCAATTTCTAAATTTTAGGCATATTGAAGAAAATGCATTATTGAGGTCTATTTATTTTGAGTGTCTTGTTTTGACTTCTTGACATCCGCTGACATCCTATATTATCATAACACAGAAGAAAGTAAAATGGCACAGAAACTTTCTATAACTAGACAGCCTTAGCCAAATGCAATATAACTATAGGCTATCAATAGCAGCTCAGATGAGACTGATGTAGAGGCAATACAATTGTCATTGTACAGCTTCTGACATGTTGTGACAATTTTATTTTTCTTTGTCTTTAAAGCAGCTGCTATAATTGCCTGAGACGCCCCAGTGTGCTGATGGCATGATGATAAAAATGGCTGACCAACTGAAATGAATGTGAAAGGAGAGCTCTCACAAAATGTCTTCAACAGCACAAACAGCAGGTTACCTTTTACCTTGCATCCTGTATTCTGCATTACCGTAAATGTTATTTGTTATTTGAAGGTGTACTTTGGAATGCATCTTATGAAACTCTCAAAGAAGCAATGGAGAGAGCTGAATCTGCTAATGCAAACTACCCATAATGCAATGGTTTTGAGTGGAAAGGCACATTAAAAAGCTGGCCCTGGAAGGAGGCTTCTGCAGACACACATGCACACACACACGCAAGCGCACATGTATACAAATGCAGTTCTGATAGGACAGCGAAATCAGGCTTACAGGAAATCCTGCCCACCCATGCAAGCCTTCAGGATCCTGTAACATGCTACAGACACACAGGGAAGTAGAGCAGGCAGACAGTGCAGCGTTCAACAGAGATACATTCTGCTGCACAAATGGTGCACTGGGATCAGTTTCATACCACCCTACACAGAGGGTCAGGATAAGATTAAAGCTGGGAAAGCTGATATTGGGTCATCTACTGTATGTTGTCTGTTCAGTCAACTTTCTCCATAGCACTCCTGAGACCACTTTACATGAAATGTGAGAAAGGACGCAAGTTCTTTCTGAAGAAAGTGAAAGCCATGACCCAGGTGCAATGAAACCTGGTATAATTGGTGAGTTTGGCATCTGTTTCAGACCCATTGTGAGTGAGCCCGTGAGCTCTTAACAGAGAAGGCAGACAACGTCCCTTTAGACTTACAGTGTTTTTTTAGGATTAACAAGCCTGCCAGCTTTAGTATATATCATTCATCAACAGCTGAATCCTTTTAATTTAACTGTCTCATGGTATTATTTCTTGCACCTCATATATTTTTTTATGGCAAAAGGTTTGGTTAACTCAGTTCTGATAATCACGCCTTGACGAAATAATCAAAATGTTCAGGATCATAATAGATATCGGCACTCAGTAATTATCCATTTCAGTGTAAGCAGCTCAATGATCAACATCGCTATTGCCTCCTATAAGGGGGGAGTCCACTGCTCCTTCCAATCCCAAATGCACAATTCTGCTAAAAATGTTGCTCTAACACAGTTCTGCAGAAGGACCTGTCCTCATTGTAGTTCATCATAACGAGGCACTTCAGCTGAGCAACATGCAAGTGGGAATAAATTGCTTTCAAAGTTTATGCATCGGAAGAAGTAATAAGACAAAGCTGGCCATGGTTCTGTCTTAAAATAGCATGCTCCAACTCAAACCAATGCACAAACCATTTACTCAGAGAATGTGTTAGCACTGTCATGTCCATGCTGGTAGCACAAGCCTCACATGTATCATGCCCGATCAGGACTACGAGAATCGGTGGCTCACCTTAGGACCAGGCGGGCCTTGAATCTCGCTGAAGCTGAACAGGTCTTGCGTGCCGTTGAGGTACAGCTGCGGGAAGACAGGTCCATTATTGCACCATGACCGTCAGGCTACTGCAACTGCAACTGCACCAAAATGTCTACTTACTGTATCTTACTGCAACAGAAATGGTCATGGATGCTTGTTTGGAATACTCAGTGAATATATAGGCCTACTCATTTAGATTTTTGTTTCAAAAGAAGCTATCATTTAGAGGAACGCTTAAATGCACAAACCTCAGCACACACCAGACCTGCTTTACTGCAGACTGTGATATAACAGCAGTAACAAATGGACAATAAACTTGAACAGCACCAAGGTCTTTTTATGACACGAGATAGCTCGGGGAAATTGCAAGGATTGACATACCTTTCATTGGCTTGTCTAGATATGTGTACTTGGTATGTCTGACTGAGCACTGTCTATGGGTTTAATTTAGGAATATATGAAGCGGGCAGCAGTGCACCATAGTGGTTAAGGAGCAGGACTTGTAGCCGAGAGGTTGTCAGTTTAATTCCCTGCTGGGGAACTGATTCTATACCCTTGGGCAATGGGCTTAACCAGTGTAAGTCACTCTGGATAAGAACGTCTGATAAATGCCAGTAATGTAATGAATATTCTTCCAGGACAGTTCAAATCAATTGCAACCTCCAATATACATGGCAACAGTTATTGTGAAGTCAGCTATCACAGAACTGCCCAGGTGCCCTAAGGGCAGAGTGACATCATTCATCCTTCCTGTTCGTCAGACATCCCTCCTGTTTTCCACTCAACTCTTTGGTTATTTCTCAGGAAACAGTCCCTGCTGCCTTCTAAGGTTTATCTGTGTTCCGTTTCTTCTACTTACATCCTGCAGGTTAATGATCGGGCCTGGGGGTCCAGGCGGCCCAGGGGGCCCAGTGATGCTGAGTCCATCCAGTCCGTGCTCCCCCTGTGTCACACACCACAAGCATCACTGAGAACACAGCGGGGACAACACAAGACCAGTGACCAGCACAGACAGAGCTGAAGGAGATTACCTTCGGTCCGGGACTGCCTTTCTCTCCCTTTAACCCCTACGGGGAGAAAAGAGCAAATGTGACTACAACGAGAACCTCAGGCAATTCAACACCACACTACACTATACTGAGACTGCCACTACATCCAGTAGTAATTTTGCATCAGTGCTACTTTTCAATCTGGCACCATCTAGAGGTGTAATGGCAGTACTACATTATCTACCTTTTACAGCTATAACATGTAGAGTGTTCCATTTACAGCTGCTACGTTTCATATAAAAATAATAGTCATTTTCAACTAGCAGTTTAGTGACCTATTACGGAATGACTGTTTAAGGAGTGACATTAGGACATGCCACATTTGAGTCAGACTAAACTCAAGCACAGTTCACTAGACATAATTGATGGCATTAGCTTAAGCTGATGTGACACATATTGAGTGTTATGAGATGCACTGACCTGGGCTCCTGGTAATCCTGGCAGTCCAGGCTCTCCATCTCTCCCTGGAGCACCGGGCTCTCCCTGGAGAGAAAGGCAGTGAGACAGAGAGAGTAAGACACAGAGAGATAAGCCTTTAAGGAGAGAGGTCAGAGGGGGACACAGCTGGGAATACATACACCATATAGGTACATTTCATCATAATAAATGAAGCAGATACTGTTCCATGAGCATGCTGTTAACATGTTACTATATTACATTCTCACTAGTTATACATCTCTATATTTGACATTTTGCAGTTTATATGAAATCAACCAAAATATGTCTTTAAATGCAGAATAAGAGCAGATAAGCAGTTGCTAGTAAAAAAAATGCCTGCAGTACCCTTTTGATGATGTCACACCAGCAGCACAACCTGGTGTAATGTCTTATTCTAATTATTATTGATGATAACCAGAGCCTCAGCAACAATGAGGAAAGAGTTAGTTATAAAATCATTATGCACTACTCTGGGTATTTATTCAGTATTGCTGAGGAGGAATTAATTAGGAGGAATTAAGAGGAATTATTTGGGTAATGGGAATCACATTGTCATTCATCTCAACAAGATGTGAACTGAAACAAATGTGAGAGAGGGTGTGCATGTGTGTGTGTGTGAGAGAGAGAGAGAGAGAGAGAGAAAGAGAAAGATGGAGAGAGAAAAAGGGAGAAAGAGGGAGAGAGGAAGAGAGGGAGCAGGAGACAAACCTTTAGAGCACCGCCAGGTGTCCCGTCTACCCCATCTTGGCCCTGCAGAGACATGCTGACTTCAGTACAGTGACTCAGACATTCTTGCAAATGGATTTTGCATACCCACAATCCCCCTCCACTGCCTGGAGGTCAGCTTACCTACCTTTGGTCCTGGGGGGCCGGGCGGGCCTGGAGGACCCTGCAAAAGAAAACAGGAGGCACTTGAGAGGGGTCAATGCTGACATTAGAGACTCAGCGAGGCTCTGCTGCCACTAGCACCACTAATCTCCACCAGTCTGTCAGAAACTTGGGAGGCTCTCTTGTGGGGGTCCAAGGCTGTTGGGTATTCCCTGGCATGGTATTTCTAAAGGCTTTAAATGACTCTTAAACAAGTTCCTTAGTGGGCTTCTCTTTTGGGTCACAAACAGCTGTCCTCAAGGAAATCAGCTACAAGGAAAACTGTTTTATTTTCATTTATGCATTTCTTCCTTTATGCAATGCTTTTTATGGAACTGACATCCTTCGCCTCTTGCCTCTCAAATTAAATTAAGGATAAAAAACATTAACATAAACAGAAGCATTGGGCAGCTGGGAAGTTTCCCAGAGTTTCCCGGAAGAAGACCCAACGCTCCTTAAGCGTTTATGAGCACGGAGTTTTGGTTGCTGCTTTACATTTAGCCTTTTGGAAGGCTTTAATTTGTTTAAATTCATTATCTATATCTGACAGACTAGTACTTCTCAGCAAACTGTGCCATGACCCCCCAGTGGAGGTTACCACTGCTGGCTTGTTAAGACCTGTGACATGCAGACAGGTTTTAGACAAGTGTAAGACAAGTGTTACACAGGCGTTAGACATGTGTTAGGCAGGTGTTATACTGACATTTGACTGGTGTTAGATAGGTGTTAGGCAGGTGTTATACAAGTGTTGGACAAGTGTTAGGCAGGTATTAGACTGGTGTTAGACAAGTTTTACACAGGTGTTACACAAGTGTTAGACAGGTGTTCAACAAGTGTTTGTCAGGTGTTCAACGAGTGTTATAAAAGTGTTAGACAAGTGTTGGGCAGGTGTTAGATTTGAGGTTGCTGTTGGACATGTCTTCTCAGACACAGTGGATACTTTTTTTTCTCACCGGGGGTCCTATCGATCCCCCTGCTCCAAATATGACCTGTCTCCCAGACCCCTCCATGTCCTGTAAGAATGAACACAGCATAGCACCTTACCACAAGGTGAGCACAGCACCTTACCATAGAGTGAACACAGCACAGCACCTTAGCAAAGGGTCAATGAACAGAGCAAACAGTGTGTGAGAACACAGTCACACTGGAACACTAGCAAACAAAACTGTACCTCCATATCAAGGCTGAATCCCCTTCCTGGGGGCCCAGGAGGACCTGGAGGCCCCTGGGGGCCAGGGATCCCTCTTTGCCCAATACGGCCCATTGGTCCTATGGGTCCTGGACTGCCTGGAGCACCCTGTCAGGGGACAACAGAGAAAGGAGTCAACACCTAAGGAAGGTGTTACAAGAACAACAGGTATTAACCACATAAGGAAATCTATACTAACAACAGAGATTTAACCAGACTTGAAATGATGAAGGACCTGTGGCAGCAGATTCACGTCCTGTTTTGGAGCACAACTCTTAATTCACTCAACATTGTATTAGTAATAATAATCACATTATGTATATAGAATTTTTCATATAGTGGTTTGCCATGTGCTTCACATTTACAAAAGAAAAATGAAATGAATAAAAGTAAAGATTTATTTAAAAAAGAAAAATGAAATGAATAAAAACATAACACAGTGATCAAAGGGAATAAATCAATTAAGAGAACGATAAAAGCTATGTTTAAAAAAAGAGACAAAAACAGGAAAATGATTATAAATCCTTATTAAAATAAATGTACCAGTTACAAACCATCACAAACAAATATGTTTTCAGCTGTATTTTAAATTTTTCAGTTATTGTCTCTATAACATGTTGTGGTAGAGAGCTACACGGCTTTTAGGTGTAAAAGCAAAAGACTGCCTCTCCACTTCTTATGATTAACCATGCTTTACAGACGAGAAAAAGAACCTTAGAATGAACACTGAAGGACACGGGTAGCTGACACAGGGTAGCAAGGACAGAGGAGATTGTGAGCCTTCATTTGTAATGTTTTCTACCCACTAATTCAGAGCAAAAATACCTTTTGTCCAGGTGGTCCCATTGGGCCTGGATCACCCTATTAAACAGAGATTATGAATACATTATCAGAATAATATTTGAGCCAGGGGCACTGCATATCACACACAGAATCTGTTGTATAGTGTATTGCAGAGCACAGAATGAGAAAAACCTTTTGTTTTGCTCACATGACATATTTCCCACCCCAGAGAACCCACACCCATCTTACCATGTCTCCTTTTGGTCCCCGAGGTCCAATACCACCATCCCGACCAGCAGAACCCTGCAGCAGCCACAAACAAGAACCGGCATATTACTTTCTCATAAGTGATTGTACAGGAGCTCAAGGCTATCACGTTTCTGTAGCAGTTAGTACTCTTTATTTCATTTATTAATAAGATAATAGTACATAAATGTATATAATGTAGTTATTTCCTTGAATGAGTCCAACATGTAGCTAGAATGTGATAAACTTTATGCTTCCATCCTGTTTAGTCAGTCTTGAACGCAAGGTTATCAAATTAAATGGGTCTACCTTGGAAACAGAATTAAAATGAAAACTATCAGAAAGCAATAGGATTTTTTCATTTAAAACTATAAATGGGGTTATTTTAAACACATGGTGGAAACTTCCTCTAACAGTGGGCATATTGGGCTGTTTGAGAGAATGTTTGAATTCTCAGGCACCTGCCCAGTGGTGAGTACATGTTGTTTGAAGTACAATGAACCAACTGTAGCTACACATTACCATAACAAGAAACTGTTACGGCCTGTGCTGTTCATTTGATTTACCTGTCTCTTTCAGCTTTTGTGCACCCTTAATTTACACTTAAACATAGTTTGTTTGGTATTGATACAGAATAAGCTGAACTCCATGTCTGTCTGCTCAGTGAGTACACAGGAAAGATGTGTTTACTTGATCACTAGATGTAATGATACTGTTCTTCAGCATTACTAACCAGTTACAGCTGTCCTATTGGGAGCTTATTACTTTTTATATCTTACATTAATATTAAACACCTTTAAAGACACCACTGTGGAATTATTAACACATGTCTTCATTCTTCTTCTATTATCACACATTTTGACACAGAGAATAAACAAAAGCGTAAGATTGGCAAGCAAGCATATATGTGTCACATTTTTTAAAAGAAAAAAGCATTGAGGGGAAGCTTTAGACTAATGATGAGGTAGACAAAGGCAGTTAGTATCAGCTTCCAATAGTCTTTCAGTAAAAGGCAGATTTTCTCCAACTCATTAACCATGTTTCACAAAAAGAAAGCATGCAACTCAAGTCAGACTATTTCAAATCATGTATTGTGAGATAGCTGGGTAAAGATGACTGCCTGATAAATATGAAACGTGAGATATGAGCCACGGTATTCCTCCCATAATCCCTTCCCTAGTCACATTGGAGGTCTGACGCTTAAATAACAGAGGTGTGTAACCATCTAACTATAACCAGTAGTGTTTAAAGATGTATGTTGAACAGCACCGTCTGCTGACATCTGGCTTATATCATATTAGCTATTTTATCTAGACAGAAAGTGCCATGATGCAATACAAGGGAAAGAGTTCCGAAAGCTCTCTCTCTGCAGCTGGGACCCGACCTGACTTTGAGAAGACAAGATACCAAAACTCTGTGTGCAGCTGGGGAAAACATAGAGAGCCAGGCAGAGCTCAGAGCGAGATGTGTTTTTGCTGTGTTGGCGTATGCAGGGCACATGTTTACATATGACAAACACACACACACACACACACACACACACACACACACACACACGCACACACTTACACACACACATTTATACACATGCTCCCACACACCAACACCCACAATATATTCTCAGTCACACACAAACACACACACATACGCAAACACACACATAAGCCATGCTGCACTAATAGCATTGGAAGATTTGAGTGCCCGCCAGAGATTAAGAAAGAAACATGGAAGCTTGGTGGGAGAGCCGAGGGGTTGGAGAGAAAATACTGCCTTTTAAGCCCGCTGGTTCAAACACCCGAATGAACCACGGCAATACCTCTCCAGACGCAAACCCAGATTCAGAACCAGAACCACTAAACCACTCCTCAAACACCTGTAACAAAGGCCGGGTGAAGTGGGTCAAACACAGGGCAGTCAGACATCCTGCCTACAGCTCTTCGCTTCAGGCCCATAGGCCCACAGTGCAGCAGACATTGCAGCAGTCTTTCATTCGCTCACCCGACTAAATCAAACCGGACAGCAATGCTTATCCACCTGCTGAATCAGCCTGCAGGCACTGTGGTCAGCCAGAGCCAGAGCTGAACAGCCCAGGCTTACTCAGTTTAACAGGGCTTATGGTGGAGCTCCTATAGGACAGCACTCCCATCTACTTCTCTTCCTCACACTTTGCTCGTGTCATATTGCATATGCTTCTACAGTGACATCACTTTCTGTCACTTTCTCCACGTCATGCAAATGTGCTCCTATGATGACCTCGCTTCCTGTCAATTCTCCACGGCATACAAATATACTTATGTAGTGACATCACTTACTGTCACTTTCTCCATGTCGTAGAGATGTGTTTCAACAGTGAACTCACTTCGTCTGTTTACTCTATTTACTGTCATATACATATGCTTCTATAGCGGCTTAATTTCCTGTTACTATCATCACCAGTCTATCATATACTTATAATTGCTTTGTTTATCAACAATATTTTTATCAGGGAAGTTCAACTGTTGCTCTTAAAACCAATTAGCTCACAATTCTCAAGAGTAATGCAGCCTGTCCTCTGCACTGTTGACTGAATGACTATCTCCCTGTAAAACACAGACAGTGAGTTCAGGAACACTGATCAGGGGTCAGGAATACACACCGGCAGCCCTGGTCTACCCATGAAGCCATCTTTCCCATCCCTCCCTGGGATGCCGGGTGGGCCCGGGGGGCCCGGGAGCAGGCTGTCTGGGGGCCCAAATGGCCCACTGGGACCAGGAGGACCGGGCTCTCCTGGTGGGCCTGGAGGACCAGGAGGACCCTACAGAAGCAGAGTTCATGTGTTACAAAACCAGCATGATAAAAAAACAATAGCTCTGTGGTGAGCTTTTGCACATAATTTTTGGTAACCTAATACTTCCATAAAACACAAAATTAATGACAGCAAAACAAATGACTAAATAACTTAACCAATGGCGTAAATAAATGAGTCACTAATATATCAGATTATATCTGATCTGATTTTAAATGAACAAACAGTATATGACATGCTCAGTGTCAACAGTGTGTACTGTAAGAGATCTGAAAAAGCTCCACATAGTGGCCCCTAGCAGATGAAGGCATGATATTCAGTCATTACAGTTTTACTTGAACGTGCCGTCTGACTCTGTCTGTAAGAGTGCAGAAACAGGGTGTGACTCACGCGGATGAGCTCAGCGTCGCTGTCGAAGTCGTCGAACCCTGAGCCGTAAGCGCCCACACCCCCCTGAAACGAACAACAACACAGCTCTTGTTACACTTTTCAGCAGAGCACTACAGTGAAGTGGGAACTCATTGCATTACATTACATTACATGCATTTAACATGTAATGTAATGTAATGGATGAATACTACATGTGAATACTACACATAAAATACAATACTAGAGGTAGCAGGTGCTAGGGGGTTTGGACTGAAGTGGGACCGTGATGCCATCTGAAGAGGTGGGCCTTCAGTCTGCTGTCCTAACCTCTGTGAGGAGTTCATTCCACCACTGAGAAACCAGTACAGACAGGGATCGTGTCTGAAAAGAGCGACCCCATCAGATTGGGACAGTCCGTTGCTCTGTAGATGCAGAGCACAGTGATCGTGAGGGAACATAGGATTTGAAGAGGGGTTGTAGGTATGAGGGGGCTGTCCCATTCACTGCCCTGTATGCCAGCACCAAGGCTTTGAACTTGATGAGAGCTGTGACAGGAAGCCAGTGAAGTGAGATGAGGAGAGGAATAACTACATTTAGGGAGACTGTAGACAAGTCATACAGCTGCATTCTGGATTAGTTGCAGAGGTTTGATTGCACAGAGGAAGAGTGCTACTCTGCTAACATCATGCAGGCAGCTCTCCAGCACTCCACAAGCTGCAGGGTGCTGACAGCGGTGTGACACGGTAAACCTGGCTGACCTAGCCACTCCTATCACCAGGGGAATGAAGCCAATGCACTCCACTGCAGTGGGACCCGGTCACTGTTGGCCAATGACATGGCCGGTTTCCAATCTGGGTGGTATGACTCCGCCTCAGCAAACGGTTTGAGTGTTTAAAGCAGGGTCCCTCTATGCTCTTACCAAGAGAGTGTATGGCACACAGCAGAGGGATACGTACCCGAAACCTGGCCGAGCCGCCCGGGCCAGGTGGACCAGGGGGTCCTGGAGGGCCGGGGAGACCAACCCCAAGGTCACCCTGTGGGAAGAGTGCCCAGTTACTATAGACACCTCATCATATTTATCATATTTATTTCTCAGCAGACATTTTATTTTGGGCAAGAAACTGCATGTGGGTTATGGTCAAAATGGTATCTTTCACTGCTGGATATTCACCTATTCAGACTTGGCACAGCGTCCAGAATTCAAACTTACTGCCTAAGGTTACAAGTCCAGTCACTTAACCACTACATCACATGTCTGCATTGCTCACAATCATAACAGCTCTTTTCTCACAGCTCTGAAGGACAGAGGCTTCTCTGCCTCTCCTGTAGGTAATTCCGTAGCTACAGCATTTGTTTCTGCTGTTCATTTCAATGAAAATGACTAGATGCTGAACAGAAGAGTTTTACCTGGTATTAAATGAACCACAGTTTTTTCCCATCATATTTTGACAGGGGCATACGCATACACATATGCGCACATGCACATGCTCACGCACAGGTACACACACACACGCACATGCATACATGAACACATACACACACAAACACTTCACTGCAATGCCCTGATCACACTGAAACTACTAAGGATGACAAAACTATGATGATTCAAATATTTTAAATAAACTGACAAATTTGACAAAATAAAAAAGCGGTGGTAACATCACAATAATTCGGCTCCTTTTAGAGTGATTTTTCAAGTCAGTGCTCCAAAAGCGAAACAAATCTAACCAATCAGAGCAATCTGAAAAAAAGCATTCCCTGATATTACTCTTAACAAACAATAGATTGTTATCGTCAAGGTTTATAGCTGTCATGGGTTATAGTTTTCATTCTGACTCAGTCTTGAATACTACAAATCAGGAGGTGAGGCTTCATGAACGCCAGAATGAGGGAGAGAAGTCTTTCAATGGGTTCATACGAGTCAGTGACACATGGGCATGGTAATGGAGTCTGTTGAGCTTAGCCTGGTCACATGACCCAGGCCTTTGAAGGGATGCAGTATGCAAACCTTTTCTCCCTTTGCTCCTGATTCTCCCAGCAGTCCCGGAAACCCAGGCGGTCCCTATGAAGAAATAAAGACACAGATCAGACTTAGGCATCCAGCACACAGCCAGCATGAAAAGTGATATCAATGACACAGTACAATATGGTAACAGCTTCTTTAACAACACACCCCACCCTCTAACAACAAACATCACCCCCCGCATATAAATGTGTATGAATACTTTAGATGGTACTCCATAACATTGCATTTCAAAAAAAGCAACACTTACTGGATCACCATCCTCACCTCGGATTCCCTGCAGGATAAAGAAGATATTTTTACTCGTTCTTGACTAAACCCAAAAACATCCCTCAGTTGATGGTTTAGGGAATTAACATGAGAGCAAGCATCTAATTAGATGTGAATGTTAAATGATCATTTCACAGTAAACTGATATGTGTTTATACCCCTTGGTTCCATGTAAACATGAAAGCATAAATTAACAGCACATAAAGTTTACAACCACTTTATAAGAACGTTTAACCTTTTTTTTCTAGCTCAGAGAAAACAAGGAGTATCAATTACCAGAAGAACTGACTGTTGTTAAATGTGAGGTGCCTCATTGAAAAAGCTACATTGTTTATTATTTAGCATGAGAAGTACTGCTAAATATTTCACAAGCAATGATTTATTACCAAAAAACCAGCAGTAGAGATGGGCTGATAATAGAGAAAGCAAATGAATAAGATTAACTTATTACAGATTCAAAAGAAGCACCTCTTTTTCATTTCTCACGAGGTATTAAAGTAGTTCTTCTTTGTGCTGAGACAGATTTATGCATAAGAAGATTAAGAGCATGTTTAGACTACTGCTTCAGGGGGTGTCTTGATTGCTGTATTTTCAGCACTTAGTGGAGTCCTTACTTTTAGCACGCTGCTGACTAAATGAATGAGAAAAATTTCTCCAGGGCTGCATAAATGCATCCAAAAGTAGAGGTTCCTGTAAATATCAACCTGAAAATGCCAGACATGCTGAAAAGAAGAGAGCGTGCCGTCCGCAGTAGAAAGTTCTGGAGAGGATTTTACTGTGAGAAGATCACTCACCGGCTGGCCATCTCTCCCCGGGTTTCCTGGAGGTCCTGGGGGCCCTGTTGGCCCCTGGGGGCCTCTGGGACCAGGCTCACCCATGCCTACATGCTCATCTCCAGAGGAGCCAGGGGGACCACGAGGACCTGGAGGACCAGGGGGGCCTGGATCCCCTTTCTCCCCCTTCTGTCCGAAGTGAGAAGATGCCTAAATGTGCACACACAGACACACACCGTACAGAAAAGGACTCTTTTTGATGTCAGACGGGATGTCTGGACATTCACATAGCTTTTTGCTTTCAAACATAATCAGACCCTATATATAGGTATCTGTACTTAATTTACCAAAACAATTCAAGCTTCCCTGTATTCAGGGGTGCGTGAATCATTATCTTTTCCAAACCAACATGCTGAGAAAGAACAGAACTGAAAGCTGCCTAGCCTTTTACCTTTGTCTGACTTGCAATATCCACCTGGCCCAGACTCCCGAAAATAAAAATCTACAAACACCATCTATAGCCAAGGCTGTACTGCATCCAATAGGGTCTGATAATTTAACTTACTCAAGTACCTCTGATCAAAATACAAATGAGCAGCCTGGCTCTATTACATATACTTCACGGAGGCCTTTGTTTACCATTACCATGTCTGGTATATTTGCAATTATGTCTGCATAAATCTGTCACTGTCACATGTGTTATAAAAACTAGGGAATTTCAGTTGATGCCATCGGAGGAGAGGCAACATCTTCGGCAATCAGGTCAGCATCACAGCCATGTCTAGCGGTATATGTGATTTACAAACATGAACAATGTGAGCAAACTGATTTCATTATTTGTGCAGAATTATGTATCGAACAGTAAAGCTAATGACTTGCTGGATATCTGCAAATGAGCCTTGGCGAAAATGTAATAAGCACTAGATAATGTAATAACTCACCATAATGTAATAACTTTTCACTGATAATGCAATAAAACCAGTTACCATTGAAAGGAGCAATACATTTGTGGCATGGTATTAGATGAGGAGAGCAATGTATCTGCATCCTGGTATGTCTGCATCCTTGTTGTCTGCATTTTTGTTGTTGGCACGCCCTGGTGCCCTTGTCTCTGTCCCTGTTTCTACAGTAACAGCAGCTGAAAGTGCCCAGCCCCATGGCAACCAAGGCTGAGAACAGAAGAGGGTAGCTGAAGAATGCCAGCTTCATAGAGTGTGACCTGTAGGCTTGGGGTCACAAGTGTGATTGTCCTGGTGTCTGGCCTCCGGTTCCCAGAGGAGGCATCCAAGGTGATTCATGAATACGGAGGATAAGAGGATCCCGGCCTCAAAGTGACCATAACTGGGAGCCTCATGTATAGATGCCTTTGTGTTATGAAACCTTGCCTTGGCGGACATGTTTATCTGAAGATGCTGCGCAGGAAATCTTGCATAATGTGGAGATGAGCCTGCCCCTCCCGGGAGATTGCATTTGCATGTACTGTGATGCACTGCCCTCCAGTGTGTATAGAAATAAACCCAATACAGCGGGACTTCGTATGCCTGGTATCTTCATTGCCTGCCTGCTGCATCTACCAGATCTATCCGTTCCCAACAGCAGTCACTTTCAGAGGAAATCCATATATACATTTGGACTATTCTACTGCAGTGTTACCTGCAACATTTGTTCCTAGTCCCATTCCAAACCCAAAAGCTACAGAGATACATTGCAGATACAAAAGCACGCGCGCACACACACACACACACACACACACACACACACACACTGTATAAGTTCAGAGACTAGATCCTGCCTGTCTCTGTCTCAGAAGCTAGGTTCACTTACACTCTCAAGTTTCTCTCCCAGGGCCTCCTTCTGGCTTGTTGCTGCAGAGAGGACCAATCAGTAATGAGTGACATAATATATGCATTATTATTCATCTGCCAATGTCCTTATCAAGGCAAAGGTAGATAACTATTTTACATACTAAACATCCTATCTAAAACAGGGGAAACAGCAACAGCCCTTGCAACAGAAATTAATTTTATGTTAACATATGATGTTCAGAGCATTCTAAATCCTGATTTGTCATCTCAGACAAAAAAGTGCAATGGGAGTGTCAGCTCTCCAGCCTGAGCTGCTGGTTTTTCCCTGTCTGTCAGTGTGGGTGTGTCTTTTGTTTTGTTTTCAGCCCCTCCTCCTGTCCTGCCTACCTGCCCTGCTGCCACGCCCACCACCTGAAGCCCATCCTGTGCACCTGTTCCCTGTTCTCTCATCACCAGCCCATGTATATATACCCTGCTGTTTCCTTTGTTCTTTGCCTGATCGTCTCAGCCTTGTTCCTGTATCGTTCTCGCCGTTTGTCTGTTCTGCTCTGTTTGGTTTTTTGACTCTGCCTGTTCCTGACTCTGCCTTTTTGCCTGCTGTTTTGGACACCGTGTTTCTCCTGAAGTTTTTTTTGGTTGCTGATTTTGGACTGGATTTTGACTACAATTTTGCCTGTGAGTTTGGTCCTGTGATTAAAAGATCCTTTTACTGCCTGTTTTGTCTGTGCCTGGGTCCTTTCCCCTGCCAACCCTGACAGGGAGTGCATCAAAGGAAGAGACAAAAACTCCTAAAGGTTTTCTTGATTATCAAGGGTTACAAACCAGAAAGGGAGAAAAGAAAAGGGATCACAGATTCCGGAAGGAGTGAAACCCAATATGGCAAAACAGATCCCAAAAACAGGGCATTCAGCTACAGAAAATATAAAATGTATTTATTTTAATGGGCAAAGCACACATGATGTGTTTTACAATTAAAGCCACTCCATGTATAGGATTCACATCTAAGTGTAACAGTGTGAATATAGTTGGTTAAATCTGAATTTCGGCAGGTGTGGTTATCCCCTGCTTCCTGTGTGCAGGCCTTAGTATGCACTCACCTCTCTCTGCAGTCAGCAGAACCTGGGCTTCCTGGGTAGCCGTCAGGAGCCCTGAGTACTCGTCCGCTTCCTCTCCATGGGACGCCTCTGTGGGTGGGGCTCTCACCGGCACGCTGAGCGGGTCCTCCACCTGGGGGTGGGTGATCACAGGTCATGTGATCATCTGAGTGAGATCAACATTTCTTGCAGAAGTGAAACTCTCAAAAACACCCACAAACCAATGTAATCAAAGTAAAAGTTCACAATGTTAAGACTGAAATGATCCTGTAGAGGAATTCAGTTCTGATACAGATATATGCCAGTGTGGTGGTCCAATGTCATTTTCCTGTGGTCTCCAGCAGGGGGCAGTGTGGCACTCTGGGAGAGTGAGCCCTTGTGTTGTGCCCTACTGTGACCCTGCTTGGAGGGTGGTTTGTGTTGGCTAGAGCCTCCTGCAGGAATCAGGCTGGGTTTGGCACCAAGTGGGTGTGTGGTCTGGGCTTTAGCAAGAAGCACTGGCAGAGGAGATGCTAAAAGTCTGATCTGAATTCACAAGCACTGCTGTCCTGAGCAGGCCCTGCTTATGGGAGCAGGTGGAGACAGGGAGAGGCAAGGGTAAAAAGGTGGAGACCCCTAGGGAGGTTGATGGAGGGGACACTAATCATACATCTCCACCCAAATGTAAGGGAGTGTTACGTAAAAAAAGAGTACCACTATATCCAGTGCATTATACAGCTGGACAGTCACACGAAAATAGCTGGGAAGTGGAGGACACTTGCTTTAAAGGGACTGCCCAATCACAGCCCTGAAGCAGGAATAATAACTAACTGACAGACAAACACCTTGGGAACAGCGGGTGATGGACGTAGAGAAGGCAACTCACTACTACATGTACTGACATGTAAGTGATGGGAACTAGTGCTGTGTGTTACAACAGTTCACGTGTGTATAGAGCCACAGCTTGGTTTGCAGCAATTGATTACACCACTAAGCAGGGTTAGCATTTCTTAATGAAATGATGTCACTTTGAGTCAAACATGTATTGTACACTACTTGGGTTTTTAAGAGGCATGGGAGTTACCACAATAAAGACCAGGCCTTTTTAAGCGCGTGAATCAGCATCTTTGATTATTTCCTGTTTGAGGGGGATTGGCCATGTTTCCTCAGTAATTAAAGAGCACTTGCAATCAGAGACCAGAGAGGGACAGCCTAAAACAAGGACAAGAACCTCAGATCCTAAACAGGGCCTTCTCCTGTGACATGAAAAGGTGAAGTAGTGAAGTGGTGAAGTAGTGCAGTGAAGTAGCCTTCTGGACAAGTACATTTCCTGGACAGGACACCAACAAATTGCAGAGCCATTACCCACAATCACACTCTTTCAACACTGAGCACAGTATGCACCACTGCTATGATTGGATATTGAGCCCACAGCCTGCCAGAATGAGACAGACACACAGGGGCCTGAGCTTCTAAAAGAGACCACACAGAGGAGGAGTAGCCAGTGCACACATGCTACTTATATACCAGACTATATGAGGATACCTGCCGAGTTACTTGATTTCTGAGATGACTGGTGAATCAGAGAACCCAGATTCCACAGAATAGTTAGCCAGTTGAAATTCAATGTATGATTTGGTTTCTGACATTTATAACAAACAACTGAAGTGTTAAAAAAGGAGCGGGGTGTTCCCTTATACCCCTGTGGCCGACCCAGTAGACTCACCCGCTCTCTCTCCAGCATGGCCTTCTTCGTCTCCTCCACCATCTCCCTGTCATCCAGGGCGTCCTCCCCGCTGCTGTCTCCTGAAGCCTGAGACACAACACAGACACAGACGCTTACCTTTTATCCACACACACGCACACACGTGCACATACATATGCAAGTATATACACATGCATGTACACATACACACACACACACACACCCATTTCTTTCTGTTCATCCAGTTAAATTTGATTGTCATTGGATAATTACCACACTGTATAAAAATAGTTATACCTTAATCTTAATAGCATTGCATAGGGCAAAGTCATATTGTTAACAATGAATAAATCTGATTTCAGAAAACATAAAGAGTACATTTATTTGGCAAAGGGATTTATTTGGCAGAAGAAACCAGGCTTTTGGCTAGGTGTTTGTCCTGGTAAACATTAGAGTGCACGACTCCCTCCCTTTTAACAAAGGCTCCTGGATCCATATACACAATCCAACCCCAAAACCTACTGGACCCCCTGCCAAGTGGGCATGAATACTTCAACAGAAGCTTCACCTTTTGTAAAATGTTGATGAATAAATGGTTTCTGGTAATAAACCAAAAAAAGTGAAGTTGTGCATTAATTACTGGCAGTCCTGCAATCTTTCACTGCAGGCCAGAACTCAATGTACTGCTTCCATGAAACCACTAGAGGGAGCACTGTGAACACTGAAGGTCAGCTGAGTGTTTTTCTCAGTGTGCGTTCCTCTCTGGGAGCACTCACATAGGGGTCATCCTCCTCACACTGCTCCTCTGCTGCTCTGGGGTCAGGCTTTATCACCAGCTGCTGTATGGCACCCTGTGGGGAGAGAGAGAGAGAGAGAGAGAGAGAGAGAGAGAGAGAGAGAGAGAGAGAGGTGAGGAGGCAAAAGAGGTGAGGTTTTACTACAGTGTAGTGCACACTGTTGCCCATGAAACAGAACAGGCTGTGACCACATGCATATCATAATTCCTTATTCTTTAAATGAAGACACAAGCATCCACTGTGACTTTTTGGAAACTGCATATACCCACAAATTTGCACATTTTCTCACTTTCCTATGAAAGATGAATCCCTGATGAATGTGCCTTGGTTATATCTTGTCTTGGAAGGCCCACAACAGATCCTGGTGAACGATAATGTTTACATGCAGCATTACAAAATTACTATCAAATTGCATGTCAACATGTCCATGCAACCTGCTAGCAACAAACACTGTAAAAGACTGGCTATGGTACCCCACACAATGGTAATAATTCCTGGGCTTGGGATGAACCTGTAGTCATATATGGAATGAGCCAGCATACCTTTAGTTCAGGTAAATCTTCCAGTAGAAATGTCTTTGGCTTGCCTCAGGTATAGCTGACCTAACACTGAAGCAGTGCAGTCTAAATGCCTCAGGTGTAGCTGGCCTAACACTGAGGCAGTGTAGTCTAAATGCCTCAGGTATAGCTGACCTAACACTGAGGCAGTGCAGTGAAAATGACAAATATACAACTGAGCTACAGCCAGGGCAAAGAAGCAGATAAGCTGACCTTCTTCCCCTTCCCCCTGTTCACCATGTAGCTCTGATTCTGCAACAAGGCTTACTGCTTCCACACATCAGTCTGACCTCACATGCCATTGGCTGGCGAATGAGCCAGTTCAGCCTGAATAAAAGAGGTGACCAATAAGAACGCAGAATGTCAGACATGCGGGCCTACCCAGTGTAAGCTGAATGGCACCAGTGATCTGTAAGAAGCTATTTTAAAGGCCACTTACAAAACCAAGTAACACTACTTTGCTAGCTAGCTAGCAAGTGATCCAAGTGACTGGAGAGGAGGATGCTATGCACCTACTCCATCTAGCTAGAGCAGGTACCTAATTTTTACCCTTGCTACAGTACCTGTCATGAGATCACATGCATGGGAGTGTTGTTTCACAAAAAATTAAAATAAATATTCTATGGAAATGTTTTTGAAGCCTGCTGAGGTTGTAATGTTATATTGCATCATTGTCATTTGGCAGATGCTCTTGTCCAGAGTGACTTACACAGCGATATTATTACCATTATACACAAACTTAGCTAGCTATACAGCTACAATAAACAGACTTCGCAGGTTGTACTAAAGAGTCATGTGTCAGCATGTAAAAACCATGGTTTTCAATCCTTGCCTTGAATGTGACACATTAAAACACAAGTGACTAATTCTGAACACGTGAGTTTCCCTCTATGCTGTTGAGCTGCTTCCTACTCTACGTGCCACACTAATGTGTTCCAGATGTACCTAACCACACAACACTAAGACCACTGAAAAACCAGCAAACACCAAAGAATGAGACAACACTGAAGCAGTGTGCTGGGAATTAGCAATGCATAACGTGATCTAGGTTCGCCCTCTCTCTCTCCAATTAGGTGACACTGGGCAACATTCATATCAGGAGGGACATCTAAGGGTGTACAGAATTCAGAAGGGGGAAACGGAGCTCCTCCCTTATGAAAAATAATCATTCCTGTTCACCCACATATGAATGTCACAATGTAAGGAATACATGATTATTCTTTTTACTCATTTATGCTACCCTGTTTTATGAAACATCAACAGCATGCTAGGCTTGTCTCACTGCAACAATCTCTGCACTCATGCAGGAAGACTGACTCAACCGGTCGACAGATATTTTTCGCAACACAATTCACACTATGCACTACAATGGAGGGTAAGTGCTATTCCACAAACATCCTTGGGCGGCTTGCAGGCACCTGACAATTGGCAGGGTTCCTGAGAGTGCCGAGGTGAGGAAGCCCTGGCTGACCTACCCACCCCTGTCCCTAGGGGAACAAAGCCAATATGTTCTCCTACTGTGGAATGCAGGTTATTGTCTGCGAATAACATGGCTAGTTTGGAACCTAGTGCTCGGCCTGCACAAAGGGGATGCCAGATGAGCAACATCATTCGGAATTGACGATGCTCACTTGAAAAAGGAACGCTCTGTTTCCCACTCTGCTTGCTGTACCTCCCTCTTTTCTCCTTGCATCTTTCCCTCGTCTCCTTACATCATTTCACAGAGGAATCCAGGAAGAGACATGAGGTAGAGACGTGAGGAGTTATTTATTATGTAAGGGAATGTGAGGGAGCTGGAGCAACATAGCTCACTGTGACCTTTGACCCCTGAGTAGTAACCCAAGATGCCAGTCCCTCTGATCTCTCATGCATAATTGTCATCCAGATGTTTTCAGTTAGGCCAAAATCGATGAATCAACAAGCTTGTTTTAACTGATGAGAGAGAGATTAAGGAAAGAATATTTGTAGTACAAGTTTCAGACAGATGAAACATTCCCTTTGCAAATCTACATATATTCACTATATATAGTCTTAGCCTGCTGTTCATAGTCTTAGCCTCACTCTGTTGCTTAATGACTTTGCAGAGCAATGTTGGGCTTGTGTTATTGTAATTTGTTGACCAAATGTATCAATGGTAGGAGCCTTACTTCTTCAAAGCCAGCACACTGCAATGCCAACACACCACCAGTTATCTGTCGGCACATACGCGTAGACACTCACACATACACACACATATACACACGCACACACACACGCACAGAGCCTTGGGTGAAACCTCCCACTCACCACAAACTTCTCCATGCCGGTGGCCCCGGCGTTGCCCACGAAGATGCCTGAGCCGGACTCGAAGCGCAGGCGCGGCGCGCTCCGGCGGATGACGGCGGTGTGGTACTCCTCGCAGTCCATGTAGAGCCGCGCCTCCTCCTCCTGCAGCGTCAGCGTGAAGCGGCTCCACCTGTCCGCCATGTCGGGCACCTTGAAGGACGCCGCCTCCGTCGAGGACCCCGGCTCGCCGTACAGCAGCGTGATCTTCTGGGTCTGGTCCTCCGCCACGCTAAGCGTCAGGGCCAGGTACACCACCTTCTGGAAGGCGTCGGTGATGGCGAACAGCACCCCGCCTTTGGCGGTGGGCTTGACGGTGGCGATGATGGCAAAGTCGCGGAAAAAGGGGTCTGGCACGAACGTCTTGGTGAGCCGGCCGATATTCGCATCAGGCCCAAAGCTGTAGGCAGGGAAGCCTTCATAACCCGTGATGAAGGAGACTGACGGAGGGAGAGGAACTCCAATTAACTCTGTTAGGTCCAGGTGGTCTTTGGATCCTCGTTCTGACAGACAGAAAAATAATTACAATTAGTGTTTATATCCTTCATACAGAAAACTCATTTCCTTCATACATGCAGCTCATCCTCTCCTTCACATACACCTTATGTAACTCATACAAACAATTCCTCTCCTTCACACACAACTCGCCCGCCTCATACACACAACCTCTCTCATTCACACATGAAACTCATCTCCTTCACACTTGCAACTAATCTCCTTCATACATGCAGCTCATTCTCTCCTTCACACACAACTCATGTAACTTAAATACGCAATTCCTCTCCTTGATATACAACTCATGTACCTTACACACAAAATTCCTGTCCTTCACACCTGATGCATGTACCTTATATACAAAATTCCTCTTCTTCACACACAATTCATGTACCTGATACACAAAATTGCCTCATACACAGTACTCACCTCCTACACAGTTTTATAGAATAGTCTCCATAACCACTATCTTTACCCACTTCACCCCTATATTTTCCCAATTAAACCCCTCAGTTGACCTCCCTTTGCTGCTGGTCATTACTGTGCACTTCAGTGAGCTTCTGCTCTAGACGAATTTTAATGTGGCCTTTAATTTATTAAATTATCGAGGTGGAAAACCGCAAATGATTTAGCGGTAGGGCCTTTGAACACATGAGGCGCCCTGCTGTTCTCCCCGAATCAGCTCTCATCCCTCTCCGCCCCTCTCCACACGCTCCTCATCAATCATGGTCCCACCCACAGAGCACCTGTCTGTCTCAGCAGCCCGGTACCACAGGAACCTGCAGATATCAGGTTCATGTTAGTACCGGCTACTGGATGATACTGAGGTCATGCGTGTGAATCCTGTCTGTGATATTCAGCACAAGGGGGTGGGGGGGGAGGGGTACTCCAAGATCAAACACACCGCACCACTCCCACAGTTCTGACTTCGGACGAGCGCTGTATTTTTAGCTGCTTTCTGAATGAAGGTACGGACCAACCAGCTCCCATTCTCTACAACTGAGTGACTCAGCCCTGGGTCCTGGAGGGTTGGATGTTTACAGGCATTTGTTTAGGCTCACATGTTTTGATTAGTCTTGACTAAACCAGTTTAGCGTCCTTTCCCAATTCCAAGAATGGCAGCAGTTTACAGAGAGCTGAAAAAAGCAGCTGGATTGTGGCATTCTTGGACTTGAGTAGTCCTATTCAGTAGATCAGCAACCCTACTTCATAAGACAGAATAGGGTAGCTGTCCTCTGTAAGATGGAATCGAGTAGCCATGCTATCTATGTACAGTTGAATAGCCCTACTCTACGTAAGGTAGAGTAGCCCTTCCCTGTAGGATGAAGGTGAGTACCCATACTGCCTTCATACAACTGAATAACCCTACTCAGTTGAGTAGCCCTACTCTGGAAGATGGAGTTTAGTTGCCAAACTCTGTAAGAAGTGACAGAGTAGAAGTAACACACAGCTCACAGTTTAACCTACATATAACTATACAGCAGGACTAAACCTTACTCTGTGCTGGAGTCAGCAACACTGTATTGTGAGCACATTCATTGAGTCATTGAGAGGATGCTGCAAGCAATGCTGAAAATGCATGAAAT
Organism: Megalops atlanticus; assembly: GCA_019176425.1. Classification (NCBI taxonomy): domain Eukaryota; kingdom Metazoa; phylum Chordata; class Actinopteri; order Elopiformes; family Megalopidae; genus Megalops; species Megalops atlanticus. Next base: position 18,727,953 of record CM032898.1, on the reverse strand, counting down.
ACTACTGGGATTACATAAATATCTTGTAAACATCTGAAAACACATACAAGCGCTGTCTAGATGCTCTGCCAAATTGATATCTGACTGGCAGGCTCTTTTACAGTTCACAGTAAATCCAACAGCTGGCTCACCACACAGATGTTTCAGGTTTGTGACAACAAAACCACATGGAAACCCCTCCACAGTATGGACCGCCCTCGAAAAATATTTGTTTATTTGGCTCGACAAAGACTGCAACAAGAAGTCCACCTGCACACCTGTGTGACATAGAGGTGATCTGCACACCATGTCACAAGATCACTCAAGACTTGATCGGGAAAATATGTATGTGCTTGGATGCTATTAAAACCCTGTCACATACTGCCACCACTGTCTCCTCACTGTCAATCATCCTTACCCCCTGTCTCCATGCTCCATTGTCTTCACATTTCCCAGGGTGCTGTGCAACTTTTCCTTAACATGCAGCAGCGACGTTCCCACAGTCTACCCAATATATAAGAGGCAGAGAGCCCCAGCAATAACAGTGAACAAACAGAGAGGCTCAGAAACTCATCCCCAGCCTGGCTTAGTCAAGTCAAACAAAGCACAAGACCCAGAGAGTTAAAGCAAATGACGTCTCAAAGCAAACATGAAAAATATGGTAATCTTTGCCTCCTTTAACCTACATTAAAGCTCCCAAAGCAGGAGTTTTTGGACTTCTTGACTTGTTGAGGTGTAACCACAGTACAGAATTCATTGACCCATGTGATCAATTTTAATGAAAGATGCTTGTTGACATTTGAGCAGAGTTTGATTAATGGCTATGGTCAAAGCAATTACAGCATACTTTCCCTCACATTCCACACTAACAAAATGCTCCTTTAAGAGAGAAAGAAGTACAGCTAGGTGGCATCAATCTAGCAAAGGACAGTACCGAAACCGTGATTCATTGAGGAGCGCTGGCAAAACACTCCTGGCTCTCCTTGCAAATTCCTCGGCTGAAGCCTCCCGTTTGTCACTGTGAGCTCCCCTGCTGCGCAGAGATTTCAGCCACGCACTGATGCAATAAAACATGGGGGTGTGGGACCCAGCTCCAGTCAGCTGGGATACCCAAAAGCCACATCCCTGCTGTGTGTCCCCCTTCCCTAGTGTTCCGGGAAATTTCATCCCCTAACCGTGTTATTCCAATATCGTGTGACAGAGGTTCCTGGAAGGAGATGGTAGACGCCACCAAGTTCTGCTGCATTCCATGAGCTGTCAGCCTCGACATTGAAACCACAACGGCTGAGCCAGTCAGTCAGGTGAACTGCGGATCATTCATGCCATAACATCCATCACTCTTCAGCAGTATGCAATAAGACACCACAGATCACCACTGTAAAAATCAATTACCTATGCAAGGTCTTCAGGAATGCAATTCTTTTTCTGGTGTTAATCAGTCAGCCACCGAGTGAGAATTATGACACAATGGGTCACAAAAAGCAATCAAATTTCACCATTGCACTACATATACTTTTTTGCTTGCTTGCTTATTTCCTATTCAATCAATCCATTTAATGACAAAGGATGAGCCTCAATCTGTTCTACATTCTACATAGGGTTAGGGTTAGGGTTAGGGTCACTGATTCTACATTCTACAGGTGGTAATTTGACATAACCTTTGACATAACCTTCATGAAAAGCCTGTAATGCATAAACCAGCTACCCTACACTACAGTGACTCTGCAGGTAGCCTTCCCCTCAGAAAGCCCAGTAACTCACCGTTCTTCCACATTTTGAGCGGTCTTTTCTTAGCCTTGGTTTTGCTGTCTCCACCCACAGTAGGGCGAGGTGTGACGCGCGATGGAGACGAGGTCGGGGACCCCGCCATAGTCGTCGTCCATGGAGCAGCGGTGGTGGTGGCGGTAGTGGCAGCGGTCGGCCTGACCCTGGAGCCGCCCCACGGCCACCACCACTGCGCCCACCCGGGCCCGACAAACAGCAGCACCAGCAGCAGCACCGGCAGCAGACACGGGCGCGCGGCTGCCTTCCCCATCCTCACACTCCTCACACTCCTCACGCAGGAAGCAGACTGCGCTGGCCGCTCGCTCTCCCGCGCGCCTCACGCCCCACACTGCCCCCTCACGCCGCTCCCCCCACCCGCCTCGCCCTGCACACCCCGTGATTAATGGCCCCCCGGGCCCTCGTCCCACAGCTCCAGCCTCCAGGCTGAGGCATTAAACAGGCAGCTAAAGCGCTGGCGGACTTCAAAAGGGTTCCCATCTAACTGGGTTTGGTAAGTAAATTCCCCCCCCTCTCCACCCAAAGCCTTTTATGATGGAAATTACATATCTTAGGAAACACAGGTATCCTGGTTTGAGCCAACCACAGGCTTTGTTTACCAGACCTCCAGCCAATGAAAGAGTTCAGCATGATGGACATCCTGACATTGGCCGGCCCACATGTTGTCTCGACCATTCCTCCGCTCCTCTCTCTCCGTCTTGGGCTTATAAGGACACACAGCGGAGGGACATATCCTAGCAGTGATGTCAGAGAAATAAAAAAGTTCTCAGGACAAGCAGACAGTGTGTGCCTGAGATGTCCACAAACAGGCTTGTTTGTTCCCATTAGAACAAGCAACTCAAATATTGTGAGCTGGTGAATGTAAAACCTTTTGAGCATTTCCTCAAGTGAACTTTTGGAGAAGCCCACCTGGTGTGATATCAATTGAGCTGCATGAGCGGGCTCCTATTTACAGGACACAAAATCACAATACAATAATCTAAAACAAGATGCAAACCAAAATATTGCTGGGGTGTGACCATTCATTTCGAGGTACGGATTTGCGTGACCGGCAGGTGAAAGGTGTTTTTAATGCAGCCAGAATCAGAAATGAATAATACCATAATACAATACATCTAACAGAGGATGATTACATCAAAAAATGAGATTTATTAAACATTTAGGGAAGGATAGATACATACAGATAGGTACTACTACAGTAACAACAGTAAAATATACTATGTAATGATAAAACTACACACACACACACACACACACACACACACACACACACACACACACACACACAGACACATACACACAAAGCTCACACCATACCAACCAGAGAGGGCACTCAGGTCATCCACCGCTGAACTCCTTTAAGTCCCAGAAGTTTTGTTTTAAGAACAGGGGACAAACTGCTCTTGGTTTTTTATGTCCCCAAACTCTGGAATGCACTCCCAAAATACTCTCCCCCTCAGTTCCAGGTTTTAAATCACATGAAAAAACACACTTTTTTGGGATGGCCTTCTGTTGAGCTTTGACTTATTCCATTTTTTTTTTCAGTCTATATATTTTTTTTGTTTCTCTTTAATACTTGTATTTGATTTTGGTTGGTTTGATTGCAGGGGGAGTATTAAGCATTAACAAGGGGTAGCATTTATGTATCTTACCTCTTTCTTTTTATTCTGTCATTTTCTTTGAATTTCTTTTACTACTACTTCTGTAAACCACTTTGTGTTACAGCCATGTATGAAATGGATGTCACTTTTGAAGTGAAATAGGTTGGAAATAAAAATATTAATAATAATAATACTATTACTACTAGTATTATTAGTACTATTAATATTAGTAGTATTATTAATAGTAGCAGTAGTAATAATATAGCAGTATACCGAGTCTGCTAGATTACTGAATTCTGAGGGCACATTTAGTCATTACAACCATTACAATGCTCTCTATAGCAGCATTGCAGACTCCATAGTCAATGTGCGGGAGTAGAAGGAGAAGTTAATCTTCCATAGCACCTCTCTGTTCACACACATTGGCATGCACGTTTTCTGTGCACAAGGGTCCTGCCTAACCTCTAGGCCTCATTCAGGACCATAAATTACCCCCCCAGACTGTGACTCCCCCCAGCCGAGTCGCAACGAAGACTTTAAAAAACGGCGACCTCTGACCTCTGTACCTGTCACTCAGCATTAAAGGAGATGGATTGTGGGTAATGGCCTTGCAATAGCCTGCCGTCTTCTCTGGGGAATGTATTAGCACATCAAACCACTTCACACCACAGAAATGGGGGTAAACTGTTTTGCTGTGATGGCCACGCTCCTTACTGGCTTTAAGCACAGAGTCAGAGGGGAGGCAGAAGGGCCAGGTGATCTCACAGGGGGGCAAAAGGTTAAGTGGACCAGGTGAGGGATTTAGTGCAGTTTGGGGGGTGGAGCTCAGTTTGGCCTGCAATGGTATTTCACACGGAGGTCAGAGGCCTTTTCCCTGATCACTAAGCCTGGGACACATTTGGCAGGAGCTCAACATCCAACCATGCACTGTTCATGAGTAAGTCATTACCAATGAGCCGCTCACAGAATTTCTCACTACAGTCACGGCTGAGTTCACACTTGCAAACAAATTACAAACTTATTTACGGCTGCCAGCTTTTTGAAGACCAGTCAATGTTGCATTGACCTTGTCAAATGTACGGACCAAGTGGATTATTCTTCCATTTCAAGGGCTGTTTGGAAACACAAACAGCTCAAGTTCAAAAGTGGTGTCCATTGGTCATGTCACAAACACAGACACATTGACAATGATGATGTACAAGTGGATTTTACTGTGTCACAAATGTTAGTTCAGTCACACTTTACATAAAGGACCTATTTATAGAAAAAATTAATTTTAAAATTAAACTTATATACTGTATAAGGCATATACTGTATATAGAGGCATATACTGTAAATAGATATGTGCGTATGAGGCATATACTATAAAAAGATAGGACAGTACTATGCATATACTGTAAACAGATAGGACAGTACCAGGCATATACTGTAAACAGATAGGATAGTACCATGCATATACTGTAACAGAACCATAAACAGGTCCAATGAGTCAAAGTGACACTAGCTGTAGGAAAAGGACTCCTCGCTAGCTGGCCCACAATGATCACATTTACATCTGACATCCTAGCATCTCGTAACCGTAGTCACACACAAAGTCAAGCACAAAGTGCATCCAACTAAATGACATAAAATGTTACCCAAACAAGGACACCACCACACCCACACAAACAAGCACCACTGCCAAGAACAGGGCTGAGACCACAAGTGTGCACAAGTGCAGCACTATATACCGACAGAGGGATTGTACCATTCCAACACAATATCAACACATGCTAAAACGTAAAGCTTCCACTTATAATTCATGAAATTACATCCACATATTTAAATTAACAATCACAATATGTGATTATCACCAGCCTCTGTCTCAATCCCCTCTGTCACCAGCCTCTGTCCCTGTTCCCTCCTCTGTTTCTGCTTTCATTCATCTCTGTCACCTGCCGCTGTTAAGATTTTTTTCTCAACAAAATGTTCTGCGGGTTCAATGGAATTAATTTCAATATTTGTAAGACCTAGCCTGCATTGAAAAAGTAACACTCACAGTAACACAGTTTATTTCAAAAGCTGAGGACAGATGTGAACAATGCAGGGTCCAAGTGTGGATCTCATATCAGGTTGAGATGAAGGCCGTCAGTGAGCTCAGTAACTATGTCCTGGGTGGATCCAGCCATATCACACACTGCAGTATTCGCTTGTCAGGCTAAGGTTGTCAGCAGAACCCAAGCTCAGCACAGCTGAACAGTGCTTAGACAAAGCGGTCTCCAGGCGCCATCAAGTGGCAAGAACCAGCATTTAAATACAAACTACTGACAGGCTCAGACATGCGTGACACAGCCAGGGGAGGAGTCAGGGGTCTGGCGTTGGGGGGCAGACATTGGCCGATGAAACCCTCATTACCCCAAAGGAAGGAAGCAATTATTCTCCACCACTCCAGAGTCCTGGGTTTGCTGGTGAATGACATAGCTCAGACTCAAACCTGGGAACATGGGGACCAGCTCAATATTCTAGCGTAAAGCGATGACTAGAATTTGTAACAACTTCTTTGCTTTGCCAATAAATTTAACACGATGCTTCATTTGATTAATCAATCTGATTAACCAATAAAGTACAATACGGCCCGAGTTGCAATCCATCTCATACAGTAAAGTTAGCCTGTACAAGATCCTAATTATGCAGCTGCATTTGCATTGCTTCAAGAGGCAATGTCAATATTCTGGTCAAAATCCAAACCTGACATTGGAAGCACTATCATCCAGACTGGGGAAAAAGCTGCAGGAATCCCTCAGTCCACAGACTGGGGACACTCCCTCTGTTTACTCCCACAAAGCATCCAGTGATGCATTCCATATCATTCAAAACAGCTCAGGGGCAATTGAGGTAGAATACGCTTCTTGGCAAATTAAATAGTTTGGCGTGAATATCAAATCCACCAGCAAACCATAATCCTCATAACCAAGCTCTCATAAACAATTCACTGGTCTTTCCAACAGGATGAAATCATATTACATTTTGGCAAAATGACAAAATGTCAAAGGCACAGGCTAGGTACAATTCTGTGTATTCACTGAGATCGACCTCACGACCACAAAACTCTAAACGTCACATCACACGTTTGAGGAAAAAAAAAAAAAATCAGCACAGTAGCGTATTCATTCAACAGCTGAACAGTGTTCAGAGTGCGGTCATGCCTTCAGGATTTTTGATTCGGGTGGGGGAGATTTAACTGAAGCAGCGAGCCACCCTCTCTGACAGGGGTCTAGAGGGTGGAATTATAGGGAATCCAGGCCAGTTCTATTAGTAGTTGACTACTAGAATTTAGCATTACTACAGAAATATGGCACTACATGGCAACCAGTAGCATGCTTTTCTAGAGCAAATGCAACTCCATGATGCAATTACGCACAGACAGAGAAAGATTCACTACCCCTGGTGTACTGGTGTGGGATATTTCATGTCAACATATACAGCAAACCAGTATTGGCAGAAACCAATCACAAAACAGAGCTGATTATTGCAAAGAAGGGGATGGCCAATATTCCACTATGACTTCAGAGTTTATTCCTGAAGTTACAGAAATATGACCTGCTGCTGCAGTATAGATAAATTACAGTGACAATAAATTTATAACTAAAAAATAAAAACAATTTTTCTCAAATGTTTACACATAGTTTCTACATATAGCTACAAAATCTTTACTAGTAATTAATAATTGTCTACAACATATGGTATCAGTTTTAGCTGAATGCTGAAATGTTGTTGCAGTATTAGATTTGTCTATGATACAGTCTTTTTTTATGTGCCAAACACGATTGTGCCACCATAGAGTCACCCTGTGGTTTAGTATGAGTGTAACGTGACAGTGCATATAGATGGGTGTTCTGGTAAGAGGGTAGCATTAGAGTGTGTATCTATGGGTGTTTTACTAAGTGCACAGCATTTCAGTGTGTATCTGTGGGAGTTCTAGTATTGCATCTAGTGACTGATGCATGGTAGTATACTTGGCTTCCCTTGTCTATTGAGATAACCTTGATCTTGTGAGATGTCTTGTATTAGTGACATACAAGGGTGATGGGGAGGCCAATGGCACTCGTCGATTTTAAAAAAAGTTCCAAAGAGTAGAAGTGAGTATCCATGTGGACAGCCAGAGGTGACTCTCTGTACCTCTACTTGCACATGCACGCACACACACATGCACACACACACCCACTCATACACACACACACACATGCACGCACACAGCCTAAAGCAAGCATAAGTTAACACACAGACATGCACACACACACACACACACACACACACACACACACACACACACACACACACACACACACATGCACGCACACAGCCTAAAGCAAGCATAAGTAAACACACACACATGCACACAGGGTCTGGGAGCAACTGAAAGACACTACTCCACTGTTCCTCACTGTGAGACAGACTATTGTCCCAGCTCACATTCTGGTTGTCAGTATATTCTGAGGGAGTTTACTTTTCTGTCTCTATTCTCAATGCAGCCTCTGTCTGCTGTGCGTTTTCTTTGCTCCAGCCTCTTTCTCTAGTGCATTTTCACGTGGGTCGCTTTCACCAGAGGGTGGGGGAGCACGTTCAGAGCAGGAAGGGTTCGACCTTCTATGTTTGCTGAGACCTCTCTGTCCCTGGACTTAAAATGTCCTTAAATGACTCAGGGGTATATTTGTGTTTATTGGACAGTAAGCTGAGTGACATCAGCGACACACATTACACATGTATGTGTAATGGGGCGTAAGTGTAACATAGCGGTAAGGAGCAGGGCTCGTAACCGAAAGGTTGCTGGTTCGATTCACTGCTGGGGCACTGCTGTTGTACCCCTAGGCAAGGTAATTAACTCAGAGTTGCCTCAGTAAATATCCTGTATAGCTGTATAAGTGGATAACATGTAGAAACTGTAACGTGTAATTTGCTCCGGATAGGAACATCTGCTAAATGCCAATAACGTAATGTAACACAATGAGTAATACTTAATACGGGTGCAATATTAATGCAAAAGAAGGACATTGTATCAGCCACACAGAAGAAGAGGTGCAGTACTTTACATTCTTGACCTACAGTTTGTAATTACAGCCTTATATAAAACTGTCCTCACTGCTCTATTCCTCCCTCTGTTGTTGTAGTGCCAATAGGTCACGCATCTCACAAAACTCTCCTTGCAGAGACTCAAAGAGAGTGTGCACACTGCTACTCGGCCTCTGGTTGTGGAAAGCCACAACATCTCAAAGGTCTTCCTCCAGCTGAGCAAGCAACCAGCCAATGCATCTAATCATGGTCTAGACTGAATGAGTCTTGGCTCCTCATATCCAAGGGTGTTAGTGATTTGCAGAGACCTGACATACCTACCAGCTGGAGTGGGGCCAATAGTGTACAAACAGTCTGGCTTAAAACAGTCTGACAAAATTTACTGTAAATTTAAAGCAATTGGGATGAGATGCAGAGATGAGCAATTAGCAAACCATTTACTAAAGAACCAACCATCCAGAGAGAGATTCACTCAAAATAACATTACTGTACATCACATGGGCACTTAAATGCAATAAGGTGTCCTTCCCAACCGTGAAGACTGTAACAGCATTGTAACCTAATATTTTCTTTCCAGATTTGTCCAAATGTATTTAGGTGTTCACAAAATTACATTGACATGATTCGCAAGAATTACTTCAGTGCTGCTATTGACCTGCTCTAACAGAAGTTTGTAAAAAGTGCAAACCCCTACTATAGTAACCAATGGTATCTTAGAGTGATTTATTTATCTCAGCAAGTACTGAATGATGTTGCAAGTTTGAAAAACAGGAGCTTGGGATGTCTTGTTTCCTTGTTGCTATTGAAACTCAGAAATTTCTCAGCAAACTACAGGTCTCGTAAAGATGATATCCCTACCTCCCTCCATCTCATAACATCAGCTGTGGCTGGACAAACTGGACTGTCTACTACACCAAGGGCATTCAAATAGCTTTTTAATTGACCTCCAAATTTTTATTCAGTTATTTATTAAAAAGTTATGTGAGGAGGGATGTTCTTGTTCTTATTAATAACCATTCAGAGCACCCAATGTCTGTGTTATCAGATGAGTTGCTTCTCCAATTAGCAAGAACTTTTACATTTGCTGCTCTGTTATATTTAAAATTCCATTTTAAGCTTGCTGAGTTGTTTTGATATCCTGATAATCCTTTGTATCCTTTGATATACTGGTTGATTTAGATTTCCAAATGAATGGCCTAACTTAAGCATCTATTTTTTGATAAAAAGCTTAGAAGGACAAACCATGACATAACTTAAAACAGATATAGATACCAAGGGAAAGACAGTGTTTTAAAAGCATCCATCCACCCTACTACTGACACAGGAAGAGTATTCCAAAACTGCATATTCTGCCTCAGCGGGTCAGTCTTTGCCGCTGGTTTACCTGTAGTTGTTTCATGAGTTTCTTACTTACAATAATGTATGAAACTGTATACATGCTCATAATGTACATGAGAAATGTAGTTTTCATTATTTAGATATATGGCACTAGAGTATAAGAATGATCCATTTTCACAAAAGGCACTTATCCTCTCATTCAGACAATCATATTACATTCATGCATTACACCATCCTACAATATGTGGGGGTCGCATTTAGCTGACACTCAATAAATCCACCAAATGAAAACACTCATTATTAGCAATATGAAACAGGAAGGGCATGAATTAGCCTAGAACAGTACAGTGCATTGATTCCCTTCAAGTGATGTGATCAATCAGCCTCTGTAATAGGCCTACACAGCTTGTAAAGGAACAATTTCCATTGCCTCATATTGTCCTGGGACGAGACAGAGATCAGCACGTGCCCCCCAGCCACTCGGAGGGGAAGGGGACCCTCAGAAGAGCAGACCAGCAGCACTATGAGTGACATGGATTTTCCACTCCATGCTGCATGTAGAGTATAATTGGGGGCCTGAATAACTCAGTGTTTTAGGTCACTGAGACAGATGCTAGCTCCTGTCTGATCTCTTTTTTACAAGCTTGACTAGTGGATTCACAGGCTCTTCCTTTGTTAACTGTATAATGTCTGAAAGAGGTGGTGAAGTTTCATCAGATGACAGAGGGGATAACCTCGGGCGCAATGTCAACCCTTTTCTCCTGGAGTTTCCATACTCTATCACCTGGGGTAAAACGCTGGAGGGCATGTGGTTTGGGGCAAAACTCGCTACTCTAACAACATTAGCGAGGAGAACAGATCACACATTGTCCATTTATAAGACTGGGGGTGTGAATACCAACTGTGAGAGCTGTGGGCCCTCCTAGAACTGTAGAATGTCCTCCAGAGACATTCTGGGAAGAGGTTTTTTCTGCAAAAAGGGCAAAAGTTGGACAACAGAACAAATCATGTATAAATACATTTATTTCCTTTTCAGAATTTTATCCATTGCTTATTCAGGGAAACTTCAACTGCACAATAAAATCTGATTTATAAAAGAATGTTTAGCTGTCTTGGGTCTACTAAAAGCTGTAAAAAAAATTAATTCTCTAAAACTGGAATGGGTTCAAGAATGGCTTGCTAATTTTCAAATGAAATTCACTGACTACTACTAAACCCCAAAATTATAATGTTTCTTTATGCATGTAGAACCAGTGGACTTTTCTTATATGTGTTTGACCAGCTACAGGGTACACTCAGGACTATACATAGAGGAAATAGCATTATTCAAAGTGCTCATTCTATGAACAGTTGTCCTTTAATGTAACTGTTAATTTGATCTCTTTAGAGAGCAACTGTGAGTCCTCAGTCCATCCATTCCCTCCACCCCTCTTTAATGGAGGTACAGGCCCAGAAACATTGACTGAAATGCTGATGTGGTTTTGGAAGCTGATGTCATGACTTTTTGAACCATGACTTACAGTGCCAAGCACAGACTAAACTTTTCAGCCAATAAACCAATTAATCAACCAACCAATAAATCAGTCCAAATCATTTTCAGCAGTGCCCTATATAATGGGACAAACAATTTTTGATAAATTTGATCAATTGATATAGGGGAGTTGATTTCTCTTGTCATGTTATACATGGGTTGTTTTTTCTTCCTGTCTTTTTATAGGGAAATGGCAGCAAGACCTTATCAAAGATATATTCACACTCACATCAATCCATCTCAAAAGGATGTGTTTTGAAGAATTTTGTTGCTCAACTAATTCAGGCTTATTTTTGTACTGAATTAGAGATGTAGACATTTAATGCTGACTCAAAGAGACAGAGATGCATAATGCTCAACTAAATTTTACGTTGACAAAGACCACCGTGCTGGAAAAGTCCAGTTTGCAGACGTGTGAAAGCGGCTAGCGACCAAGAACAAAAAACATCTGGCTTTCAGACACGCACTGTGAGCCAGTGTGGAGTGTTTCAAGCCACTCTCTGGTTCCCACAGTGAAAAGGCCTGGAGGCTGCCGTCCATGCATTCCTTTGGGAGCACCAGCAGTCTCAGTGCACCGTAATGGGACAGCAGTGCGGTACAGTGGTTAAGGAACAGTGCCTGTGGGTTCAGCTCCCAGACGGGACACTGCTGCTGTTTCCTGCAACATACTTCTATCAATTTGCTTTGCATTAGCGTCCATCTCTGTAAACACACAGCAAGCAAGCTTTGTCCTACCTATATAAACAACTGAGGCAGATTCTACACCTCTGAAAGACCCTCCAGAGGCCTGAGTCACATGGAAACTCATCAGTGGTACAATTGTCCTGATGTTTGACTTTTCAGCCTCTACTTACAAATTATTTTTGTCTCCCTTAACCGGAAGAGGACCCTTGTGTGGAATTCCCTGTAATAAGCCTTAGATGCCAGTGATGTCTTTGACCTGCTGTGATGGCAGCTGACATGGTCATTGGCAAGTTTGCACACCACATCGAAACACAACCAGCCTAGAGAAATTCTTGGTATCAATTTATGAATTTTAGCCATTGTTCATTAGCAATGATCTTTGTGAATAACTGGACACACTGTGTAATGAGGTTCATTTGTTTACAGATTTATCATGTTAATGCCAAAATGCATATAGATGACAGAAAGCAATTATTCAAGACTACCAATATGGCACTTCATTGCTGTTTCCTTGGCAGCTCAGTTAAGCGTTCTTTACGCCCTCTGCATGTGGTTTGTAAATAGCACATATTTTTTCTGGCTCTTTCCATAGTTTTACAGACACTATAGCCACACGTTCCTTTTGTGATTCTCCCCACAGTGTTTTGGGGTTAGGCTGAATTGAGGCCTCTGTGTTAAAATAAACTGAAGACCATGAACTGGCTCTGTAGCCTCTAATTCTGCAACTTCCCAACTGAAAGTAACACAACAACACAGACAGAAAACAGGATCTAAATTCAACTGCACTGTGAAAAACAGATCTAAAAACTGTGTGTTCTTCCAAAAAAGTGTCATCGTTTTCCTGATAAAATTTATATTAACTTATTTAGCAGTTGTCCCTCTCTAGGATGATTTATTTAGCTCATGTTTGTGCATTTATGAAGTTAAGTACCCTTGATAAAGACTGTATCGGGAAACCTGTACCTGGCAACTGAAAATGCAACCCCCTGGTTAGAAGATAACCTTTTTAAGCACTGCAGAGCCTCCATGTCTCCAACTCTTTGAGTAAAAAGAAAATGTTTGTGTGTATAGCATCCCTGAAACAAAATCAGCGCATGGGATAACTGAATGGAATGCCCTGTAGGTTGTAGGGGAGGGTGTTGTACTGTGATGGGAAAGGAGGCACAGCAACAGGCTACAGCAAGGCCCACCCCCACACTGCCCAGCCAATTGCATAAAAGCAGACAGTATGCAGACTTTGATATCTCTTCCAAATGAGCCTATAAGAACATACAACCCTCTAACAGGCCCACAGATTGACACCAATCATCACAGAAGAGTGGGTATACACCTACAGAGGTAGTAACATGAAGGATTACATGAGCAACCTACGGAAACAAAACAAAATAACAAGTGAAAAAAAAATCACCATTGGTGTTTGTAGTTTTATATTAACTTTTATAATATAAATTTTATAAACTTAAGAGACAGTTTTCTGACATCGTCACTGGGCGTTCAGTTCCACGCTGTAGCGGTAGCGGATTTTGACAGGCTCACTCCTGAGTCTGAAGCGTGGAACCCACAGCAGCCATTACCCCGCTACTTAAGGTCAACCTCACATTCCCCCAGCCGAATCCGGCAGTCCACTTCCACCCAGCTCTGACCGGGTCACTGAAACCACTGACCTCCCGGCCAGCCCCATCCACTCCCACCTTTCAAACATTTCACACCATACACTTAATATCCCCTCCCAAAAACGGACAGTCTGTAGCAAGTCCAGTTCTTGCCAGACTTTAAGACAGTGTGAATAATAGCACCATTGTTATGGAAGTGAGGGGGAATATACTGATACGATACTTAGTCCCTGAGTGTAAGTCCCTAAATTCAGCACATATTGCTGTGTTGATTCTTTTCATATGTGCATATCATCACCTTTTTGGCAGCCGATATTGCAAATGCAAATGCTTGCCAGATGCTGATAGCCATAACTGATAGACGTGAACTGCAGCACAATTCATGACCTACATATTTGAAATCTACTCAATATAAAATGGGCCTTTGGGAAAACCATGGCTACATCCAAAAGCAAAGCGGATGTAATGCACAAGAGACTGAAGGGGACCTACTGACCCAAATGGCACCCTGGGCAATTCTCTGGTAAAACCCCAGGAAAGTGTTTGATTCTACATACAGATCAACGATATGCTGATGTTGTATGGTTTACTGATGTGTCCCTGGTACATCCAGCTACACACCTTCACTTTAAGGTGTTCAGTTCAAAGCTCAGTTTAAACCTCCTCTGACTTCCTGAAAGAGCTTAAAGTTCATTTCAGTATACACTTACACATACATATAAATGACAGGCTGTTCCTCTTGTAAACTGGTGATGCCCTGTTTTTGCCTGTATGAGTGCCTGTATCACATGGCTCATAGCCTAGATGAGTCACTGCTTGGTTAAGGGGTCAAAGTTCATGCAGGGGCTGAAATCATGAGGTCAGGAAGGGAAGAAACACAAATCTGTTAACTCTCCACCTCACAAACAAACACAAAGTAAAACTAAATGCAGAAAAATAACCTGCCCAAAGCTATCACCCTGCCAGTAAAAGATGAAAGAATGTTTGAATTTAAATAAAATATTAAATGGTTCATTACACAATGTGTTCACATTTGAGCTTGACTTGATTTTCACTGAACTAACAAAATCCTGGAAAGGATATTACCTGCATGTACTTCATTTACTTAAATTACAGTATACTGTCAGACTGTCATATATCTCATTGTACTCTGCTAAAACATGCTTTCAGAGCCTAAACCCCCAATTATGGTGTCAGGTATATACATGAAATGAATCATTTACAGTGAATGAATGAATCTACAGCAGCGTTTCCCAAACCTCTTCTGGAGGACCCCTTGTCCTGTATGTTTTAGATCTCTCCCTGCTCCAACACAGCTGATTTAAATGATCAGTTCGTTATTAAGCAGCTTCAGGAGTTCATAACGAGTTGGTCATTTGAATCAGCTGTGTTGGAGCAGGGAGAGATCTAAAACATGCAGGACAAGGGGTACTCCAGGAGAGGTTTGGGAAACCCTGATCTACAGTGATCCAGTATTACTAGTTTGACTGTAAATACATGCCCATAGGTCAGAGATGAAATGACAGGGCACAAGAGTGCCCTGAACTGCCAGTCTAACTGTCTAACTGTATATATAGTATATTTTTACATATGTTAAGTAGGAACACACACAGTATTTTGTATTACATATGTTTTATTATATTTTAGTCAGGTATATTATATCATATATCATAGTAAGTATATTACATGCAATAATATGTTGTATATCCCCTTTTTGGGAAAGCAAAATACTGGAAATGTTAGAGCCTCCTCTAAATGTTAGAGCCTCCTTTTACAGGCTGTGATGTGCCCACAAACTGGTAAATGTGTTCACACACTTCCATGTGTCTACAGATTGGTGAATGTGTTTACATGCTGCCATGTGCCCACAAACTGGCAAATGTATCTACACATTGCTTGGAGTGTTGGAGCATGGCTCCTTCAGGGAGGAGCCCAATAAAGCCACTGCACATCGAATGGACAAAGGGCTAGCCATATGTCAATGAGGGAAATGGACAACGCGTTTCAAAGTTGATGAGGGAGAATGGAACAAGCATTCATTTTCGAATGAAAAAAAAGGTTGCCACTATGGTGTTCTCATGTTATAATGTAACATGCAGCTTTTTGTTACATGCATCGGTGGTACGTCTTCACAGCTCCATGTTTCCTGAAGAGCACTTTAAAGATTTCCAAACGAGCAAAGTCAGGATCTGTGCACTTCATTCGAAACATCAAGTCCCTGGAAATTCCCAGTGCTTGTTTTAAACCATGCAATTATTGACTCTGATGATTTTGTATCTGATTTCCAAGACACTGTACATTTCACAGGCTTGAGACTATCCAAGGAAACATGTTATAATTCTGTTAGGGGGACAGCAGTGTCATTAGGGAGTCCATGATATTTATCACAGTTCCTCAGGAGGAAGAGACTGCCTGTTATTGTAACTTTGATCAATTGGCAGTCATTGTTTCCTCAATGCCTGGCAAAGACCACCAATTCAGAACACAAACACTTTTGCATAAAAGCAACACCCACTCAAAACAGTAGTAGCCCCTGTGTTGCATTTATTAGAAAATATAAGCTTCATCTCCACTCTCCACAATTAGATAGATGTATTGAACAAGCTGAAGCACACAAATTGTATATCATTCTCTGTAATACAGTACGTACATAAAATAGCAGCCACACAGATAACTGTAACCTGCTTGTTGTGACAAAGCTTTGCAATGTTGAGTGAAATCTCCACTCTCATAATAATGGCAAGAACAATAAATTAAACTTACATACTGCTTTTCATGAGCTCAAAGATGCTATACAGAATAACCAAGGAAAAAAGGACACACACAGACTAATATAACAATGGGTGACAGGAAAAAACAGGAGGCACTGGAATAGAATAGGGTGATTATTCAGAGGAAAACCTGAAGAGGTGAGCTTTGAGATGAGGTGTGAATGTGTCATAGGAGGGAGAAGAACGGACAGGAGGGGGGAGGACATTCCAGGGTCATGGGACAACCCTGGAAAAGGCATGGTCACCACGGGCGATGTGATGATGGGGTGTAGAGGAGGCCACAGTTAGCGGACCTAAGGGGTTCAGTCGAGGTCAGACAGGTAAGTAGGCATGACCGAGGCCAAGTAGGCTTTACAGATAAGTAGGAGCCAATACATAGTAAAAAATGTAATCCAAAATGAAAGAAATTACTACTTCAATATATGCAATTCATGTGTACCAATTTCAGTGTTTGAACCATAATTTCAGTGTTTGACCATTTCATTCACACCTTGTGGCATGCATGGTGTCAAAAGGTGTGGTGTGTAATCCACAGAATTAATTGTCTACTTTAGAATAACTTTACTGAATGACTCCACAAGTTTCATAGAAAGAAACAATGACATTCACCCTACCCCGTTAAGCAAGTGTTTCAAAAATAGTCTTACTTATGGACCTATCTGCTTACACCTAAAGCAACTCTGCTAGCAAGGAAAGTCCAGTTTTCACACTCCAACAGTCATGTTACATAAAACTCACCAAATGCACAGGTTTCACATAGAGAATTCAGCCTCATTAGCTGCACAAAAGCACTCCTTTTAACAGCTCTAAACATAACTTTAGAGATGAGAAATACAATGGCTTCCATTATAGAATTTGCTTGGTGGATGTTCTAGTCCAAGGCAAGGTTACATTTGACACATTAATTAGCCATGTATTTACTACAGCAATTCAGACTGAACACCCTTGTCATGGACATAGGCTATATAAGGATAAGTCCCTAATCACTATTCCAGCCTTTGGGTAACTTTGCACATGCAAATAGCAACTGGGGTGAGTAAAGACCAAAAGCACAGCATCATTTCTCATGGAGGTGCTTCATTTAGTTGGTTTCCACTTCTAGATTATGTGTCCAGGATGCAGTGGGAGGCCACAGAGTAGAGTGTATCACAACCCTATAAGAGTAAGGTCACCGCATATTCTGCAGATACCTCTATGTCAATGCCAGCCTGGGTTGTGGATCACTTGCATTGCTCAGTTCAATTGGGTAAACGAGAACCTCAAAACTATCACTGAAATACTTGCACAAAGTGAATGCCACACAGTGTACCACATTAACAACTTGCTCTAAGTTGCCTGCCATCCTCTGTTCCCTCAGCGCATCCCTGAAAAGTTCATCACAGAATCCTATGCAACACCACCGTACTTCTCGGGGATACACCTATCAGACTAATAATAAAATATGAAGATCTCAAAGAGGGCTATGGAGCCACCTGCAGAGCTGCATCAATTCTATTACCAGTGTAACCGAAAGGTTGCTAGTTCAAAGTCCCACCAGAGCAATGCTGTTATATTGTTGAGCAAGGTACTTAACTCACAATTGCCTCAGTAAATATCCAGCCATATAAATGGATAAGATTGTAACCTACATAAGTCGCTCTGGGTGAGAGCATCTGCTAAATGACAATAATGTAATGTCATGTAATACCAGTGACTAGCCTCAAGTTCAACATCACCATTGCCCCTATTACAAGCGTCGTCAAATCTCTTAGCTTCTAGCTCCATTCTGCAACTCTTCTGCAACTTCATCTTTACATCCCTACATCACTACTATGAAGAGCACACACCCCTCTTTGGCCATACACAATCCCTTGCTGTTAGATTATAAGTGTGAAGTTTAACAGCTATAAATTACTGCCATGTGATTGACGTCTTTTGGAGAGACACACAAGCCCATTGACTATACAAATTCCATATTAACCTAATCAACATAAAAGGGTGAGTGGATTGTGCCAGCATGTGAATCAGGAAAGGTTCGTCTTTCACAGTTTATCTGAGAAATATTCCAGGGATAAAGAGAGAAGGAGAGGGAAAATGCAATGGATTATTTTTCAGGGGGGAGGGGGAGAGTGATGGGGAGGAGGGAGGGGAGAGGATGCCAAGGTGATGGGTACTGCGAAAGATTCGAGACTGAAGGTTAACCTGGGTAACACTTAGAAATTCCCTCAGCATATGCAAAACTTTTAGTGCTAATTTTGGATCAGAGTTCCCAATCCCAGTCCAAACCTAAACTGATACCTGATACTGATTTTTCTTCCGCTAAATATGACCAACAATAATTAACCTGAACCGTTATTGAAATATGGACACTTTGTATTTGTTCCATCCAAATTTCATTTACTGCACCTGTGCTGTTTGACCTATAGACATTTATTTTTCATTATCTTCATGAATGCAAAATGAAAAATTGCGTGTTCAGGTTTATTTATTTATTTATTAAATTAATTTATTTATTTCATTTGCAGTGAGGTAACGACAAGATATTAAATATCATGAAACTGAACTGATATTATATTGAATATCAGCCTGAGACAAAGACAAAAGTGGAGCATTCAAGTGAGATAAAATAAATGAAGACTGAGGGATTGGGTATAGCCTAGGAGACTGGTGATGTGGCACAAGCATTCATTTATTTGCTGTTGTAAAATTACAGATTATTGCAGGTTTCTGGGGTTTGCCTGTCTGAAGATGACTGGCAGACCCTCTCTATTGCTCTCTACATAAAAGTTGTGATCTTGGTTATGTATGTAATATTAGTGTCAACCAAGACCGTTTTCACCACTGTTACATTTACAAAATAAAGAGTTATGAGAAGAAAAGCACGAGAAAACAGGTGGTTTATCTGGAGCATTCTGTTGTAGAGTTTGTATTGCGCGTGGTTACTTGGCAAAAACAAAGCCACAAAAAAAGACGCGCTGCGGAATGGCATTTGTCAGTCGCGCTTCCGAGAATATGCATCTCTGATGATAGCTTTTAAGTCATTTTAAAACCTGGAAACTGGAAACGAGACAGTTCCAGCATGGCTCGTAAACTTAATTTCATTCTAGTCTACTACACAATATCAGTCACTTGAAATCATATTTTATGTGTCATAGACCACTCGCGCAAGTGACCATTCATTTCCAAGGATATAAGTTTCAAGTCCAAGGATATAAGTTAATTTACGTTTAAACACATGAATATAAGTACAATCAATTTATATTCTGATTAATAGAAACTACCTAAGAAACAATCATTTTGATTGAAAACAAGCGATTTCCTCTGTGAACACTCCTGAGTTTCCGTTGAGACACGCCAGCAGCCACAAGCATTCAAATTAATATTCATATTTATACATATCCATAAATTCATGTTTAATAATTCTTGCATTTTAATTCTGCGCACTGTAAATTATGCACAAATGTCTGCATATACCTGCCACACACAAACCAATTAATCGCCTGGAAGTACAAGTAAACCAACATATAAACAACATGACTTGCCTTCCATAAGTTGAGCTGCAGCAGTTAGATGGTACAACCACAGAGCAAGGTGTACAACGTTACCGGGAGGCCACCGTGAGAGGCTGAAGGTGAAAGGACAGGGTGAAAAAGATTAGAGAACTCTCCACCGTAAGAACCTAATTTGAAGTGATTAGAGTTTTAAATTAACGTACTAACCGGTAATTCATCTTCGATCACTGGTGGTAATTCCCCGTGCTTGTGCTGAGAGATGCTGCCCGCTCTGCCTCAGTCTATCCCTCTCTCAAGCGGCCCTTAAGGTCTCCCCCTCGCTTTCCTCACTCGCTCGCTCGTTCAGTTCCGAATTCAACAAAGGCGGCTTTAGTCCTTCAGTGATTCAACTGGCTCTCAGTGAAACTTGACTCTTCCAACTCCTTCAGTAAACCATCGGTGTAAACTTCTTAACCTCTCCTCGCCTTATATCCCAACCCCTTCAACTGCAGCCCAATGTCAGTCTCTCATTCGATTACAGATAAGATTATTAAGTGCCTCTTTCGGGCATGTAACAGAGAATACGTTTAAATTTTGCTAAAAATCCACATTTAGTACAATTTATAGATGAACCTTTTGGAATGGTATGTTGCATGCTACATTGCATTCATAGTGACAAAGCCATTTAACAAAACAAACAAAAAAATCAAACGCATCATAAACTTCATATTTTTGATTATTGGGATAATATTGTGCCCATTAACCTCAGTTTAATGTTGCATAATATCCCTCAGATCAAATTATTGTTATACATTCAATCAGTTTTGAAAATCACTATGGTGTAAACATGGGCGATGTGTTAATCAGTAAATGGAAGAACAGCCTTATTTCTGAACTGCTAAAAGAGGAAATGGAAAATTTGTTTTGCATTACAAAAAGGTACATTTGGAGTGAATATGTTGCTCACTGTCCATCTTTGGAACCAGCCTACGTTGATGCCCTAAGGAAACTTACCTATGGACCAGTGCCGGCTGACAACAGGTAGCTATTTCCAATGTTTTGATGTTTAGTAGTTAGCTAGTTCACTTGCACTGTGACCCACAATCATGAAACCGAGTGCATGTTTCTGCTTGTAAGCAGTACATTGTCTGCTGAGGGGATCACCTTTGGCAACTATCAAACATTCAGTCTTCAGAAGTGCTTCCCACTTCCTTTGTATGCAGGTGCACAACAGCCCGCTGGGCAGGATGAAATATGACCTTAAAGTGATAGACACCACAGTGTTGGAGACCCCATCACGATGGTGTTCACTGTAGACAAGGCATGAAAGGTGAAAAAAATCATCTGAGAGTTGCTGTACTGACATTTTAGCATTAGCTGAGAAAGCTGTCTTCATACGTGTGTACAGGGCCTGATTGTCAGGGAATACCTAAGATTCAGCTTTGGCCTCTGGCATTTCCAGAGGCCAAATAATAATCTCCAGCATGTCTGTGTTTTTTTGTTTTTGCATGTGTGTGGGTTTCATGAGGTCTGAAGCTGGGTATTGTGCATCAGGATTAAAAACTCAAATTTATTAAATTTATCCTCAGCAAAAGGTATTTCCAACTGACCATCACACTATTGCAGAAAATGCTTTTTTAACAAACACCAAATATTGAACAGTGAAATCGGACTAATCAGAGGGAAAACCGCATAAAATGATAATTATTTTACTGTAATGGAAGATCCATCTCAAAGTGTGTATTTAACACCCAGTTCCTTAAATTCCCTTTAATTGAGCATATCCCAAACCAAGGGGATAATGAACTGTGGGTTTTGTGACAGAATGTGCCAGAATCTCCAGGACCTAGCTATGCTGCTATTCAGAGGCCTGTCAGTTCCAGCACCTCATTAAGGCCTGCAGGTTAGTATGGGCACACTTTCAGCCCTGTGTCCACTCATACGCACTAGCCTAGCCTGGAGTGTGGACAAGCTAAACCTAGCACTACTGCTCCATGGTATGATCCTGGGCTCATATATGCCACATAACAAGAGGTGAGCTGTCAGCCTCGCTGATGCAAATTTAAATAGGGATAACAGAGAGCATCTTCACGTCCAGATTTAACCAAAGCAGAGCTGCATTTTGTCAATACATTTTAATGAATTCAAGCAGGTATAATTTTTTCCAATATTTGTCATCTTGTGTGATGATCACTAAATGTAATGGAATATGTTGTTAAAGAATATTAAAAACTCTTGTAGTTCTGCAGTCAAAGTTGAGGGCAGAATGCAGTGGAGTTAGAGTAAATCTTCACCCCAGTTTCAGTCTATGATGTCATTGTCATTCATGATATCATGATATTCATGACCTCAATAACATCTACAGAAAGCTTGGACTCAAACATTACAGCAAGGTGTAGAGATCTATCTCAGAAAGGTTTAGTAGTTCTATTTTACATCTGCTCAAATAAGTTTTTCATCTTAACTTGAAAGTAGGTTCATTGAAGTACTTTGAGGCTCATATAACACTGAATACACCTTGTTGAAACAGCGTCCGAGATCAGAGGTCCAGCTTCCTTTTATGTTCCGCATTGACAGCAACTATTGTAAACCTTGTGAGACTCTAATGTGGCAGAATACACTCTTCCACCAGGCTGAGTCATTGTCTAGTTAACAGGGAGATTTGTCATTTCACTGACTGGTTAACTCTGTATTTGGTAAAAAAAGAACTATGATGTAATAGTGAAGAATTAGGAATCGTAATCACAGGGTTGAATGTTTGATTTCTGTAAGGGGAACAAGAGCTGTTCCCTTCAGCAAGGCACTCAGCTGGAATTCTTTCAGTAAATATCTGACTCTATGGATTACTAATATGCAAAATTCCATCCTGCATAAATCACCCAAGATAAGAGGGTCTGCAAAGTGCCTGCACAATGTAAAAACAGAACAAGAACAACCAACCCTATTAGGTCAGTGGATCTCCATGATAGCTTAGAGGTTCGCTGAGAAAATTTGGCTGTGTTTGGTTAATGTGGAGAGAGAGTGGAGGGGATGGGTGTGCCATTGAACTTGATTAAAGCCATTTTTACAGCATCTCCCTCCTCTTTAAACAACAATAAAACAATCTGCTAACTGAGCCTAGCCCAACCCAAGACATGCCATCTCTCAAACACAGCCGAGAGTTCACCGAGTGCAGGAGTTCCCTGCTGCCTACACTATGAATCTAATTGTTGCCAATATAGAGCAATGGGGCAGTGTAAGGTAGTCTGATGTAAAAAGATTCTGTGGGTTCCAAGTCCCAAGATTCGCTTGTTGGGAGAGAGGGTGAAGGATGTTGAAGGAAAGACCCTGTGGTGCTTTTCAGAGAGTGATGGCTCTACTAAGGAAAAAACCCTGCAGTCTATGGAGGAGGTACAAGCCAATGGACTTACCTGTACACCTCTCCATCTATATGGCTGAGAAGGCCTGCTTCCATTGATTGAAGACACAATGGAAGAAAGTGGACTCGTTTTTCTAAAGTAATAAATTCTGAGATTCTGTATTTCAACAACTGAGGTAATGGTGATTTAAGAGTGACAAATAGAGCTTTGACATCCATGATAATCAGGACAACTTCATACATTCTACACTAACTGTTTCTTTTACTTGCTCTTAACTTAACCTTATAGACAATCTGTCAGGGTATGACAAATGCTGCCTAAATTAGATAAAAACATTTTGCCACCAGATAATTCATAGCTGAAGAGCCGCTATTAAGGCCTTACAGAACAAGAAATTTGCACATGGTTAGTTCAAATCAAAAACGCAAAATAATAATCTTGTGAGCATGAAGTCAAATCAAACATGAAAAAGTTTTAGCCTTCAAAGCAAAGAAAATCTAGCCTTTGATGGTTGTTTCCTTTTCCCTCCCTGCTTACATAATGGAGTGCTGAAAGATCTGAATCTCCCATAGTGGGTTGAGCACAAACAGAGGAGCAAACATTGATCAGTGGAGAGAGAACTCTGAAGGAAAAAGACAACAGGAGTGACCAATAATTTAAAGCCATTAAAATAACAATAAACAAGCCATTAAAATCACAATAAACAAAGAGCAGAAAAAGGCACAAGCCAGTTGCTGTAGTTTCTGGTAATATATTATGAGTCATATTGAATAACTTCTAGATAAGGTATTTATTTCATGTTAAGACATGATTGTGTAACACATGAGTTGTTTTAATTTTGGAAATATCAGGTATGGTGCTCTCGGGATCTATACTTTGTCTAATAGGATTTGTGGTCTCTGTCTGTTGGATAGGCAAGTCTAAGTCAAACTATGATACAAATGAGTGTGACCACTGCATTAAGTCTTGAGGCTTGAGTTTTGCTTCTGGCAACTTGTGACGTGACTCAACCTGACTGTTGCGGGACTTGGGACTTTCCTTTCCTTTAGACTTGACCATTTGACGCAGGACTTGACTCTTAAGTTAGGACTTGAGACTGACTTGGGACTTGCATGTCTTTGACGTACACTGATTGTAGCTCCTCTACTTGAGCTGCACATTTCTTCCTTTGTGAAAACACAATGACCGAAACATACCCCCTACATCCTGACTGTAAATCCAACTCCTCCACCTCATTTGAAGATAACAACCAGGCCTTATACTTCTTACAAGTAAGAGCCACACATTTTTAAATCCGAATCTGTTTAATGCCTGAAATCACATTCCAATGTTAAAGTCATTTGGCTAATTGTACAATGAGGCACTATCTAGCCCCTGACACACATTGGCTGCTCTGTGTAAGCACAGTTTGATTTTCCAAATTTAGCATGAGAGGGAAAATGGATTTTGCCTCAGCCAGATTCCATCAATGGAAACCCAGCAATGGAACAGAGAAATGTACATGCAAGTTTTAATGGGCAATGGGATGCCCTGCTGTTGTGTGGTGTGGACTCCATTTCTGTACCCTGTGACCCCCAAAAGCTAAAACCATACCTCAGAGGAAGGGCCTAGACCTTCCCATTTGAACCCAATTTTATTTCTCTTCTGGGGTTAAGCTGACAGCCAATGGCTCTGTCACAAACAGGATTCTGAACATGACGGAATTATACTGTAAGTCCAGGCAGCCAAACATGGTGTGTATTTATTTTCACTGCATCCCTACAGATGTTGGCTCCATTTCTGAGGAAAAAAGGGGAGGGGTTCCCAACTGCCACCGCATACCACAAACCACGTACAGTTACGAGCCCGTAAAGCTCACAGCTGTATTAATGGATGCCACTCAGTCGTCCTTAGATATCCATGCGCCTCGTGTGTACCTTACACTGATGGCCATTGTGTGAACAATTTAAAGACCCTCTGATGTCATTAAAGAAGAGCTTTACAGTGCTAAAGTGTTAGAGAGATGTTAATGCATGCCATGAAACTTTTTCCCCTAGCACAGACATGAAGGAAAACAGTGTTGTTGAACCTATGAGGTCATATTTCCATAAATGAAACTTTATGGTGATTTTTCTCCCTGTGTAACATAATAAAGCAAGGTCTCTAAGTAATTGAAACATTTGCACTTTATCAGCGGTAGAAAAAACTGAAGGTGCGAGTTCTTTTAATGGAAAAAACACACTGTACAGTATTTTTTTAGGCTTACCATGAATGCTGTTATGTGTATTCAACTGAATAGCTTATATCAGTCCAATTTGTTAGTGGCTGCAAAATGTGCTTGAAACTGTGTCTTTGACAGCTACTATAATGCTAGCTACTCAACTAGCTAACTAATGAAGAATCTGTTCATATGTACAGAATTATGAACCCAGTGCTGAGTTGGATAGACCAGAACTGTGAACTCATGAGGCAATAATCAATCTTTACTTTCACCATTGTGAAAGCTCTTATACCCACACAACACACACCTGCACGCTTGCACAATTATACAGGCATACACTCATGTTCAGTCCACTGTGAGGATAGTTCCAGTCTACAGTAGGGATGTGTGCCTGTTAGGTCCCCTGGTGGAGATCAAAGGCATATATCACACACAAATCCCAGGGTGATGTCTCTGCCAGCACTGATGGTCAATGCCCCCATGCCTGTCAATCAGGTCAGTGTTTGGCACAGGTACACACAAAACAAACACAAACATGTTAAAATGTACCATACTCTTACACAGAAACATGCTCACACACACATGCTCACAGACACACGGGCACACACACACACACACACACACACACACACACACACACACACACACACACACACACACATATGTATATACAGATATGTGCGCACACATTCAGTCACACACATATACACATGCAAACACACATGCACATTCACACACTAATACATACATGCACAAACATATAAGACATTTTATTTAACATTTATTTACATTTATTTATTTGCAAATCAAAGCACACACAAATTCAAACAACAGGCACAAGAGCAAGATGTGTAAAGGTCATATAATGCAAATAGTGCTGAAGCTTAAGACATTTTATTTAACATAAATATATAATCTCATTTAACAATTTCACTAGCACAAAAACACCAGAACAACTGAAATGAATTTATCAGTGGAAGGGTACACCATTAAATGAATGGGGAGCAGGTCTGCTGAGATCTTTGGCTTCTTTTAGAGTCCACTCCTCCAGGGAGGCAAGCAACCGACCATGGCTATAGTATGGCACTGAGAGGTCCCACTTCGGACCCTCTGGAGGAGAAAGGGTTGTTCCTGACCGTATGACAAGGACAGTAGAACCCTGGATCCAACCTGGGAGAGGGGCAAAGCCATGCAGAAGCCTCTGGAATACTGCTCAGCACCTGCAGGTAGGGGAGAGACATAGAGAGAGGATGAGGCAGGACACAAGCTTCAGTTATTAAACTAAACATAACATCTGCTACTTTATGATCTTTCCTATCTTTTCCCTTTAAAGGAACTCCCTAAACGAACTTACTGGATTTGCACTGTGTATTTCAGCTTGATTAATGTGTCTGTCCTTCTGTTTCAAAATTATGTTACATTACCAGCATAACTGTTATAACAATGCATTGTTGCAAGTCCACTCAGACTGGGCCCTCTCTGACCTAATCAAAAAGCATGTAACACTAAGCAGACAATTACATGATTAAAGGTGTTTGGCATAAAATCTATCGAACAAGTTCAATGTCCTTAAATAGATTAAACAGAAGCTTGGCCCGGTGATATTTCTGCAGTTGAAAGTTCAAAAGATTCTGTTCAATGCCTTGCTTTGTAAGGAATTAATCATAGTCTATAAGTAAAGCCTGCGACCGTAAACTATCAATGTCCTGTCAGCGTTTCGCAGCTTTGATCAGTAAACAGCTGCCTCCTGTCTTCTTCAGGTGTGGTTTACACTGTCAGCTGGGCTGTAAGTCTTTTCATCACCTGAGGCCTTTCCAGGCAGATAGTGATTTATGCAGACACTTAAAGTACTGACGGAGTACCTCAGGAATAACAGACCACTATTCAAGACTCAGATATATTTTGAAACATAACAGGTAGAGGTCAACAACATGTAATGAAATCTCAAGTGGGGTTCAACTTGCTGGAATCAGATGAAGCAGGTGGTTAGACCAGGCTGCCATTTACCGTTTGAGTTTTTATGCTGATATCAACCCTATTTGCGACCTGGTTACATTCTAACCAGTTACTGAAAATTTACTGAATATGATTTTTTATTTGTAAATGCATATTTCTATTCATATTTAGCCCTTACTTGATTACAGTTAATAAGAATGTAAGACACTGGTGTAGGACCAGCACATGCAGCAAACATTTGACCGTTATTCATAACCGTTGTCATGGAAAGGTCACATTTTCCTTCTAAGAAAAGCAATTACCTTAGCTCAGCCAAGAGGGTGTCTGCACCTTCTCTGAAGCAAACCAAAATGGAGCAGATTGCTTTTTCACGTATTCCTATGCCAGGTCTTGGCAGTGGACTGTCCTGGGTGGGACTGAGGGAGACGTACTGACGTAGACATCATGGGAGGCCCTGCAGAAAGATAAAAGTTTGCCTATTAACCAATAAACTGATCCTGGAACCCCCACTGTCCTAAAGGATGCAGCTGAATATTCGTGTGGCTTCTCAAAAGCTAGACTGGGTACAGTAGCCTAACATTATTTAGGACATCAACATCCTTCTTCCTCCTACACAGGCATACAAAACACTATGGGGCAAAAAAATGTAACTTTCCATTGTCAAATTAACCTTGTAGCAGAAATGATAAATTCAGTGACTTGTCTCCAATGATGTGTTACTCCATTTTGCTAATGTAAACATTTTTGAATGCCAAGCAAGTTAGGCAATGTCAGTCAGGCAGTATGTGTGGGGTATTACCTTTTTAAAGGCTGTTTCCTGTAGGCTTAGCTGAACGTTTAATTTAAACCACTTTGGCAAAGCCATAGGCCTACTGTGTAAACGTATAGCATCTTCAAAGTACAGTAGATATTGAAAATTTATTTTTTACTCTTGTAGCATGGGTGTGTATGGTATAATGAACTTCATGATATTTATATTTTTATCTGTTATGAAGTCAGTGTGGAAATGCATAATTTTGCCTCCTCAGTCTGTTGGGGAGGGGAAGGTCTTAGTGTGGCTCATTTCACATTAATCTGAAAACCTCTGTGCCGTCATTTTTTATATATAAGTACAAAAAAAAACATATGGACCTGTGATGAAGCTGGCTGTTAGTTGTTACATAAACACATGATGAGGAAAATTTTCAAAATGAATTATTTAAAAAAAATGGACACAAAACAGAAACCAGCCAGTCTTCTTTTGTGGAGTGCAGCTCCACGTTCTTTTGCCTCTGCAATGCAAGCTCCTGCAAATCCTTATACAGCTCACCCTCCTGGCCTTGCCAGGGCCCAAGGGCCTCTCAGCTGACTTCCCGGGCACCACAGCTTGGGTACCTTTCTGGTCCCTTTCCAGTCCACAATGGCTGCCTCACCTTCACTCCTCTGGTATCTCTACTTAGTTCTCCCTCTGTTCATCGGCTTCCCATTATATCAAAACAGAGGGTCATGTTTGGTTTATCCTGTTTTTTTAAATAAATCATTTCACAATACAATATTCATACTGTCAAAACAGATTTAGCTGTTTGGTGGGATTGTAGGTTGTTATTCAACTAGACTTTCAGGCAATGCTTAAAGCATGGGGTGTCATAAACGACCATTCTGGATAACTAGTCTGAGCAGGTGATTTTCTGGGGGAAGGGATACCTGACTCCCTCCAAGAGGGGTCTAATGCTCTACTGCTTAAGCAGGTACTGGAAAGATCTATCCTCTTCCAGTTTCACCTTGTATCATAATCCTGGCATTGTTCAGTGCATTGTGAATCAAACACCACAGCTCTAGCAAAGCCAGTTCCAGGGTATGCTCTGCACCAGCCTGTATAAGGTTCACTTCTTTTTTACACTCAATACACCATAGCAAAAGGTCTAGAATCTTCCATCTTCTCTTGGGTAGTAATTGGTCTTAACTTTCTCCCAGTGACAGGTGTGGTGTCAGTGTGGTGCAATGTAAGAGACTGTAACAGAGGTTGCAGGTTCAGTTCCCAGGTAAAGCAGTGATCCTGCTTCAGCATAGAGTTTAGCCTGAACTGTTCTGTAAATAATCAGCTGTACTAATAGACAGTATGCAATGTGCAATGTGCACTGGACAAGGGTGTCTGCTGAATATTGACTGAATATAAGCTGAATATAACAATTTATTAAGTTTAAGTCTGAGTCACAACTGAATGTTCTTTCTGAACATTATTTTTTAAATTGATTTCAGTGACCCCGCATCATTACTATATCTTTGGCCATTGGTTTGAGCAATGGCCAATTTCACTGATTGTTAATTTCACAGCAGGAAAGCTTTGAATTGGCAATCTATAAAAAAAACACCGGAATCAGCTTTATCCTCAAGGTGAAGGACCGTCTGCATTTAGACGGATCAGAAGCTTCAAATGTTCTTTTGGTGACTAAAGTAATGGCTCGTGTGCTTGCAAAAGTCTCCACTAAACAGGCTCAGCATTGATACTGTGGGGACTTGGCGGTGTGACTTGTGAGGAATGCAATTCTGTGGGACGCATCGGCTCAGCGGTAGGCTAAGGCAAATAACAAGGCCGTTTGACTTCACAGTCCATGTGATACAAATTGCCCAAATTATTTCAATTCGATTTACTGCCGTTTTGAAGCATATTAGTGTTGAGGGCCCTGTTTTACTTCTTAGAATGTGAAATTTCTCGAACGAGAATGGAAAAGTACAAAGCAGACATCTATTCAGGGATAATTCATCTCTCCGGACTAGTGACTCTGGTAATTTTGTTTTCTACTTCATTTACAACAAGTGCTACAAGTGCAACCTTGTCTCTGAGAGTGAGGCACGTGACGAGGATAATGGAAAATGGCTACGCAATGTATATATTTAGATGCAAATGTACCATTAGCATTTTATTATAATTACTCTGTATAACTTAACCCAGCACACATTGCAAAGGAGAAGTACAAAGGGAATATAATAAAGTGGAACCTGATCACATTCAAACTGCCTCAGTCCCTTAGACATTGCTCTCCCCATGCATGGAAGAGGAAAGGCACCCTTGTGGGAGAGGGCGTTCTATTTTCAATTGTGAAGTCATGTAATGGTGCTGTCACACTCTTGGTACAGTGACAACTGATGTTATCCTGTTGTTCCATTCCTTACAAATGTGCTTTATCTAACAGTACTATTCTCAAAAGCTGTCTTAGATCACCTGAACTGAAGGCTACATAAGCAGCAGTGTGGTAATAGTGGTAAGGAGTAGGGCTCATTGTCAGTTGATTCCCTGTAGGGGCCCTTGTACCCTTGGGCAAGGTACTGGACCCACAATTGCTTCAGTAAATATCCAGCTGTATAACGGGTAACATGTAAGAATTGTCCCTCTGGATAAGAGTGTCTACTAACTAATTAAATGTAAATATGTATTGCTCACCTTTTGCACACGAAGAGTGTATGATGGCTAGCCTTCAGTTCAATTGGCGTTTTATTTTTGAAACCACCACTTGCCACTATCAGCACCTCACTCAGGTCGTACATGAGGTTTCTCTGCTCAACACTATTGTTCAGTTAAGGTTTATAAGGATCTGTGTCTGAAACAGAAGCTTTGGAAAAAGACGGTTAAAGCAGCAAAGCAAACGTGTGCTTGAAGTGAAATGCGAGTTTTACTTCATTAGTATTCAAGGTGTTCAAGGTTTACAGTAAACAGACCATGCTAAACTAATAATTTGAAAGAAAAATAGCTGCATTTGCACACGAAAACACTCCATGGCTATATCTGCACATAAATGCACACAACCCATCTCTTTCCTTAGCCTTCAAGTAGTGCCTGTATAAAATCCCCATTAAGGATCTATAGAAATATGAACTGTACACTGTGAAAAAGATCAGTCTATACCTCTGAGAGAAGCTGAAATTATGGCATTCTTGTTTGGCTTAATGAAAACCTGACAGAAGCTGAAAATTGTTTGGTTTAATGAAAGCCACTTTAGCAAATGTTTCACCTTTTAAATCAGGCTCAACTCCAGTACAACCTTTGAGTACAGTTATATACTACTCTGTCAGCCTTTTCCAACCTTTTAATATTAAAATTACCTCAGCATGAATGTTGAACAGAGATGTACTGTGCAGAGGGTTTTATATATTCCAACAGCTCTTGTCAACTAAATACCTAAGTACCTGAAAAGACATGGCCTGTGACCATTAACTTTGTCCGAGTGATGTCTTGTCCCTGTTGGCTGATGGAATCTTGTGTTGTTTGGACCTCTGGGTTCCCCTGTGTGGCCTTGGACACATGAGTGATACTAGAGGACAATTCACCAGGCGGAAACTCTAGAACACTTCTGGGAACTCCTTGACACAGGCAGGGAGTGAAGAGCAACGAATAACAGCAAAACTCTAGTATATAAAGTATATGTTTATGTACAGTCACAGAAAATGTGAAATCTTAAAAGTTTTCAAGTTCACTGAGGCAAAATAGGCAATATCTGTTGGTCAAAGGTCAAACTTCATTTTATAAGTTAATGATGTGAACAAAAGTCTTGTAGCAGCAAAGAGAGACATCAGACAAATAGATGCAGCCACATAGTACAGATCAACAGGTATGACTATCAGTCAACAGAGCTTTGACCTTGTAATAAAAACAGGAAGTAATGTCAAGTGACATCATTTACTGTAAGTACCCATAGTCAGGAACAGAATAGAATAGTCAGCTATGTGTCAGACAATGCTTGGTCAAAAAGCATAGATTGAAGAATTCACATTATGCCACTTTGGTATATGAGCAATGGTGCATGCACCTTTTTTGACCTATTTAATAAAAAACTGTATATGTTATTTATCTGCTATATTTTCTATAATGAACATACCAACAGTTCCACAGTGAAGTTTCTATGCAGGCTCTCTGGTGTGTATCTATAGATACCAGGTGCGTTTTTTCTGTTCCAGTTCCCACTGACTGCAGTTTCCTTCCTGAGGCCTGGGAGGCTGAGATGAGGACAGACCTCACATTTATAGAGCGCCCATGCTTCCCTCACTCCCCACAGCAGAGGGGTTTAGTTGAAGAAAACATGCGGCAGAAATGTCTTAGCAGACCACCGCGGCCGGCAGGACCTCGCGATATTTCAGTCTGCGGTCAGGACTCCAGCAGGGTGTGTGAAGCCAAACACTCCGCCGACAATTTAAAAGATTTGTTGAAGAATGATGTGTAAATTAAGGCTTAAGGAAGAAACTGGCCTTTTTAAAAGGTGCTTTTCTGAGTAAAATCTCACAAATGATCTCTGAAACCATGTCCCAAAGGGTTGTCTTCTAGGTTCCATGTACTGGAAAAATTAACAAACGACATTTTTTTCCATCGAACAATGACAGTTACACCCCTTGGTGGAAGAAAGAGAAAAGTATGTGCGTTTGATTTTTCCATACTAGTTTCTTCTTGTTGAATGCCTAATTTAAATCAGCAGGAGTTCATGTTCAGTAAGACCCTGCTGATAAGGAATCCCTACTGTTCACTCAGGCTGTAAACATATCTATCAACTGTAATATGACAAAAAGTGACATTATTAGCTATACAGGACAATGACACTGTTCCCTGAGTCCCTGAGGAACTCTGTGAAACACTATTCTCTATGGAGCTGATTCAGCCATAAGAGCACTGAATGGTTTTTCTGTACACCCCACTATGCAAATTTTAGCTTTTGTATTCCTTAACAGGCATGGATCTCTGAAAGTAGGAGGTACATAGTTGCAGACTTGAAAACTTCTGGAAAAAACCACACCCCTCTTCCATGAGGCTGATAAATATTATTTTCAAGGAAATCCATCAGAACCACTTGTCCTCATTACAAGACATGACCACAAGACATCCACAACTTTCATTAGTAAAGCTCGGCAGACATTTCTGGGAAATTAATTCTGGAACAGAGATGAATCTCTCAGTGTTTTGTCATAAATGGTAAACATGTCAAAAATGTCAACTTGAAAAACTAAATTAATTGTTTTAAAACAAAAATTAAAGCACACACGAAAACCTATTTGATATGCATACTTGTGTTACTGAGGGGATGGCCAAAGCAACAGAGACATGACCCAGCTCAGAGAGGGATGAGGCCCAAGCCAGTCTCCAGCTCACATTTAGATGGCATGGGGCTGACAGAAAACACTTACAGCTGAACAAAATGGAAGCTTTATGAATTATGCCAGCTTTTGCCCAGACCAGGAAAGCCAAACATATATTATACAAGTTTACATACAGTATATGCAAGCTAACATTTTATACTTAACAGCATAAGTACCTGCACAGTGTAGTAAGATGATAAATTACCCATGTATTTTACCCATAGGTTAATTGATGCAGATGTGATGGATGTTATGGGTAGGAGCACAGTTCTCCAGGATTATACACAAGATGGCACATAGCAAATCAATTAGAAAAACCATTATGTAGAAGTACTGAGAAAAATGCCTCTTACATAAACTCTGACCTTCAGTTGAATTGTGTAAGGTTTGGTTTACTCTTGGTGTACATGCTAACAATTTAGATATGCAGTTGTGCAGAAGAGATCGGTTACTTGTGAATAATGTAAAATTTACAATGAATATACATTACAACTGTAAACACCCCATTCTAAGGGCAAACAGTGTGACAAGGTCCCAGTGCTGCCTACAACTGTGGCCCACCTTTGCTCCTAAACTCCACACCTAACCCTTAACACATGGACCTTGAAGTGCTGTGAGCCGTATCTGTGATATATCATGTTCCACACAACGCTATGGGCTACTGATACACTTTATGCAAGGTCTGCCTTAACTGCTCTCCCACGGAGTCCTTAGAGAAAGCTTAATGAAATGAAGCAAAGGCAGCCAGCTGAGGGGATTCATAAGTCACAGCTGACAGAGCAACAGTGCGACCCCACTGCATGCTGGGAGAGGGTGATGTCATAGAGCTGAGACCCCCACATAAGGCCCATGCCTGTCAGTGGTCTGAGCTCCCACTGGGCAGAAGCCTGTTAGAATGCTTACACAGATGCAGGTTGGACCTTCCCTACAGACACAGCTACATGCAGGTTCTGTGTCTCTTAGAACCTCTGCGGTGAAGGAAAAACATCAATAAATGCTTTCTTTTGGTCCCAGCAGAAAAAAATATATCAGCTGTGAATTATCAATGAACTGAGCAACATGCTTTTTAATGCTTTTTAGTGTAAACATACAGCAACTTCACAGCATAAGGCACTGTTTCTGACATGAGACACGTGTATGTAAAATGTAGTTTGTGTGTAGTTCTTCCCAAAGGAGTTCTACAGCTCTGTTACCACTACACAAATTCAGACATGTGCTGCCTAAGTTCCCACATGAGAGTTACATGAGGAAAGTGTCCAAAATGAGGAAGTGTCAATTATTCCCATGATACCCTTCCATGAACACAGGTAGCAAATTTGATGTAAATGCAATGAACATCTAGCTAGCAAATCCAAACTGTATCTGCTTTATTATAATACATTACATTTTAACACTATCATATTTGAAAAGGGTGAGCAACACGCCAATCATCCATTGAATAGTCACAGTCACTGTTACTGAAACAACAGTGGCAGCTACCCTGAAATCAACCAGTTTCCAAAAGGAACTATAACATCCCTTTTTGCTAAAATCCACATTCACATAAATCTGTTTATCATGTTAGTTGAATGCATTTTTCCAGGCCCGTGCGTATGTAACGAATGTGAAAGATGTTGGCACCTCCACAAGCGAGATCCAAAGCCCTGTTCTCGTTGCACAGCTAAATTGTAATGGCCAACGTTGTTACCACTTGAGCTAAAGGCAATGTTCCTATTGCTTTATCGGCAACAACACTGGCTAACCAGTCTCCACTGGCTAAATGAGTCTCAGGGAGTGACGTCACCACTGAAACTGCTCTGACACCTGCTACCATACTGGCTTTACACGGGACTCACATAAGCCATTAATTTCAGCTCTGCCACACATACTGAAGATCACAACAGAGCCATTGTATGAATGCTACCATAAATGATGCAATGCTTGTTGCAGAGGGCACAGCAGGACAGGTGACACAGTTGTCCCCTAATGGTAGGAAAGTATGTTATTATTATAATGTTGTCCTAGAAATATCAAACCAAAGGAATGTGCTCTTGTGCCCATTATATTCATCAGGGTGGGTTGAGCATTTTAATTTGACCTTTGCTTTCCTTGTAAAACTTGCAGTTTTCCAGTGTTAGCCTATGGCTAGCGGTGCTTTTTGTACCCACAATGCCATATTGCTATGGCTGCAGGGGAATAGGACTAAATCAGTAGGTGCGAGTTTAGTTACAGTATGTGTCACTGGAATTTATTTAGAGTGTGCAACTTTGTATGACCCATTGTAAGAGATGCATGGGTAGGCATGCCTGAAAACTGTGAGGTGCTGTACATAAAAAAGCGCTCTTAAGCTGGAACTGGCCATTAATTTTTTTATTTTTTTTTAACAGACATCCCTGTAGTTTGCATTGTGGGAGTACATCTTGAAATACACCCCTTTACTGCAAGATTGATAAGACTGCTTAGTCCAGAAATGCAAGAGATGAAATTCATATCCCAGGTGGAGATGTAGGTTAATGCAGGTTAATGGCAGGAACAACATCAAACACCTGATATAATTAACAGTTTGCTTTCACTCGAAAACAAAATCCATTTCAAATGGCAAGACATCACCCCAAAACACTTCAGTACAGACCTACATGACCTTACACAACAAACTTACATGATATTATACAGAAACCCTGCATAATATTGTATGCAGTAGTACATTTACATGCATTATATTATATAATATATAGGAAACATACTTAATATTTACAAAATTGTAAGTCTTCAGAGAAAAGGAGATTGACAGTAATATAAACTGTGAATATTTTTTCTCTACTTTTCTGTGAATTTTAGTAATCAGTTACAGATTTTATTTAGAGGAAGAACTATATCATTTGGTGCACAAAGACCCATGGCATCACCAGAGTAACCAAAAAACAGGAAAAGGAAATGGCATTAGAATGTGAAAGTGCTTTCATCATTGAGTTGGATGAAGAGGAAGGCTAACACAAGCAGCTAACCTAAGGCCTGGGGCACATAAAACGTCCTGTCATCTCTCGGCTGGAAAAATGTCTTTAGTGGTCACTGCTGTTGGAGTTGTGGAGTTGGCTCCTCTTGAAAGCAGTCTTGTAATTATCTCAGACAATACCACTAGGTGCGTTCAAGGTCATAGCTATAATTGCTATGGAGATGCAAGGCCATATAGAATAGTAGTATTTGGGATACTCAAGACACATGCCATAGGTTTTAAGACAGCCTCATACTTCACCATAGTTATTCCACTTTTATTAATTCAAAGTACACGACTGCTAATTAAATGTTGTCTACTGTGTAAGCCAGCAAAATGAGTTGACTATTTGTGTGGAAGCTGCTTTTAACACGTATATAGATGAATCCATGAGATGAATAATTGGCTGTCAAGTGTTCTATTGTAAAGTAAAAAAACGTTCAGATTGGTTTAAAAGCAGTCACACAAACAAAAACTTGCAGACGTTTATACTGGCATTTGCCTAGATACCTATTTGCCTTTGATATAAGTGTGGAATTTTGCTCCCCCTCATGGACATATTTAGAATGAGTTAAAATGCTGCTTTCCTCTGCACATCCAATAACAGCACCTCATTTTGATTTGAATGGAAAAAAGTTTGCTAACAGCTACTATGCTCACACTCACTGGTCTGGGAATGTTGTTAGCCTGGTCTGACCAAGTTGTTCATTCAACTTGAATGGATATACTTATGTTCTATTGTACTGGAAGTCGCTCTGGACAAAACTGTCTGCTAAATGAATGTAATGTAATGTAAAGTAATGATGGGATACAAAAATAGATATGTATGGTGATTGTATTGAGGACCTGGGTGTTCTGTCAATTTTCACAGAACTTATACATTGAACATTTTATCAGTTATATTACTATTAATAAAATCTTCAGTTTTTTGTTGGCCTGCTTTTGTGATCAAGGTTTCACTGAAACTCATTGGCTGCTCTTCCTTTTCTGGTAAAATGCTGACAGACAGGCAGGGGCTAAGCATGTGCTGGCAAAAGATAAGGCCTGCAGTGGCGGAACAGACGGTGGTCTCTGGTCAGCTGCGAGAAGCTTAAAGTCACAATAGCCTTGTAACTTTCATATTAGCCTTCAACAGGCAGGTCTGCTTATAATTATAGAGCCAGAGCTGCTAGCAGCTGTGCGGAATTTGCAATGAAGTAGCTAACAGGCTAATTAAAACATTCTGAATGTCATAATATATTAATTTAATCAAATTTAGTAGGTTTACATAGCTTTATATTGTCAGGTTTTTTCCATTTGTACATCTGGGTATATTTGTGGAGGTGATTTAATTTCCATGTTAAGTGCCATGCTTATGCTTACAAATGCAGTGCTCCACTGCTTTCACCGCTCATAAAATAAAACAATTTTCCCATATAAATACCAGATATGTCCATATCTGTAGAAACAGTCATACATCAGTGTTTGTGCGCAAGTCAAGGTTCATTTGACTTTACATCTGTGACAAATTTATGGCAAAACACAAATTAAGTATTGCTAGCATAAAAAAACAATCAAGATGCTTAATTGTCCAAACAAAACTTTAGTATTCCAAAATACGACTGTGTGAGTGACCACATTTTTCCAGGATATCCTTAAGTTATTAATGTCAGTGGACACTTCATAAAAGAACAGAACATTCTGACATCATGCAAATGCTTAGAAGCAGCCTGATACAGGGGGGAGGCAGCATTATCTTTGTTCCTGCCATAATCCACAGTCAGTTGATGTCACACCAGAGCAGAGGCACAGTGGTTTGATGACATTGTCAGAAAAGGGGTCAGGCAGTGGTGGGGCCTAGACTGCTGCAAGCTGCTTGCTGGTCTGTGGATGGGAGCTCACACATGACGTTGTTGATGATGATGACGACGATGATGATGATGATGATGATGGCGACCCCTTGTGCAAGCAGGACTGGAACTCGGGTGTGAGAGGGTGAGAGTTCCTGAGTGGTGTGCCGTGGCGTGAGCCCCTTGTCCACCAGGTGACCGTTCCGGCCGAGGCCACCAGCGCAGCCAGGAGCAGCCACCGCAGAGCAGACCACACACACATGCTGGCAGGGGACATGACATCATGAGACGGGAGGTGTGAGCTGTCTGTTCTTGAACTAAAACATACTAGATCTGGACCCGAAGGTAACTGTGTTATCCATCCAAACAGAGACCCTTATATTATCAGTACCTGAGGGGAACCCAAAACCATTCCCTTAGAACCTTCCTATTAGCTTTATTGAATAAACAACTAGTTTAAACTAAAAACTTACTTCCAAATGATTAAACATAGCCCAGTCTCTCTTAATCATAATTAAAATTTCAGGTGACATACACAAAGGTGATGCTACCTCCTTAGACACAGTGAAGCAAGATTAGCCTGAATGATTGATTCTTATAAAAACTGGCAAGCCTGTTAATGAGGAAAGAGTCTTGGCACCATTATCATGTAGCCCACAGACCTCACCTCCCAATGGCACTGTTGCTGCCCTCCAGTGCTACCCCATGGTCACTTCCTATTCAGAGCTGGGTGAGTCTGGGCTGGGGGCCTCATGACAAGTACAAAGGAATGATGATAATGCAGAGGACATGGGTCTTACCTGGACTCCTCTGTGCTGTGCCGGCTCAAGGGTGATGTCTGTGTAACCTCTGTCGTAACTGCAGCTGTGTTTGTGGTTTCAACTCTCGGTGGTGTAACTACTGTAAGACAAAAACCAATAGCACATTAGTAAAAATATTTATCAATGTTCACGAGTTCCTTTTGTCCTTCACAGATGTTTTATATGTAAAACCTGGATAACTGGGGCAGGGGTGTTGTTGCAATGATTATCATAATCGTATCAGAACAAATTAGATCAGATAGATAGGACAGAGCAGGTAGAGAAGAGACAGAATAGTGTGATGAAACATCTCCTTACCCTCCCTCACTTTGAGGTACACAGAGTCAGTGTCGTCTGCGCGGAACACAGATCTGGAGATGGCGCAGTGGTACCAGCCCTCGTCCTCCGCCGCGAGCGCGATCATGGTGACGTAGAACATGCCCTCGGAGCGGTCGTCCCACACGGACACCCTGCGGTCCGTCACCGCGCCGTCTGTGGCGGCCACCGGCCTGCAGGTTTGCCGCACCCCGCCCCTGCACCAGTACTTCACATAGTCCCTGTAGGACCGGTCGTACCTGCACGGGACTGTCACGGCGTGCCCCGCCCATCCGCTCACCTCACCGGGACCCCTCACGACCTGGGACAGGCCGACTGAGGAGGGACAAGGGTAAGACATCAAGGACAATTCTCCTACAAAATGATCACAACTAAAAATTTTTCACTTTTTTTTTATAGCGTGGTTGCTCAGAAGAAGTTCAGTTTATTGAAACTTGCAATATGTTATTTTCATCTATCTTGTGCTCACAGGTCTCAAATACAATCACCTAACCGTCTAACAATGAACTGAAATTATTTGTAAGTTGACTGGATGTAAAGAGAAGCACTGGACTAGCAAAATGAGAGAAAGTGTGAGGGTGAATGGATCAACCGACTCTAGACAACCCTCAATTATTCACCCTTGGTAGGTTTGGTTTCATCTTTTGGTTGGAGTAAGATAATGGCTAAGAAAGCTGTGCCCACCTCACCTGTTAAGGAGTGTTAGCACCTGCAATGAACATTGACTGCCCCACTTAATTCAGACCAAGCAATAATGATCATATTTATAGTAAAAGATGAAATTCTTGGAGAAGAGCTTCCAATGGCTAGTATTGACTGTAACAGCTGTTTAATATAACTGACTGCAATAGCTGTTAAGTAAATGAAGCTGGGAAGTAAATGAATATACATGTTCAGTACACAATCACATTATGTACTTTCTCTCTGTGGTTTCTATCAAATTAATAATCATATACTTTATTGATCCCTCATGGGGAAATTCATCCTCTGCATTTGACCCATCCTACACACACAGTGAGCTGTGAGCACACACACACACACCAGCAGTGAGCACACACACACCAGGAGCCAGGAGCAGTACATATGCTCTTGATGAGAAGCACATTAGTTCATCAACAATAACTTGAGAAACAACAATCATTTCAAGCATTCATGTCTGTAACTCTACATCATTTACTCTATTTCTCTCTATGCATAATCTGCATAGAGTTGCATTTATAAATAGCAGGCATCATCCTACTCTGAACAGAAGCATCCTTTTGGGAATGTACTTTTCATTCATCTCTGTGCAAAAGCTAACGGTGCTGACTGCAAACTTGAAGAGTGTGATATTTACCCATCAGGCCAGCCATAAAAACAAGGAGCAGCTCCATGACTGAGGACACAGAATGATCTAGACAGAGACATCAGCCTCTCTGGCATTGGGGAGAAAAATAGCAATTTCTCATTTCCTTCCTGCTGCTCAGAAACAGTCAGCCCACTATCTCTTTCCCTGGCCAGGCAGGCTAGCACCCCTCAAGCCTTCAAAAAACTCAGCCTAGAGTGCCCGCACTCCCACATATTAACTTGCATTACTAACTACTACACACCTGCATTATTAACTGTGGCAGCTATGCCACAGTGGAAATTAGCAGCTTGCACAACCTCAGACAGTTCATTTTCAGTTCATTACCATCTGAGGCACTCACATCTGAGATTGCACATTACATTGCAAGCCAATTTTTTCCCTGTGTTGATTTTGTTCCGTTCACTCGGAACAGAAAGTACACTAACAGAATTAGTTAAGTGACTAAAACAAAGACCTGGGTCAGTGATTATTGCCACTTTCAACAAGTGAAGACTATGAAATGCCAGTTTGACAAAATGATGATGTTGGAGTGGGTGAGGATGGTGATGATGGTGATGATGATGATGATGATGATGATGATGATAAACTTTATTCATACAGTAGTTCTCATACAGGCATTCAAAGTGCTTTCTAGAAAAAAAAATGTCCAGAAAATAAAAGGTGACAATAAAAAAAATGAACACATATAAAATAAAGTTAACTTTAAACACAAACAAGTACAGTGAGCAATGGAAATAAAAGTAAAAGAGGTAAAATAGGTCATACAATGCAAATATCAGGAATAAACCAAAACTGTCTGTGAAACCTTGATACTCTCTTGCAAAGCATCTCAATTTGTGAACAGGCACAGCCTTTGCAGAAAGAACAAAGAAAAGCATTATATATTCACTTTCAGTAAGAGTGCCTTCAATTTTAATACCCACTGAAATTGGAAATGCTTAAGGTAACTGTAAATCCTGCTGTATTACTAAAAATCTCCCTGCAGTTTGTTTGAATAGAACGATTTATTGAAATCAGGACCACACAAGCCAACCAATATACACATATTACCGTCATTTCTGGGTTAAAAATCCAGAAATGCCACATGATCAGATGTGGTCACAAATAAGTAATCTTAATAGGTATCTAAAAAATATATATTTCATATAGTAAGCAGGAATGTGAAATATGCCACTCTGGTAGCTACCAATCCAACTCTGCAAAATTAGCTAGGTGTGACACACATAGCTAGACATAACTTTGAATATATATATCGCTCTACAAGCCTTAATGATAGCTAAGAAGCTAGTAGCTACATTTCTGAGATATGTTTTAGCCAATCAAGCTGCCTTGCTTCTTGAATGGAGAACAAGCCAAGCTAGTTAGTTAGCTAGGTTTGATACCTAACTAGCTGCTACTTCACATTAGCTGCTAACTAACATTAGCTAATTTTAATCTCACAGACCAATTTCAAAACAGCTTATCATCAAAATCAAACAATTAGCAGCCTAACTTGACATACAACATAGCTATCTAGATTCTGAATCTACCACTTGCTTTTGAAAGTCAACTGGTAATGTTAAAATTAAAGTTTTGCAACTCCACAATGCAAAAAGACTCACCAAATTACATTAGTGTTGTTATACACTACTACAGAAGTACTTCGTACTTCTGAGTCGTCTACGTGTTTGGAGCACTCGGTGAGCCTATGAATTCATTTCTCATGTAACAATCCAGTGTACCTTTAAAATCTCTACAACTGAGCCTGTGTTGGCTGTGAGCCTATTTTTTCTGTTATATAGGCAGGGCAATGGATGTCTCTTCACAAAACATAACTATGACTTCAAGATGCAAGAACTCAAAGAACTGAAACGGACGCTCTGAAGGCTGACAGAAATGCAGCTTTATTTTGTCAGCACTAGACCAAGAGCAGTCACACTCTTCATTA
Source organism: Megalops atlanticus (assembly GCA_019176425.1). Lineage (NCBI taxonomy): Eukaryota > Metazoa > Chordata > Actinopteri > Elopiformes > Megalopidae > Megalops > Megalops atlanticus. The sequence continues at coordinate 18,685,310 of CM032898.1, read as the reverse complement.
CAACACACAGTACATAGAAATAAATGCAAAGACTTAGACACTCATACAAAATAGTACACAGCTAAGAAATTATAAAAGAAACAATGTTTTATGCATGTGTGTGCGGGTGTGTTTGTAACCACTGAAATGTATGGCTGAATTACTGAGCTGACTGTGACAGGCCTTGTCTTCTACACCATGGAGCTGATTCAGACCTGAGATGCGCTAGCGTGAACCCTACTTAAATGCTTCCCAAAAGATTCACACACCAAGTGTTTTGCCCAGTGAGGGTGTACTTCATTCATTTCCAAGATTTCCAAGCTCACTCATGTTGACATGACACTTGAGTCAGTTTTCTCCATGCAACCCTTTCACATACAAAAAGGTGGAATAAACAATGTGACACAGTAGCAATCATGTGCAACAACATTGTGAAAATAGAGAACTGAGTGTCTATTTGACACACATTGAATTTTATCTCAGAATTCCGCCATTTGATAGTCTGTGCACATTTGTCAATATGATGTTAAGAGTTTGCTTTCTTTAAACGTGACATGATATTCTCCCTGAGGTCTGAAACAGAGGGGCAGAGATGGCAGATGAACTGGTATACACCCCACTGACTCCTGAATGTTCAATAATTAACTAAACCAGTGTAATAAACTATTTGGATACACTAACATGTGCACGCTAGTCTTATGTGCACCCACTTGTACAAATAACCACAATAATGTCCCCAGTCATGTGGTGTTCTTTAGGAATTAATTGCCATGTGTCCTGTACTACACGTTCTTTCCTTAATCAGTGGCAACGTTTTGTTTTGTTGTCTGTGGGGTGGGGAAAACTCCAGTTTTCTGAAAATAACAACGGGTCAAAAACTAGCCAGCTAACATATAAAAAGGTAAATTATTTTTGGAAACACACCGTCTTCTTTGAGAGGGGTGCTGCCTCCCCTTTGACAACATTTTAAATGAAATTTAACTAGCTTTAGACAAGGCCATGACACAGTTGGCACAGTTTCACCTGAACAGTTGGGAAGTGTCTTGGACTGCTTTGCTAGCAGTCAGAATTCAACCTTATACCACCCATTTTAATACATACTTGTGTGCGCAAGTTATGTCTGAAAACTCAAAAATGTATGAGGTATGAAAAAAAACCACTTGGTGCTCTGGAGTCAGAACAAACCCCTGTAATTCCATTAAATAACCACTATGCTCACTGATGATATGCAGACACCTCTACATTCAATATGTCAGCCATAAATAAACTAACCCAATAACTGCAGTGCAAGTAGAACCTGTGGTGCAGCCTTACTATGCCGGAGGCAGGAAAGCAGTTAGGCAAAGATTGCTTGTAACTATGAGCAACTCAGTTGAGATTTACTCAAACGAAATGTGACACTCTCTAAAATTCTAAGGACAAAGCGTGTTTTGGTTAGAAGTCTGTTGCAGCTTCTCTTTTGGCACATTTGTACCTATGCAAAAGATGCACAATTAGAAACGTCAAAACAAATAAACAACAAAGAAAACTGTACAGTATAATACATTTAAAATAAAGACTGTTTTCAGCAGTACACAGTATCTCTTACAACAGAACAGCTACAGGACAAGTGTCTATGCTCTCTATTGGTGGCTCTGTAGGGCTCACATACCAAAGAGGTCAAAAGCAGCAAAAAGCTATGCGAAAACAGCTTATGAGTATATTATTGTATGTGTGTATTCTATTGCACCACCTCTGCCCGTGCAGTTGATAAAACTGGGCTTCAGGTTGGAAGAGGCAGCACCCACATATATCCTGAAGATGGTTTCCCACTGTGCCTGCCCCGCAGGATTCTGGGAGTAAAGGTCACATGGGGAGTTCCTGCGATTTCTATCACTCAGTCACTAGGAGTGTCTAAAGTATGATTCTATTGAAATGCCAGGCCAGTTTACACATCATAGCAAATTAATCTCTGAGTGTCATAACGACGTAAGTCAAAGGTGATGTTTGCACATAAAAACTAAATTATGAGACAAAACCTGAAATTCTGTGAACAGTGGCAGACCTGAAATGTTCATGTTTGGATGGTAATCAGAATTAAAGCAAAATAAAAAAAAAAACCTGACTGCTGGCTTTTAACTCAGGACAGACATTGTCTTTCCTTTCATATGGCTATGCTGCTGATGTTATTAATCTGTGTAGGCCAAATAAAGGTCTCCAAACATTTGCTCTGTAGCCACTCCTTCCCCACTTACAACCAAACATTTTTCGCGGACGTAACTGAACCAGATATTTACCATTGTGTACATACTTTCACTCAGATTCTCAAGGCAGAGATTTGCTTTGACAGGCAGAAAACATGGGCAGCTCTTCTCACACATATCTCTTGGTAGGATTCTTCCACTGAGTTTAAAAGGGTACATTCACCATTGCAGAAGGTAAAGGGACACACACTTGCATTGATCCTTAATAAAAATACTTGTTTTTCCCCTCCTATCACAAACCTGTATCTAATATTATGGCTGTCATCAACAACTTCCTGAGGGCACACACCTCAGCTGAGCATCCTGACTGTGGCTTATCCCTACAGCAATGTGTTAGCAGTGCCTTGGCTTGATGACGGTCCTCAAAGCTGCACCAGCGGTCAGCTCCCTTGGCGATATGTCCGTTTGAAAGAGGAGCACATAGTATCCTGTATTGCTTGCTCTGGCTAATTGTCAACAACAAAGAAATAACACGTCTTACTGCACTCTTCTGTACAACAACAAACACAAAGACAACATATCCCTTTACCCATAATTTAAATGCAGGTTCCTCTGTATGTAGTGATTTGGATATGTAAATGACCTGTGTGGTCATTTGGTCCTGAGGACTGGGAGGACGTTGTGACTCGTCTGAGACAGTGGTTGACTACACAGCCATATTTACTCTACATTTCCACAGTTGCACCTGAGTGACATCTCTTTGGAATGGAAATATTTAAAGGAACTGCAACCTGCACATTGCTCTCCCTATCGCTGCCTCTCTAAGAACCACTATAATTCTAGGCTGTCCTTTGGTCACTAAGGGGTGACTTCAGACTTGAGAGACACATGCATATACTTTGCTTATGGGCGTCCTAGAGGAGTTGCACACCTGTTTCCAATATGCAGACGCAGACTTAGATGGCTTAAGTTCCGATGTATGAGTTTTTAAACAAAACTGAGTTTCTGTTTTACAAATATTGCAGTATCTGCTCAGTTTTCATAGCTGTGTTCTGCAGTGAAAACCAGTAACTCCATTAGGAAATTTCTCAGCCACTTGTCTCTGGAAATGTGGTTTTCCAGGGTGAAATGAATTTATTCTGAGCATTTTGAAGAGACGCTCAGGTGTGTAAGTTAAGTCTCAATAATGAAACTGAAAAACGCACAAGTGAAGTGTGCAAAAAACACTCAGCGCTCCTGAATCGACCCCTCACTGAGGGCCAGGAACAGAATGGCTACTTCCTCCTTTAGGCTTAGAACTGCCCTGGTTACCATACTGTAATGCTGGCCCATATCCTACCGTACTAGTCAAGCGCTTCACTTTGGTACAAGCTTCCACAAAGATATACAGGTATACATTCTTTAAAAACAGAAGCACGGGTAATATGAAACATCCAGCACTACTTTCTACCCTTACTTATGAGCATTTTGCATATACGAAAAACATGACCCCCCCCCCCCATACAGTATTCCACAGTCTAACAGGAGCAACGCACTCAAGGGTGCTATTTGGTGAGAATCCAGCTAAAACAGTCCACAGGCTCACTGAAAAAAAGATAGCCAAACATATCCGTTTCATATCCAGTTTTTTGTCACTTAAAAAGAAACTAAAATTGAACAAAACAACTACAGGAACAACAGACTACTTTAGTATTTGCGCTGTCCTTTGCTCTGTTTGTTTATATAGTAATGCCAGGCATTAAATGTGTGTTTAAAAACAGAAGAGCAGTAAAATGTTAGAGACGGTGAGATGAAATGTGGGTGTGCCACGCCCTGCGGTAAAGGTGACGGCTCCCTCATCCCCGCCCTGCAGGGATGGCTCGCTCCTGCGGTGCCGCTCCAGGATCTCGCCCCCTCGCGGCGTTACGAGTAGATGGTGATGACCTCCCGGCCTCCCCCTCGCACTAACAGCACTCGCTCCAGCCCCTCCATCAGAACCTCCAGGAACTCCATGTCTAAGGAGGCCACAGTCAAGGAGTGGAATGAGTCACATGACCGGGGGAAACACTCATCACATGACAAGGGACACCAGGGATTCAAGCTAGGCTTATTAGCATAATGGGAGATATCAGTTGTTGCTTAAGCATTTGAAGCATGAACTGAAAGAAAACTGAAACACATGCAATTAAATAACTGTAAAGGATACAGTTCTCGTCGCCCTCCCTGTTTTTAGGAGGTCCAGGCATGTTGAGCAGCACCAGTTGAGCTCCCTGTGACTTGCTCACCACAGCCTGGTTTAGCTTTACTGCAGTGTGCATCCTTCGTACGTTGGACTGGTTCCTTCAACAAATCAGAGAAGAGGGATCTTTTCAGAGCGCTGGACTTTGCTGTATCCAGATCAGTGAGACTCCAGCTGGACCCTATCAATTTCAGAGGTTTGTGCCCTGGTGAGCCCCTTAATGACCCCGGATGCCCCGCTTTCTCCCCCAGTTTCTAAACATGACTGATCAATGAGTCAACAATGGAACTATTCAGCTCCATCACTCTGACTCTACTACAGAGTCGGCAAAAGGAGCAGTTAAACAGTGACCACAAGCCACACGGTAACGTGGATGAAAATAACAATGTGCTAATAAATGTTTGCCTTTGCAAACAACTTTGTGTGGAAGGCAGCCAAACTGAAATGCAGGCAGATTACCCAATCAAATGTGAAACTGAGCTCTGTTCATGTGTGGCGTTGAAGCTGCTCCATAATGTCACCCTTGGAGAGGCGTGATTTTCTACAATGTTTCTGCTGGCAACTGGTCACTTCAAGGACACATAGATAAGAGTGTTCCCACACTAAAGCATTAAATGTTATAAATTATACTCGATATTAGGTAATTACTGAGCTAATGACTAAATGAAAGCCCTTCCCCACACCCCAGCATGCTTAAAGAACACATATAGCCTGTAGGTTACACAAAGCGCTACACTTATGACTAAGTGAGTCACAGCACAATGCAGTGGTTATTGTGTCAAACCTGCAGCACAGTTCAGACGAGAGATGAGCTTTGGCTTGGCATAAAGACCAGCAAAAGTCAGGCCAGTAACACATCTGGGGTTATCCCTAATATGGCTGTGAAATCAACAGAGCCTGCCTAGGGAATGCTGTCTCCTTCATTATGTATTTTATGTTTTAATTTTAAGGACACTGACTGTGCTATGGCAGTGTCGCATGTGAAACACTGCACCAGTGTTTCACAGAGTGACATTCAAACAATGTTACTGTCACATTATTTAATTTGATATTATTTTTATGTGGTTGAAGTAACTACCTAAGGACAATTCTCAATGAACAGATTACCATTTAAAATGTCAACTTCCATTTTATTCCTTCATTTAAAAATCAGTTACTCGTAAGAATCAATCATCTTTGGATAGATGTGACTCTTAAAAGCAGAGTGCATGGTAAATAATTTTAAAATTTTATTCAATAAAGGATTGTATAAAAATACAGAACAATTCAAATACCCTTAATTTCATATTCAAAGAACAAAGGACATTACCTGCTTAACTAAGAGTTAAATTTTTAAAACACAAACATCCATTTTCTCCCTTCATTTGGAACTCCACTTTAAGAATCTGAGAATCAAATAGTCCAGATGTGATTCTTATATGTGGACTACATTATACTAATTTCAGCAGGTTTAAAGACAATATAATGTAATAATGCTGTGAAGTATCAAAACCTTGTACATTAGCGTGTCCCTAGAAGGTGAAGAGGATGGAATAATTTTTGTTGCAGACTACATGAATGGACACTTATAGTACCACAGTAATGCGATGCCAGTGTCCTTAGTCAAACAAAACCATTAGATATAAATGAATGTCATTTTGTGTAGACTTCTTTTCTGCAGAAGTGAGCACTGCCCTGCAGGGTTTTTAGGACATGCCCTGCAACGTGTTAATACTTCCTCTTTTAAAACGCTTTTCTCCCTTTATGCAACCCTGTTTCAGAATTAGTAATTGAACATTGTCTCACTGTGACAGCCTGTCACTGACACACTCCGAGGCAAGATGAATGCAATCCTTTGATACTGTTTTTGACACTACAGGTCACACAGTGCACTACGGTAGAGATGGCACTCACTGGAGAATAGGTGTTACTCCAGTGATGTCATCTGTGCAACTTGCAGGCACCTGACAAATTACAGGGTGCCTGAGAGTGGTGAGAAGAGGAAACCCTGGCTGATCTACCGACCCTTATGTCTGGTGGAAGGAAACAAACTTGCTGGTCTTTCAGCAAACAGCACTGCTGGTTTCAAACCCGGGCTGTACACCTCAGCCTGGCCTCAATGTGAACACCTTGCTGAGTGAGCCACTCGGGACTTCTTAAATGTTGAATTTCTAATGATGTTTGCAATCTTCAGACAGCAGGGGAGCACAGTGCATTTTACAACTTGCACTTTCCATCCAGATAATAATAAGTATTTCCCTTTATGATGTCATATTTACAAAAGCAATGACTAACTTTGCAAAAACTGAGCGAGTACGCAGTCTTAAAGCATGTGTAACACAAGTTAGTTTGCATCATGCGTGGCAAAAACGTAAATAAATAATATTATCACAAGCAGGTCAAACTGGAAAGCCCCTGCAAACTGAGGGGACATGCTGCATTTGCGCTGTAAGTACAGAGAAAACTTCCCTCACCCTGACACACAAACACACACACACACACACACACACACACACACACACACACACACACACACACACACACACACACACACACACACACACACACACAGGCTCTGTCGCAGTGAAATGGGTGCTCATGGGAGCTGAAATTAAAAAAAAAGGACACCATCAGACACACACAAAGACATATGGCAGGCAATGAAAAATTTGACTTACAGACTCTCCCACTCTCTAGAAGGGGGGAACAAAACAAGACACACACAGGCTTAGACGTTTCCTCTAACGGGTTTTACAAGGCTTATGGTTAAACATACACACCCCGGCACCACAACATGATGTCATCACACCCAGTCAGTCTCGTCAGACTGTGCATTCTTCTTACCATACGGTATTACCACTAGGACAATAAGTCTTCTTTTGGCTTACTATATTGCTAAAATACTATACAGCTTGAGAGGATATGAAACAAAACATCAACAGATCACTATGAAATCATGCTGTTAAGTTCTTAATCTTACTGGTTAAAATGCTTTACTCCAGTAGGCTTTAGAACTAAAGAATCAATAGCCACACCCTTAGTGAAGCGCTATGTCTCTGTGGTTAACAGACTCCTGCAGGTGGAAATACTGTGCCTGTTGCATTGATTTGCTGGTGAACCCATTTTATTATGTTACTTCATTTGCTACGTCACTGTAATCTGGTGTAAAGGGCTGGGTCAATGAGAGATCCAGCATGATGACATCAGAGAAACAGTCGGTTGCCTAGCGGGGAGTCTCTGATAAGTCTCTACATTATACAGCCTTTGCCCTTATGAAAAAGTAATAATTATTGTAAAATCATAACTGTATTTTATTATGCTACAATACATGTGCTTAAATATGAGTGGCATATAATTGATATATTTATCACACAGAATCTGCCCTTACGGTTTCATGCTGAAGAGGTCCCGCACGCCCATGTTGGCCTCGCGGTTGCGGTTCCTCTCGGTGATGAACCTCTCTTTGGTCCAGGTCATGTGGACGCGGCCGGGGGTGGCGTTGGCCTTGTCGTTAAGGGCGGTGTGGGATGCCGTGTTCCTGTCGTGGATCAGCTGGGCCTGGCGGGAGGGAGACAGCAGCCGTCAGAGCAGTGCAAACAGAGTACTCTGCGGTGTGTGTGTGTGTGTGTGTGTGTGTGTCCTGTCACACCCATCTCAGTGAAACACACAGTTTGGGAATCCATTTAGGACAGCACAACTTTTACAAGCAGAACTCTACTAGCAGCAGGTTTGTAAGAAAAGCACAAGAGGTGAGTTTTTATGCAGAAAAAGCATTAAACCAAATATACAGGCCTTGTGCTTGGCAGCACTGTAAATGACTAACATGAATGTATGTTGATCAACCCATTTGAAAGGTAACACATTTTGTTTCTTTGCAATTTTTCAGCTTCATTTTAATGCCAATATGAGCATTATTGTGAAATGATCAAGTTGAAGACAAGTAGGAATGTTTGCCTTTTTGGGCAGTGTGAGATCCCCTTTATCTGTCAAACCACCCTTTCGTTATGTTCATTACCAATAGGACGTCACGTGAGGATGCATTATATACACAAGATAAAATCCAAATCATTTTTCATTCAGGCACTTACCTAACAGTCTGCTCTCTAAATAATATTCAACACAAAACCCAAAACAAAACATCTTTTCCTGAAAAAACATGTAGACACAGAGACAGAGTCCACTGCGTACAATATTGCTAAATATTTTGTGAATTTATAGTGCTATACTGTCAACCTTACATTTATTTCAAAGTCATTTAAACTAGTTATAATTTGCTTACACCTATTCATACTTACATTTTTCATGTTTAAACTTCTGTAACTAGTACATCTTGCTGTCTAAAAAGTGGTCTATGTTCTTTGCCTTTTCTATGTTGAATTTCTCATATCTAAAACAGGTTAGCACCTGCATGTTTATAAAGTATTCTTTACTGTGCAAGACGATGGTTTAGTGAGTATTAAACCTTCTGCAAATGGTTAAATTTTCCTCCAAGAGTTATGACCTTTCTCAATACTTGAAACTCAAATTAAACATGTGGTACAAAACTGCACTTATTCAATATGTATGTATATATGTATTTGAAATTGAATTGATGTCATGAATATGCTGATGAAATGCACATAGCTTCAAAATGAAATACAGATGTGAAACAACACACTTCAGGCTGACCTCCACCTTGACAACATTACAACCTTCTGAGAAAAACACAACATCAGTAACAGAAAACTGCAATGGCTGCCATGCTAAAAACACAGGAAATGACGTGCTTGATGTGATCCATGCTATGAACAGCTGGGGAGAGGAGCATCGGGGTGGGAGGGAGTCGGCTCCAAACTCAGGGGGTAGGGGGCGCACTGGTGGAGCACGGGGAGGTGATGACACTCGCAGAGTCACAGCCTTGTCAACAAAGTAACAGAACTAATGAGGCCTGGATACAGTCTTCAGAGCAGCTATGCGGACATTTAGCAGCGGTTAATTTAGGTTGCCTAAAACCACACCTAAGACTGCATCTGACTGTACACTGAGGACTGGGATCAGCTTCTTAAGCTGTGTATAATGCAGATCAGATACACTCCGAGCGTAATGACTGTGGCTCTGTCAGTGTTGAAGCTATGGGCTGGGGAACAGGTAGTTAGGGCACACTGTTCTACCTCATTCTTTGGGGGGCAGTGTTCTGGCTGCGGGACCTGCAGGTGGTTACTGGAAGTGCTTCTTCCTGCCTGGTTCTTCCTCTTGATGGAGCTACGGGACTCGTCTGTGATGCTCTGAATCTGCACCCCCGCACAGACCCCACCCCGGTCAGCAGGACAGGAGAGTACAGAGAAGGGCCCCTACTCACCATACTGGACAGGGGCCTCCTTTACGCGCCCAATCTGGTCTTATCTGAAAAGAACTCCATTCTGTGTAATGATTAAGCCAGCGGCCACAGAGTATTTTGCTGTGAACCGAACAAGCGAGGCAGCGCTTTGCTCAGTCAGAACCTAGATAGGTTGTCTAGACTGGATGTTTAACTGGCTGACTATGGGATGCCACACTGTGCCACAGTACACACAGACATTACCTCTCTTTCCCGCTCTGTCTTGGACAACTGCATCTGCTTCAGCATCTGAGAGCGCTGCTCCATCATCAGGGTCTTCTCATAGGTGAAGGCTGAGATGTCGCTTTCATGCTGAATGACAGCACAGACACAAGCAGCAGGCTTACTGAGGTGTGGTCCGTGTCTAAATTTCCACATTTTGTTTGTGTACCAAAGTTCTGAATGGTGGAAATGACAGCGTGCATGGTTGTGCTCAGGGCGATGTCCGCTTTCGGCTCTTTACCATTTCCACCACCTCGACCTCAGCGTCCAGGCGCAGGTGGTACAGGAACATCTGCAGGTCCTTCTTCATCTGGATGCTGTTGTCGTCCATCTGGGCCACAGTGAAGATGCGCATCTTACACTTCCTCCATACCTGCAGAGAGGGAGAGAGAGAAGAGAGGAGGATGGAGAGGAGAGAGGGGGAGGGAGAGGAGAGAGAAGAGACAGAGAAGGAGAAAAGAGAGAGAAGACAAAGCGGGTAAGGAGAGAGAGGGTGAGGAGAGAGAGACGGAAAGTAGACACAGAGAGGAATAGGAGGGACAGAGTGGGAAAGTAGAGAGAGGGAGGGGAGAAGAAGTAAACACTGTTGTGGAAAATAGGGATGAGTTGTGAGAGGACTCCCTAGATGCTGCTCTGGTTATTGTGCCGCTATTGTCTGCCTCCAAAGATCCAACATCCCAATCACCAAACCCTGCCTTTTTTCTCCAAGCTATATATGAACCACTACTTCTGTGTAGGTAACGACAACAAAGAGATCTGTATTCTCTCACACCTTCAGGAGGGAAATTATTCATATAAGATATACATATAGCCAGGGCGGCAGTGTAGTATAGTGGTTAAGGAGCAGGACTTGTGACCGAAAGGTTGCCGGTTCAATCCCCGCTGGGACACTGCTGCTGTGCCCTTGGGCAAGGTACTTAACCCACAATTGCCTCAGTAAATATCCAGCTGTATAAATGGATAACATGAACTTTAACCTATGTAAGTCGCTTTGGATAAAAGCGTCTGCCAAAATGAATAAATGTAAAGATCAATACTGGTTTTATTCAGGCTTTTAGTGTTTCATTCATTAATATTCATGAGGAAGTATAAAGATTTTTCCGCTTTTTTGTGAATTAACAAGCATTCAAATGCTGATCCATAGTGATAGAATGGTGAAATATTGGTTGAATCGTGTAAAATCCTGGGCCTCGTTCCCGCCTCTGTTCCCAGCAGCCCCTCTGTACCTTGTGCTGTCGGAGCAGGAAGGGGAGCAGCATCAGCAGGCCTCCGTCGTGCACGATCCACCACACGTCGATGGTGCCCTCCCCCTGGCGTTGCTGATTGGCTGGGAAGGAGTCGATGTTCTTGGCCACCAGCAGGGCCTGGTGGGCTGCCGTGGTTTCCCTCACCGTTTCTGCGGGAGAGGAGGCGGGACAGCACAGACACGGGTCTCCACATCTACTTTCAAACACCACGACGTCTCCTTGGAGTTCAGTGATTGTTCTACACAGTTTTTACACGAACCATGCACATTCTCACATCCATCTTGGTTTATGGTCAAGGCTGGGTGTGTCGTATAGAGGCGCATGCCGGCACTGAGGTAGAAGAGTAAGCGAGAGGGTGAGCCACTTACCTATGAAGTTCTTCCAGGAGGAGGTCCTCTCTGTCTGCTTCCAGCTCCCAGGCCAGGCCATCAGCACCGCGTTGTGTTTCATGCCCCCAGGCCCGCGGACTGGATCAGGTGAGAGAAGCCATCGCGCAGGTTCGAGGACACCACCACGTGGCAGAAACCCTTGGTCTTCTCTGCGGACATGGCGGACTTGACATTCTACACATCAGAGAGAGAAAGGAGGAGAGAGAGAGGCGAGGGAGACAGAGGGAAAGAGAGAGGGATATAATTTGGCCTAACTTGGGAATCTTCAACTGCAAAAAAAGCCTCACTGAGCTAATGCCAGTTTCCAACTTTATCATACATCAAAGAGCAAACACTCAAAACGATTGGAAGAACATATTGATTATCCCATATACTAGACTGATTTGGACAATCTCAGGTACAATTCTGAGGGTGACAACACACCTTCATTTAGAAAAATAATAAATAATATATTTGGCTTTATAAACAACAATGATAAATCAAGATATTATGCACCAGGACCTCCTTTTCGCAGCTTGTTAAACTAAAAGAGAAAAAAACTTGTTTGTGTGGCACATGAATCTAAAAGCCTCTGGTTCATGTTGGTATCTGAGTTTGTTCAGTAGTTAATATATAATCTCCCTTCATTAATTAACTCACACAATACGCCATTGATCATTACTTGAGGGAAGGTCAGTTGTTAAAACAGAGCTGATGGCCCACAGGAGACTAAACCAATATAAGAGGTAGTGACATACAGAGTGAATACACTGGATATTACCAACAGAGATGGTGGGGTAAGGTCCGTTTGATCACTTGACCCCGGATCAGTCCAGGGTTCAGGGTTTTGTCTGCTGGTTGTTACCCTTAACAACACGTGTGACCCCACAGTGACTGTTCTACATCAGCTGTAATGACTCCACATGAGTGACACATGCAGGAAGGGGGCTACTACACACATTTATGCACAGGGCAGTGTAAAGTCAAAACTACCAAACAATGGAAGGCTGCTAAAACTAAATCTGCTCTAATGAGGAACAACACTTTCACCAAGGAAACTTTCAGATTAAGTGGAGTAATGGTGTGGAGAAAAGGGATCATACAGACAATGTATAATAACACTGTAAACTATAAGCAATGTCAATTGCCCTGGATAATAGCAACTGCCAGGTAAATTAAGTTGTCAGCATTAACTAATTGTGAAACTCCCATTACGTTTTTCTCACGTGAGTAACTTCTTGCTGTTTAGAAAAATGTTGTTGTTTGTGTCTGTATTTCCCTTGCATGAAGCCCTGTTTCCTTTATTTATTAAAAAAATACTCATGAAACTATGAAAAAGGCACTACTCTATACTGCTAATTGTGTTTAAAGACAGAGTGGCCCAACTTCAAAGAGCCTTTCATTTTAAAATAAACAATCTCAATGACACATGGATTATATCCACTCAGCGTCCTCTGGTGCACCAGCAGGTGGCGATGTTGATACTATATCTCCTGCTAATGATGAAACAGCCGTGTTGAACACATCGCTGACACAGCGCACGCAAACAGAGGGCACATCCAATCAATGCATTCTTGGGTGAGTGGCTGAACTAGAAAACTGGTTCTCAGAGGAACTAAAATCAACATTAATGGAGCTCAATGAATTTGGTGTCAGGTGTGCCGGCTCTCACCTGCTCCGCCTGCTTGGCCTCTGATTCCTTGGTCATGTAGGTGCCCTCCAGCACAGAGCCCACGATGGTAAGGCCTTTACCGGCCTTCAGCTGTGTGGTGAAGGAGAGCAGCCGAGGATGCTTCACCCCAAGATCGGTGTCCAGGTTTAGCAGCACCAGCAGCTGTGGCCTGGAAGGGGAGACAGACACACACATACACACACACACACACACACACAAACAAACACGCACAAATATGTTCGTTTAGTAGTATGCTTCTTACTACTCTAAAATATCAAGTCCTGCTAGGATGTCTTCTTGGACCTCTGCGTTTTTCAATATACAGGCTACTGCTGTGCAGCTAATGCGCAACTTTATGTCTCAATGAACCTGGACCAAGCTCTCCCCATGGAGAGACTAAGGGAATGTCTCAAAGAACTTGGATGACTTCAGTTTTTCTGTGATTAAATTAATTCCTAAAATTACTAAAGCATGGCCTTTCTGTAACTATGAAAGTTGAGAGTTTATTAGTAGGAATATCATGTGAAAAAGCCTTATTTAATCTTATAAATGATACAGAGCTAAGACTGTTTTGATCTCCCAAAGATCCAGAAAAAACGTGCAGGAACAAGGTGCCTTACTGTCTAGCAAACTATATATTGTCCACTCTAAGATCAGTTTGGAAATGTTTCTACTAGGGTCTACACATTCCTACGATAAACAAAAACTCTATTTAATTTAATAAACAAAAACAAAAAAAAAATTTATTTAAAACATTTATACAGTAGTTTAAGGTGTTCCTGTAAAACATTGCATAAGCTGTGTATATACAATGTGATCTGTGGTCTGTGATAACTCTTTCGATGAGAGTACATTGATTACCTACATTGATTAAATGAGTGTGTGGATGCGTGAACTGATGAGTGAGGGAGGAATTGTCACTAGGGGCCTAGATGACAGAGAAATGGCATTGGGTCAGAGTGGCTGCCTTACTTAATGAATCATGCTTTGCTGTGCTCTCTACCACCTCACCTCCAGTTCTTAGTGTGGGGTGGGGCCTCCTCCAGTTTGATCAGGGCGTAACGGGCGGCGTTCAGGGACAGGCCCCGGATCCCATCGCCCCACTCTTTCTCTGCTCTGTGGGTTGAGAGGAACAGAGAGAGTCTTCACACACAGATCCTCCCACCCCCTGAGAGCTACTCAAATCTCCTGCAGTCAGCCACATCTCCCACAGAGTCATTTGTATCTTACAGAGTCACTCACATTTCCAGAGCCGTACAAGGACTCACATTTGAGCTACTGTAATCTAACAAGCACAAAGAGAGCATGATGGCATTGCAGGTGACACCTGATTGTGCCATCATGACAATCTTATACTTGTGTAAGAGGTATAAGAAGAATATTAGTATAAGTATACTTATATACTTTGCTTGCCTTCACTGATTCTTTAGTAAAAAGGAGAGGATTGGTGCCAGTTTTACAAGTCTACCATGTTGCAGAAAAATGCCCAGAAAAAATTACAGCAAGGAAATATGAAGGAATCGTAAGATTCTACTCAGAATTCTTCACTGTTACTACTGCACCTCACAGCAAGACCCTCAAACTGTTCTTACCCTCTGTATTCAATGTACTTGTAGATGCATCCAGCAATCATCATGGCAACCAAGGCGTAGTACCAGGATGAGATGAACATGAGGGAGAGACAAAGACTCATGCCCAGGAAGGACAGAGTCCTGTGAGAGAGAACACACAAGAATCAGATCCCAGAGTGCTACAGACAAGTGGTTGATCCCTGACTCACAGAGCTACAGACAGCCATGAAACCTGACTCACCCAGCTACAGACAGCCATGGTACCTGAATCACAGACAGCTACAGACACGACACAGGCTAATACATAATACCAGTACGAAAAGGCTTGCATGAACAATAGCAGGCCTGGAGTTTTATTTGGTTGTCTGTGGTTGTATTCGGTTGTCTGTGGTTGTTTGCGGTGGGGTGACTCACCAGTGGTAGAATTTGAAGCGCGGTCTCCAATTGGGGGTGCGGAGAAGAGTCTGAACTGCACAGGCCAAGTTTACAAAGAGGTAACACATCAAGAAGAACCTGCACAGAAGCACAGAACCATGAACATTTACAAAACTGAGAGAGAGACAATATCCCCCTCTGCACCAACAGAGCCAAACACAGAACCATGAACACTGACAAAACCGAAAAAGACAGACAATACCTCACTCAGCACGGACAGAAACAAACAGAGAAGGAGAGACTGAGTAACAGATCTCTTCACTCAGGGAATGGAGTGCGACAGGACAGCAGTCTTGAGTCCAGGACCATTATACATTTACAATAATAAATTGGCTACGATTTTAATCCATTTCAGCTGGCTACGAAGTCAAACTCCTGCTCTGTGTATACGACCTGATTCTGCTGTTTCCTATAGAATAGGGTCCCCTTGCAGTAAATATGAATACAACCAGAGTTCTGGTTTCACAAAAACTAATCTCAGGTAAATAAATACCACTTTACTTCATCCAACATTACCATAGAGCAAACCACCAGGTACACATATCTGGGTCTGACTATCAGTGCCTCAGGGATGTTTAAACTGGCCTTGACTACATTAAAGTTAAAGGCAAACAGAGCTTTTATGCTGTAAAATGGCAATACATTTTAAACCTCCCATTAAAAATCTAAATAATAAATATTAGCCAGTTGCTCAATAACAAACCATGAAACAAAATGGGACAAACACTCCACTGACAATTTGCATGTAGACTTCTGTAGTAACATTTCAAAATTATGAAGAAAAACAAAAAAAATACACACTTGAATTGGTTTCATCAAAGTTCTTTCACAAGGCCTTTTGTGCAAACATTATGGTACCTCCCTTTGTAAAGTATAATCGTGAAATTGGTGATTCTTGCTCACATATATTACCTATATTATTTATATACTGTGTAAAAGCCAGAGAGCAGGGGGGGCACTCACATTGACAGAATGGGGGCCACGGCGTCCAGGGAGGCGATGAGGATGCCGATCTCACAGATTCCGGCCGTCAGCAGCAGGGCCCAGGTGGGCTCTCCGTTCGCTTTGCCGTGACCGAACACCTGCGGGAAGGAAACCCTATATAATACAGTCCATCTCACTGGGCGCATTGAGAGGAAGCCACTCGCTATGAGCGTGTCCTGACCTGAGTGCTGACTCTGCAGCTCAGAGAGCCTGTGGTGTAGTGCGTTTCCTAGCGCTGTGTGTGAGCGGTGAGCAGCCCTTTCCCTCTCACCTGCAGGAAGGGCACGATGCCGTCGCGTGCGATGGCCTGCAGCAGCCGGGGGGCGCCGGTGAGGCTCTGCAGCCCCGCCCCGCAGCAGGAGAAGAATGAGCCGATGACGATGACCCAGGGGGAGGGCCAGGCCAGCGTGCCAATCACCAGGTTTCTTTTGACTGAGTCTCCAAACCTGCAGCGCACGCGCAGATACACGCACACGCACACATACACACACACACACACACACACACACACACACACACACACACACAGAGACACACATACATAGAGAACACAAAGGCATGCACACACAGACACAAGGACATACGCACATACAGACACACGCACATACACAGCATCACTATCTGCAGCAGCTGTCTGGTCATTTGCTCATTTTGTTCCTGTAAATTTGTAAACATGACTTCACTCCTCAATATCATGACAAGAGGAAAGCTGTTCTCTCTCTGAGCTCTGCCTTATCTGCTGTCCTGTGCATCCAGGCCTTCACACATTTTCAAAGCTGCCCCTTTATGCACAACTCCAAGCAGCTGACTATGCATAGAAGACGACTGTGTTGTTGAAATGATTGAACTGTTGAACAGTGAAGACTTCATTGTCAGTATCAGGTACAGGGCAGAACCAATTCGTGCTGCCTGAAAGGGTCATTAGCGCGCTGCTACAGGCAACCTCATACCAGCAATGTACAAAATACTTACTTATCTCTCAAAACCACACCTTCAATACAGGCACCAAACAGCACCACACAGGAAATGTCTGTATGATGGAATTAAAGAAGCATGCATCCCCAATGGAAAAAAAATGCAAGAACCATCTATGGTGTGCTCAGAATCAGTCTAATTAACCAGACAGAGGATACAGATGAAGGATGTGGTTGCTATGGCAAGGATGGTTCCTGTTGGAATGGACCGCTGGGCATCTCTTAGGTCTCCAGACCTGTTGGACCCAGCCATGATTCCTGAAGCCAACACAAAACACAGAACATGGGAGTGAAGTCAGAACACTATGCAACACAACACAGAAGTGAACCAGCTAATCATATCATGCATAAGAAACACTTCAATTTCCTTACCAATTTCAAATGTCAACTCTTTGGAAGATTATTTTTAGTTTGTGACACTAATATCATTTTATGAATATAATCTTTACTTAAAAAGAAAATAAGCATTCGACTTTATGTGAAAACTCCAATGAGTGTACTTCTAATGTTCTTTCTTGGCCCATGAATGGGCACCGTGCTGACAATGCCTCACGGCTGAGAATAACTAGCAGCCTCAGACCTGCTCTAAACCTTCAAAAGAGAGGCGCTACACAGTCTGCACCAGACACCCCGCCCGAACGTGCCCACTGCAGGGAAGCCCTCAGGGGAGGGGCCTGGCCTATGCAGGGCCTCCGGCTGGAACCCTGAGATAACAGCGAAGAGACCCCACAGGGCCAGGCTTCAGTTAGAGCACAATTCCATGCTGCCTACAGCCAGGGGGCTCCGAACAGACTTCCCACACACGAACCTGCACAGCAGGCACCTTTAAACAGGGTGACCTCTACACTTACACTGTCCATTTACACTGCAAACCTGCGAATGACACACTTTATACATTAGCAAACTGGTGTTACCGTTCAGCTTCCTGGTAACTACGCCAAACTGATACTCAGCATTCTCCCCTCTCTACAGTAGCTGGTGACACATCAGGTGTAAGTGTGATTATGACTAGCAAATAAATTCTTCTAATTAATCTTCTAATAAATTATAATGGACATTCACATCTTAAATGCAATCATGATCGGCGCATTGGTTGTAACTGTTACATTACATTACACTACATTGTTGGTATTTAGCAGACGCTCCTCTCCAGAGCAACTTACATAGGTTACAGTTTCATTCATTTATACAGCTAGATATTTACTGAGGCAATTGTGGGTTAAGTACCTTGCTAAGGGGTACAACAGCAGTGCCCCATCTTCCCTCTACCCCCACCACTGAACCAGCAACCTTTTGGGTACCAGTCCTCCTCACTACTACACCACGATGCTGCCCATATTGCAAACTGTAATTGCAATTAGCAATAACTTTGCTAACTAATATCACAATCTGTACCATTTTAGCATGTTCATTCCCAAGATCCCAACATATTTGTTCGCAAGACCTGTACCATTTTAATACACTGGTTCCTGTGATCTCTCTGTTCCATTTTAATACGGTTGTTGCACAGGCGCTCTCTGTGACACGTGTATGTACTCCAGCGAAGGTGGGGGCGGGGCACGGCCTCACCTGTCACCGAGGGGAAGTAGATCCCCACCAGCAGGGTGAAGAAGGTTGTGATGTCGTTGAAGACGTAGGGCAGGTAGATGTCCTGGGACATATTCTTAGCTGGGACGGAGGGCTGTCTCTTCCCCTCCACCAGCATGCCGCTGGGGCCGTAGTTAGCCCACAGGTTGTCTGCAGCCACGATGCATATGGTGGGGGTAGAGGGAAGATGCCCAAAATCAGTTTATGAGGAAATACATTTTCTATGATTAACTTGTTATTTAAATGTGGCCTAAAATCTTTTAAAATTTTAAATAGATTTTTTTTTGTTTAAATACATGGCAAAATCACTGCATGTGCTAAATGTATCTTGTGACCCTAAAAATTCTCAACAAACCTAAGAACACAGTGAAACCTGCTTTTGTAATGTGTTATGTGAGCATTTTACTTGCTTCAATGCTTTGTGTTTTGTTTTTTTTCCCCAGCATTCCCTGCACAAGACCGCCGGTGGCCAAAGTGACCTATCACTGACGCGTTGTGTTTGCTCATCTTTCAGACACGCGTCAGCTGACTATTTTAACTCGGGGAGAAACCCGATCAATACGCATTGCCCTAGTGATAACCTCTGTGATGGAGACGGCATCACGGACCAACACCCTGCGCTCCCAGCTGCTGACATCACACCGCTTCTGAGGTGAAATCACCTGGCTGGGCCTGATAAATGCTTTCACTTAAAAGCCCAACATAAATTCTTATCCCTGTTTATATATTTAAAAAAAACACATACTATTACAGAAGAATGTAGTTACTGGATATTTTCTCTTTTAAATTTCTTAAGCAAAATAGCCAATAAATGTTCATCCATGCTATAAATGTTATTTGATGTTTAATCAAGGGTATAAAACTGTGCGTTGAGGAAGAGCAGCTGAGGGTCTTTGCACAAGGACACAGCAGTCGGGTCACACTTGTATTCAACCCAGCAACCCCTCTGCTCCTGAAGCAAGTCCACTTCTCTGACCGCCACCCTACAGTGCTGCCCCCTGGTGGTCTCTTGAAAGCCCTACCTGAGATGACTCCACTGAACAGGCCAGGAATGCCCTCGATTTCTGTCACATTATTCTTTTGGAAGTACTCGTTGCAGGAAGCATTGAGAAGCGGCCCGTCACAGAAGAGCGTCCACAGCTTGGTGGCGACGGTCACGTTCCCAATCACATCCGTCTTCTGGCATTTGTCAAAGTCGTGGTTCTGTAGGGAGCGGTTTCCCAGCAGGCATATCCTGCGCACGCGAGAGTGTTCATTCAGAAAACTGCTCACAGCGACGTGAGCGCATTCATTCAACACATCACACAGGGAGATATGAATTTGTTCATTCAGAAAATTACAGAGAGGTGTGAGCCTGCTCATTCAGACAATCACACAGAGAGGTGTGAGAACACTCATTCATTAACTCAGGCACAGAGAAATGAGTATGTTCATTCAGATAATCACAGATGTGAAAACTTTCAACGCTGCTACTGTATCATTTAGCATGGTGCTTTACCTCTTTTGTTCCAGAAAAAAAAAACTTTGAACCATATTCAGACTACAGTGTTTTCCCAAATGTATAATTTAATGTTGAATCTGATCTGGAGAAATATCTCAGCGGTGTGAGGAGCATGCTGGGACTCACGGGAAGCTGGGCGGCTCGATGATGGTTTTGACGACGCCGGCGTAGATGGCCAGGATGGAGAGCACCACGCAGGCCAGGAAGACCAGCGCCAGCTTGTTGACGTACTTGACCCCCACGAAGACCACCAGGGCCATGAGGGCCAGGCAGCAGGTGCCGTACACCCGCATGTTGTTCAGCAGGACCTCCGCCTCCTCCTCCTTCTTGTCCGTTGTAAAGATGGCGCCGTTCGGGACGATGTACGTCTGGAGCACGTGGACACAAGAGAATAGGATGGCGAACAGCACAGGGAAACACTCTGAGATGGGGCAGCAGCGTAGCATAGTGGTGAGGAGGGGAGCATGTAACCAAAAGGTTGCTGGCTTGATTACATTTTGGAGCACCGTTGTACCCTTGGGCAAGGTACTTAACCCAGAACTGCCTCAGTAAACGATAGGTTACAGCTTACGTTTGCACTAGATAAGTGCATTTGCTAAATGACAATAATGTCATGGTGGTGTTCAACCTAATTGTTATGGTCCTTTCTCCTTATTTTTGAGTACAGAACATTGGTACATATTCTTTTTTAATTCTTTAACTTAATAGCAATTTTAGGGAATACAAAAATAAAAAAGTTCCAATTCATCAGTTAAGGACAGTCAAGGACATAACACCAGGTTTGGAAATTTAAAATGAACCTGCATTTCAATTATGCTGCCGGTGCTGAGAGAGCAGATAGGCAGAATGCAGTGTGGTACACACAAACAGTCCCCATTAACACTGCAGGGTCTCACTCACCAGCAAGATTTCAATGGTGCCAAGGATGTACATGGATCCGGCAAAGGTGGTTCCGAGGTAGAAGCAGAGGCCCACTGCCCCACCAAACTCCGGCCCGAGGGACCGGGAGATCATGTAGTAGGACCCACCGGCTGTGGAAGGAAAGGAGATGCCCGAGATCCACAAATCACAAATCACACCCACACCCTATACTTCTATAATAAACCATCTCTATTTATTCACACCACTGATTAATTAGGAAAGAATGATGTTGATAAATGCATGCGTTGAGTTTTTTTCTTTTTAAACAACTTTGTATGTTTTAAAATGTCATATTTTAAAGCTTAATTGCTTAATAGTTTTGTACAGAGCACAGTCATATTGTTCACAAATAGGTTTATTCCTCAACACATAAGGGATACATAATTATTAACAATGACAGATCTTTTAAAAACAAAGCTAAAGTAAACACAGAAAATGTTTCAAATGGTCTCACAGAAACATGACTAGACTATAAATATTATAGCTCAAACCTGTCAGTTTAATTCTTTTCAGAGGAGAACCCTATTCACCCATTACGAAATGACTGACTTCAGTATTGGGTCTGTGCATCTTAGACTTTCATGCGTATTAGGCTATTCCTCTACGGCACTACTTAGGAGACTGCATTATGACAAAAATGTGTTAGACATAATCCCATGCATACAATTTTTAAAAACAGTAACACTGTAGATGAGTCAACATTGATTAATGTTAACTCAAGTAAACATGAAAATGTGATAAATGACCAGTTGAAGCTGTACCTGGTACTACGCCATTTGTAGCGATGGCGCTCATTGATATTGCAGTCAGCATAGTCTGCAGGAGAAACACAAGTCTGACAGTGAGAACAGTTTCTGTGCATTCACAGTTTTTATTTCCTCACAGGGTTCAGTTTAAGAAAAAGGTACACCCATCAGGTTTAGCACTACCAGGAAAGAGTTTTGGAAAGCTCTGGATGCTGCAGATACTGCTGTTAAATATGTCCCTGTTCCTGTGAGAGGAATCTGTTTGTTGCATCCATCAAAGTCTAGTCCCAAGAAACACAAAACTGACAAGTAGTGAAGCTCAGTGCAGTGATAGCGTGATGGTGTGCCCTTGGGCTAACACGCTGTGAGCGACCAAAATAAAAAGCCCTCTCCCATATCCCCTGAAGTGTCTATGGCAGACTGTAACCTCCCCGAATCACTGTGTGGTTAGGGCAGTGGAAATCTGGATTAAAACCAATTACCATCAGCTTAGCAATACTACTGAGGCTGCCTTGAAGGAATAAGCCCTTCATTAGCCTCTGCTAGCCTGATTTGTCATGGGTATTAGCATACAAAGTATTAGATCAGACATACACTGTAAAATTAAACTGTGATTTCCACTGCTCTCTTACTGCTAGACATGCATGCTTGTAAAAAAAGATGTATCTGCTGTCCATCAATTTATATCCTTTCATCATGTGAACATAGCAGCACACACCTTTAAAAAGACTGCTTTCTTCAAGGATTACTTTATCCATTTCCTAATTTTTTTCTTATTTTGAGACAATGTTCCTTTCAAACTGGGGGAAAATGTATTGTTTTGCATTTTATGTATTGCCTTAGTAACACATACAGCAACACACTACAGGGTCCACTCCTAAACACTGTCCCTTTCAGAAAATGGCAACACAGACTCCAAGTGGCTCAACTGGCAAGGAAGATTGACTTTGGTCCACTGGGACTATAGAGGTGGGTGGGTCAGCCAGGGTTTCCTCACCTCTCCACTCTCAGACACACTACGAATCATCAGGCATCTGCGAGTTGTTCAGTGCAACAGCATCTGTCCTCCAGTGAGTGCCCAGATCACTGTGGTGCCTTGTGTGACTTATAGTGCCAAAAATAGCTGCTGGCTGTGTGCTAGTGTATTGGCAGATTGTATTTGTCTCGCTTCAGTTATCCTGATTGCAGAGATTGTCACAATGAAATGAGCCTAATCTACAACTGGCAGTTCCAAACAGATAACACAAAAAGAGAAAATACATACGAATGAAAGAAAAGAAAATTTCAACAAAAACAACAGCAACAGTAATAATAATAATAATATTGGCTACTGAAATGGCTATAGCTAGTTAAATATCAATTTTATGTGAAATGAAAAATAATTGATTGTACCTGGGCCTCACATTTTATTTAATTTGTGACATTATATACATTATATTTGTCAGTGAAAAATGTTGCATATGCTAATTGCTTTCTTAACCAGTTTATAATCTTTTGTTTTGCTTAAAATTGGTGCGCCATCACATTTTTTGATTTACAGGATGTAGGTTAAATGAGACACAATTAAGGTCAACTCAGTCCAGACATTCATACTTTAACAGAGTATCTGCCAAAACTGTTTGAAGAATAATTTGATAAATATGTTACAACTTAAGTGTTACTTTTTAGTATAATTATTTTAGTTTTATAAATGAACTGGGGTATTTGATGGGAAAAAAAATATCTGTTTTTTATTTTAATTTCTGATAAATATAAATATGCTTTTTCACTTCCATAAAGTGATTCAAGCTAAGCAATTGGTATTGGCCTCCAAAAATCTCTATATGTTCAAACAGTAAAGGCCTAAACATTCTCTAAAAATGAAGTATCTGTTAATACAGAGTGACCAGCCTCTTCAGGGCAGGGACTAAGCTTACCTGTAAAACAGCTTAGGGCACCTAGGGCTTTTCTCTGGAAAAAAACAGTCTGTAGTCTTCCTTTTAATTACTGCTTGACAGATACGTACATCTAATTGGAGCTTTAAATGAATTTCAACTGTTCTGGGAACAGTCAATAAAGTATACTGAAAATAAACCCCTAAGAGAAATGTTAAAGCCCTGAAACACTAAATCAAGGCACCTAATTAATAAGAGCTTCATACAGCCAAACAAATGCTTTCTGGTGTTTTGTATTTTCACACAGTGCCACAGCAAGTGCCCTTCAGGTGACCCCTGAGGCGGGAGGGGCCGACCCCCGGCGGGGTGAGGACTCACGCAGGCGCAGCACATGAAGACGATGGCGAAGGACTCCAGGATGCCGGCGGTGCCAACGATCCAGGGGAGACGCAGGAAGAGGATAACGCCCAGAATGTTCTGCATGCAGGGCAGGTACACCCCAATGAAGGTGCCCATCTGAGGACTCTGCAGGTGAGAGGGAAAACATGTTCTCACACAGTCACATGATAACATCTCCTCTATCTGTGACATGATAACATCTCCTCCAACAGTCAGACACTAACATCTCCACCAATAGTCACAAAGCAACATCTCCTCCAACATTCACACAGGAACATCCCCTCCAACTGTCACACAGTAACATCTCCTCCAACAGAATCAAGAGCACCAACTTCATAGCAATACTGAGAGCCCTAATCAATGGAGTGTGTAATGCTGTAGTAGTGGAAGAGTGGAATCTTTCCAAACAGCTACTCAAATGAATTTTATTTTTTTTATTTAACCTTTATTTAACCAGGAAAAAAAACCTGTTGAGATATAAAGTCTCTTTTGCAAGGGTGACCTGGCCAAGAGGACAGCAGGGAACATTAAAACAGTTACATTACATTACAATTAAGACATTACAGCATTAAAATATACAGCAACATATCATCAATTAATAAATCCAGACTACAGGAAACATTTACACTCCTCCTGCACAGCATTTTGAAGCAAATATTTAAACTCACCCAGGGGCACTAATACGTCTAAATGTGGCATACTTTGTAGACTATTCCATGCCTCTGGTGCACAATAAGAAAAAGCAGCCTTGCCAAGTTCTGTAACAGTCCTGGGGACTCGAAGTAGTAACCACCTAGCAGACCTCGTTAAATAACTGCTAGTGGTGAAAGAGGGAAGACTACAGAGGTAAAGGGGTAGTTTACCCAACAGGCCTTTATATATGAATACATACCAGCGTAGCTGTCTACGCAAAGACAGCAATGTCCAGCACACTAATTCATATAAGGTGCAATGATGAATTTTGCTTATAAAATATTACATGTCAATCCCTGCTAGGGGAGGTGGGATGTTCCACATCTACTGCTTTCCACTGGTTTGAAAAACACTCTCTCAAGCACATTTGAATAAATTAATACACAGTTGATCGGTCGTCCCTCTGGCTGCCACTGATTCCAGGCAAACTGAAGAAGCTGGATGGTGTGGGCAGCTCCATCTCTCTATCTCACTTCAGTCATCAAAAAAGTATATTCTTCTTCACATAATGGACAATGCAATAATGATACTACTTTAATTAGTTTCCATCAAGAGCCAAAATATCGACCTGTCTGTCTTTCTATCCACCCATTTATCTGTCTAGCTATTTATCTATCCTTCTGCAAAATGTTATTACAGTGACATTCTTAAGAGTGGTCACTGGCCTCAGGAGGTGAGAAGCTTCACCACTACATCAGAGGATGAAACTATTCTGCTTTTATATGGCACTCACATAACTACCAGAAACTACCAGAGAGAAAGAGCTCTCCTCAGATAATGATTCATCTTGAAAGTGTGAAAAAAGTAGGTGCCCTCATCCTCTGCTGAAAAGCCGTCACCACAGCTGAGTCACGGAGGTGATTAATTCCTCCAGTCAGAGACTTGCGCCTGTAATGGTAATGATGTATGACACTATAACCTTGCGTTCTGCCACCGCCGGTAATGAGAAAAGGAGTGGGGGAGTCTGTGAGAAATGAAAAATACGCCCTTGCTACTCTATTTTTCTTTTGGTAAAAATGTAAGCACATACAGATCCGCAGTGGAATGCCAGCCTCTCCTCAAAGACTCAAAGAGTGGATGGGCTGGGTTTCCTTTAAATTGAGTGTTGTGGGTGTCGGGCGCATCAAAAAGACTGAAACCGCCTCTATGCATACTGATTGACCGATGTTCTCGAAACCTAACCGAACCCTTCAGTGACATTTCTACAGATATTCTAGGATCAAAAGTGCCACAGTTCTTGACAGCGAAACGCCTCAAGCGCTTCAACTCTGGGGAGCCAAAATTTAAACGATCAATGTGCTACGAAAGCAGGCATCGCTGAGTACGTACCTTGTCCCAAATCATAAAGCCCCAACTATCCCAACCAGCAGCGGATAAGCGAACCCAACTTGACCAGAGATGCCAGTCTGCCTTTTCTTTTAATTAAAGGAACGTGTTCCTGAAGTAAAACTCCTCTGTTAATTGGCGAACGTGTTCCTGGACTAAAACAACCTGGGCTGGCCTCTTTGCTCTCTACGCTTAACCAAGCCATGCAATCCTTCTCTGGCCAATCAGAGCTGCGTTCACTGTCTCCATGCAAAATATCTGTTGGGCCGATTGGCAAGGGATGTTGGCTGTGGTTTATGCAGCCCTGCGGTTGAGCTTTGCAGTGCTGGACAACAGTAAGGGTATTTTTAATTAATAGTGATGACCAAAGAGAACAACAGCTAAACATGAGGCCTGCTGCAGCCCTGGAATCAGAAACAAGAATAAGCAAAACGGAGCTGTTATTAAAGGAACGTTGGCTCTCAAGGGAAGGCATTCTATAACATGCCAAACACAAAATCATAACTTTCTGAAAGCACTCTCATGGAAAATACATATTTTGAGGTCATGGAATCATTTCAAAAATGTCTATGAAGGCGGCTTGTCTGTTATATGTCTTCGGAGCTATGCAAATGAATTTCAGAGAGGGGTTAGGGTATGTTTTCGATTTCTTTATTCCGGGACTGTTCGCATGGAGGTTTGGGAACAGCAGATCGTATGCACGCATTGATCCGTCACACAGAAACACATGCAGGGGACTGAGGGGGCACGTGTCCGCGTGTCATTCAGGGGACATATGGAGCGCAAATGTTTTCCCTCTGTTACGCAACACGTGCCCATTGATTTCATAAGCACTGCATCTCTCAGTAGTTTTTGTATTTACAGCTGGTATCATTCAGGTTGTGTGCTTCTCCCCTTGTTCATGTTAGTGGTTAATAGATTATACATTTAAGCTCATCACAAGCGCAAACCACAACTGCTGACCTTACTTAGGAATAGTCTGATACACACGCATGTCTACCGCGACTATTTTTAACACCACAAACCCCACCAAGCACTAGGAGAGAAAGGCTGCTAAAGGAGAGGTGCAACGAGGGGACCCTAGCTGACCTACCCACCCCTATCCCCTTTGGGACAAAGCCAATTTGTCCTGCTGAAGTGGACTCCTGATCATTCATGGCAAATAACACGACCTGCTTCGAACCCGCGCTGCAGGCGTGCGCTCTGAACAGCTTTTACCATTTGAGCCAGCGGCGCATTTTAATTACTGTACCTTGACGGCTTTCTTCTTGGCGCCTTCTTCATTCTCGGCCTCCTCGTGCTCGATGACCCCCTGGGTGAGGTTGGTGTAATTGGCCAGTTTGTTGAGCAGTGAGGAGACCATGGGGTTACTTTCCATCTCTTCCTGTGAATACAGAAGTGATCCTGTCCTTACAACCCCATCAGCACTACAACTGAAGCACCCGCTTCCCTTTTAAAACAGACACTGGGCTAGTGTGAGGGATGTATACAAAGACAAACTTTGTCACTGGCACCATCTTGAAATGGTGGTCAGTTCATATTTTGCTGGAATATTTCCTTTAACATGGGCTGGCATATCCCAGCTCAACCACTGAGAAGGCAATATACTGATAAATATTCTCTGGAATAAACATTAAAATGTACCTCAAAGAGAGCCATGTTCTTCCCATCGTACAGGCTTCCTTTGTCACTGTACGTGTTGTTGATGAATGGACTATTTTCCTTTGGGTTGCCATCTCCTGGGAAACAACACGAGAAGACATCAGTGCAAGACCCCAGCAACCACATCTGAAGCATGCCGTTCCATGCCGTCTACTCACAAAATGCCCAGTTATTACAATTCATTTTAAACATTGAAATCATTTCTGACACAAACGCAATTTGGCCTGAATAGGGTCCTTGCTTGAGCCAGCTTTCCAGGACAGTCAGAACTGGTCCTGATGCATAAATAAAAGGTAGCAAAGACAGGTTTACTCAGCACTGAGCTGGACCAAGCAGTAGATAGCCCTAACAAAGACAAAGATGTCAGACAAATGTTCAGTGTATTTCCCAGAGTTTTAGTTTTAATTGAAATAGGAAGCCTTTGGATGCCTCTATGTAATTTCAGATGCTTCCACTGAATTTAGATTGTTTAAAGACTTATTTCTGAACAATATGTCTTCACTCTGTACAATGCTGTCTATTTTGAAGTTAAACTTTTTCAAGCACATGTATACACTTTCTCATAAAATTTTTGTTCCTTTTTAATCAAAAGAAAGAATAATACTGCAAGTACTGCATATAAAATACATGCAAACAGAAAAATTTAGTATTACATTTCTTAAACCCACAGGCACCTTTTAAAAAACTCAAAGGGTGTAGAAACTGCTTTCAGATCAATGATTAAAAGCAACAGAAAATAAACACAAATAAAATGAATACTGGACTGATGCAGATATATAACTGGCACTGCAATCCCATAATGCTTAGGGATAATGTACTTTATACACATTTGTTAGATGCCCTTTGACTGAAGAGAACATAAAGGTGACAGATGACTAGACAGAAAAGCCATCTGACCCAAATTACCTGCGCCACTGCTTAAGGCTTATTGATCCACAAAGCATCCAGAGGGCAGCGGAGGCATCGCTGAGCCAGTACTGAGCACCAGAGAAGGACAGGACCCAGCAAGAGCCCTGCTGTGTGCCTGATCAAACAAAAACTCTTCCACTAGCAACAAAAAAACCCTCCCAATGTGCCCCAATGCTTCAATATGCAGAGAAGACCTACATGTTTATCATCCTAATTTCAGAAA
Organism: Megalops atlanticus; assembly: GCA_019176425.1. Classification (NCBI taxonomy): domain Eukaryota; kingdom Metazoa; phylum Chordata; class Actinopteri; order Elopiformes; family Megalopidae; genus Megalops; species Megalops atlanticus. The sequence goes on along the minus strand of CM032898.1, from coordinate 18,656,281 downwards.
ATGGCTCTTTACGGATAACTGTTCATATTGAATCATGGTTAAATAAAATTATTTATTTTATTATTAGATTATTAGACAAAAAACAGAGGCATAGCAGTGGTGCGCGGTGCACTTTATTTATGACACGGTTCAGATGGAAGGACTGAAATGCCACACAAAGAGAACAGAGAATTGCTTCTTACATATTTGCATGTCTTTAGTATGTGTGGGGCAAAAACCCAAAGAGGTTTCTGCATTGAACAGGCAGCTCTTCCATGCCATCAACTTAGTATCATATTCAATATAGTTTTTTTGCTTTTAGTGAGAGTTAAAATGTAAATATGTTTCTAATTGCTGAAACTTTGAGTAAAGGGTTATTTATGGCTGTCTTGTTATTTTTTAAGTACAATTATATTGAGAAGGTAGATCAAAAACTCAAATCAAAAATATGAAGATTGACACATTCTTATGAGGTCACTCCAATGCACTTGACTATGCACAGCACCAGTAGTTATTAAACAGTATTTCTACATCATCAAGCCATTTTCCATATACACAGAGGTTTTTGCAGTAGTTCCTTCTATAATGGTTTGAATGAATAAAGATTCCACTTATTCACCACCTTGCCCTCCTGCCAAATACACTGGCATCCCTGCCTGTGACTTGAGACCTTCAGGTGGTGAAAGCTGTTCCTGAGCTTTCAGGAATGCTGGGTGATCTCTGTCATCGCGGTTATCGTGACCATGCATGGGTTCGGTACTGATTTCTGCTGGCCCGGGTCCCAGCAGCCCCGCCCTTGATTTGCTGTGGCGGCGGCTGCTGTTGACATTCCGCCCGGCCGCAGCGGAACTGATCCCTGGCACAACATTCTGGCACCAAACTGCGACCTGGCTGTCCTGTTCCCCTTCGAGTCACAAAGTAAATGTTTTTATAGGCCAGTCGGGTGCTCCCGGGCAGACACCTGCACTGGCAGAATGGTGTTTTCTGTGCAGCGATGAAGCCCATGCATTGGAGAGCCAATGCTTTGGAAATTATTGCAAAAATACAGCGGTTCCTGATTGAACTTTAACTCAGTGAGCTTATCAGGTATTTGCAGCTCTATCCAGCCAGTTGGAATAGGAGCTAAGCTAAGCTGTTTCGTGATTGTGGAAAGCACCTGTCTCCCTGTTTTCCTGTACTACATGCACACATCCAAGTCCCCCTACAGGAGAGTTACTGAAATAAACATAAAAGGAAATAAAAATGGCTTTTAAGCAGATTGCAAGATGTCAATGTAAAATGGAGGATGGAGGCTTGTGTCCATGACAAACCTATGTGTCACAAATGTAAATACGTACATATCGGGGAAAAATGGTAGGCTTAGAATGGTGGAAACTTATTGTCTGCGAAGGCCAACAATCAGAATCCCTGGATCTGACCTCACATAATGCTGCTATGAAATCTCCATTTATACCTTTTTCTTGCCTTTCCCCTATTTCACCCTGACTTCGCTATCACCAGTTGTACAGATTAGGTTCCCTACACTGTAACGTCACGAGCACTGAAGCACAACAAATGCAACTCTCTGATACGGCTTCATGCAGCCAACGGCTATTTTTCACAAGCGTCCCACAATGCACCACAGGACAGTAAATGCCGTGAGTAGGACAGGCACATTCCTAACTCACACGGAGTAATGCAATGACAAAGCCTTGGCCAGCACAGCCTGAATTATGCAAATTATATGCCGCCACTATGGACTCTTAGCTATTATCAGCTAATGACGATCTACAGTCAAACTTGTGATGTCGCTGGCTGTAGGGCTCAGTTTGTGCTCAGAAGGAACGCCTTAACCAATGAGCCCCTCAGGGACCATTATTCACAAGTTTTTAATATCAATACATTCCATTCCTATCAATATACGCCCTCGGACATAGACCAGAAAAATAATTCATCCCACACATTTTGTATGTACATCCATTTTTTTGACAGAAATCAATGAGAAGTCAGTTGAAGAAGCAATGAAATGGAGAAATTTGCAGATTCTGTGTGAAACAGTGTTCAGGTTAATAGGCTCTACACACTATGTGATACTGAGGACGAAGCTCGCTGAGTGGCTTAGCTGCTTGGACTTAGTCCTGTAGCCATGACATCACCAATCTGGACAGTGTCATTAGCCAACTAAGACTGGGAGTCCAGGGTTGCAGGGCAGTGGTGGCTTTATCCCATCCACACAGGGTGGGCTTGCATTGGCTAAGGTTCTTCAAGCCACCATTATTTCAGTGCTTCTCAGTAGCTTGCCAGTCACTTGTATGTCCTGGGCTGCTATCAGTGAGAGAGGCACCATTCTCCACATTACACCACCTCTCCTGCAGTACGGTACATTATGTGGCTTTTAGTGTGAAAATGCTGTTGCAGGTGAGTCTGTCAGAGTAGAGCATGTGCACTGCTTCAGTGTTTCCAGAACTGCACTGTGGATGTGGTCTGGAGAATGTGGTCACTTGGCACTTCTATACTTAGGGTGCAGGAACGGGTGACAAAATAAATCTTGAATAACATTTATTTTTTCTGCATAAGTCTTTCCCCTGGTCCACTCACTGGCAGAGTTCAGTGACTACACTGGTAAATTGCTTTCCATTTTCAATTTTTCATCAACTGTTTTGAGTATCTTCTGAAACAATTCAGGTTAAATACCTTACTTTGGAGAACAGCACTGTCCAACTTGGGATTCAAACCAGCAACATTCAGGGAAGAACCAGTAGTTCTGTTCCTTAACCAGGACCACATAATGACCACCATAATGACCCTTCAGGTCAGCAAAATACTGCCTGATGCATATGAAGCCAGAGACCCGAGCCACAGCCAAACTCACCCAGTCAGAATACAGTCTATCCATGACTGCACTGGACCAGTCAATGCAGCATATAGATTTCCTGAAACTACTGGATCCAGAGTGTATCTCTGAACTCCATCTCAAACATGGTACTGGATTATCTATTATCAATGGAAACAGATTTTAGATTTTGATACCTTTATTATCTGTTGTGCACAGAAATTTGCTTTGCCTTAAACTTGTTCTGCCATAAAGTATATCTAGCACCATTAAAACAACGTACAAGAATCTACACATAAAAACATATAGGAACGTGAGCTAGTGTCAATGTTACATAATTAGTGACAGGCTAAATCTGACTTGGATTACAATGAAGATTTTTTGAAGTTTTACTGGGCTAATGAAATTTTGACTCTTTTAAAAGTGAAGCTAATGCTGTAAATTGACGGCATGGAAACAAGCTGAAACACGTATTTTTTTCTCCTTAAAACTCTTATGAAAGCACTTCCAGATATATCTTGCAATGCTTGGTTATTCAAGTCAGAAATGCCAAATTGACAGAAAGCATTTTTTAACTCCAATCCTCCAAAAAGAATGCCTTAGCCTTCAGAACAACATTACATACCAGAAATAAAAGAAAATACTGAGATTCTTACCAACACATTTATCATTTGTGTCTCTGCTGTTTCTGCACACCCTGACAGGTGCTTTCATCTTGTTCTGTCAAATAAAGTCTATGCTGTGATTGTTATGAGGGGAGACACAAGTTTACCTTCTGAATGTACTGGAGCAGCACCTTACAGATGCCGGGTAAGCTAAAGTCCCAGGGATGATGAGTAAGGGGCTCAGCTTTGGAAAAACTTGAAAAACACAATGCAAAAAGGAGAGGATGTCCACAAAAACAGAAGATTTGCCCTTCAAACAAAACTGGGAAGAGAGCGTGTCCTGCCCTTGTGTCACTTCAGTCTAGCTCCAGCGGCGGGAAACAGGACATGTTATGAAAAGCAGAGATTGCTCCCCCCCAGACAGCCTTCAGCACGGCGAGGTCACAGGCGAACACCGAAAAAGGCCTCAGCCCCCTCGCAATGAGTCCCACCATGCCATTAAACTAGCCCCCGAACAGAGGTGCTTGCTTGAAAGCCAGGCAAAAAGGTGGCCAGCCTGGGCAAACACTGCAATTGAAACTGAGGAAGGAACACGTAATTACCAGGTTCCACCCAAAACACTTACATAGTGTGACAGCATCAGGATCCACACTAATGAAATGTGCATAGGTGCATAGGTTCATAGGTACCCCACTATAGCACATCTATCTCTATAAGCTGCCCAGTGTACCTGAAGTTGACTGTGCCCATCCTCTTTATCTATCTCTGCTCACCTGCTGCTAGGTAAAATCTGTACACATGCACGTACACACATACACACAGACAAATCACTAGCATCCTGCCAGCACACTGAAAGTTCAGCCAAACCTCCAAAGCTCACCAAGCGCTGCAGGTCCCACGACAGAGAGGACAGCTCCAGTGGGATATGTGCTCCATTCACCCGGCTGGGGCTCCATGGCAGGGAGGAGGGGCCGGGAGGAGCTGCGCTCACTCTGCTGCTCTGAGAACTGTCAGACTGACTGAGGGCGCAGCTTCAGCCCCCACGCTCCTGATCTCTGATCAGCACGTCAAGGGGCGGAGCAAGAGGAGGGCCTACAGCAGCTCACCTAGCTACGGTGCACACAGTCGCACACGCCACACAGTGTTGACACCGGACGCACACATGAATTTAGATACAGCGCTCACTTGAACATGCATGCACGCATGCACATGCACACAAAACGCTTCAACACACACGCACGCTCAGAGACATCAGTGTGTTCAATCAGATGAAATGATTGTGCACTATACAGTACATGTTCAGTAACATGGGCACAGTCATGTGTGTTCAATAACATGGGGACGGTTGTGTGTGGTCAATCACACGGGCACAGCTGTGTGTCACATGGAGATCGTCGTGAGGACAGTGTGTTCACTCACATGGCGACAGACGTGTGTGTTCAATAACGTGAGGAAAATCAATGTGGGAGGCCACCATAAGCCCTGGGTTCTCTCCTCCTGAGTGGAACGGCTGCAAACTGCAAACTGCAGTCTGTGCAGAAACTCCTGGGCGCCTAAGTCACCGCTGACTCGCCTGGCATCGCACAGTGAAAATGTCCTCACCTTGTCAAAGCCAGCCTGCCCCTTACACTGACGACAGGCGGCTTCTGATGCTGTAAAGCAGAGTCCATGACCGCTTGCGCCATTTACGTAACGACATTAGAGCAGGTCACCCACAGTGTCATTTTATGCACGCATTTCTGCAAGATGGACCCATTCTGAATGGAAGACAGTGATTGTAAAATATATATAAAAACGCTACAAAATTTTAAAATCAAATAAACAATTTGCAAAAGTTAAACCCCCCAAAAGACAGTATCTAAAACAGCTATCAGAAAAGAACTACAAATCAGCCTTCTTACTCTCCTCGGCCTCAGAGTGACCTAGATAACGAGGTCATTTAGGATCCAATATTACATTAAGCGATCACCTCTGACCTCTCCCAAAAGTCACTGAGACACCATGAGGTCGTGCTGAGTAGGGGGAGAGAGGACGCAGATTCCTGTGCAACGCTAAACCCCAGCAGTAGCCAAGTGTAGCCCAAATTCATCCAAATGGGGTTTAATATGTGAATCACCGACTCTTAACATGTCAGTAAATGAGAACTGTTAAATACATACATAGCTAAATCCAAGGAAAATGTGAAGGTGTGACCTCAAGTCAAGCCATCAGTTAGCCTAATGCTCAAGGCTTAACAGCTCTTCCATGCAAATAAAGCTAAAGACATGTGGCTAGAAATCAAGTCTAACTAGCTTGCCACAGGCCTTCAACTTTATTTTCCTCCTGCTCACAGCCAACGGCACTGGACACCTGTTTTTCCATTTTAAATGTCAATGAGCGTGATGCTGTGAAAAGATTTTTCACATACATGTGTTGTTCTTTTATCATCTGTAATGAGCAAGCTGTCACATATTTATCTCAGTTTGTAAATGGTGACATAGGAAAATGAGCTGTGGGAACCTGGAAGGGCTCAGCCGGTAAAGATGCTTGTTCTGAGGACAGGGTGAGCCATACAGCACTAGACATTACAAGCTGGAGTCTGGGCTGTGTCATTTAACACCAATGACCTGCGGTCCACAGCGGCAGAATATAATTGGCTCCGTTCCACCAGCGTCTGGATGAGTCCCCACATCACACCACTTCATAGCACCCTCTAGTGTCTCAGTCTGGTAAACAGAACTAATGCCGAAAACAATAACAATAATATTCCAACCACCACCACCACCAACAATCATAATAATAAAACACAATAAAAATACATAACTATAACTAACTGTAACAATAAAACTAATCATCATCCATGTCATCAGTCGACTACACATACCAGACACTGCTGACATACAGAAATGACATTGAAAATTACTGGAAAGCACTGTTAAGACACTAAAATATGGCCTTTTACAACCTCTGATAGGGTTATCAAATAAAATACATTATCATACTGGTAAATGTCTCTAAATGCTACTTTGTCTCTATGTGCAATAATTCGCATTAAACTTAGCAGACCACATATGGAGACCACTCGCAATGTAACCTGCTTAGGTTATCGTGTTGCTTTTTGCTCTAATGGATATGCCTGCCACTCAGGGGACACAAAAAAATGCTTGTACCCAAAAAAGATTTTGGCAGACAAAGGATTACCATGTGCCCCAAAGGTAATGTGCTGGGGCTATTTTGAAGAAAGGCTGAATCAATGATATTGAACTGCAGCGAATGTAAAACTGTAATGAGTGTGAGAGGCCAACATCCTGACACTAGCAGATGTAAAAGCGCCTGTCCGAGTCTTTTCCCAGGCACCACTCTACGCATGCAAGAACAAACAATGGGGAAAAAGTGTCTAGAGAGAGTTAAATGCACCACAGACTTCCTTTTCCTCAAAACCGTTTCCTCACTGAAAAAAAAAGAATAAAGCGAGAGAGAGTCAGGGTGGTGACTTTCCACTTGCGTCATGACCTGTTGGCATCCTGTCCAGAGCACACTGTGAGAGACGCAGCTTTGTATGTGGGAAAAGTGGCACAATGTGACACTCGATACCTCTGAATGAGTTAACCCTTTCAGTCCATTCTGGCACTCACAGCAGCACTTTTACACATTTAAACCTTACATAACTAAGGAACACGCAGACAGTAAACAGCCTGCTCTAAGCATGAGGACACATCACATTTAACCCATAGTTCACTGAAAAAAGCCTGCAGATACAGACAACAGTAGATGTATGGTATGGTATATGATACATATACATGTGTCAGGGGTCTGTCGTGGTGTTTTTGCTACATACAGGAGTGAGTGGTAACAGAATTATGACCAAACCTTTGGGCAGAAAAGCTAGAGAAACCAGGCAGAAGTTTGTGTGTGGAGTAAGGGGAGGCCCTTTGTTATCTGCACCACACAGTGCGGACTGTACAGTGGCGTGAGGGTGGGGTGAGGGGTGTAAAATGAAAAAGGCAGTGTGTGATGTAGCTGTGGAACTGTCAGCACTCACACACTGCTCTGATACTGAACCCGGCTCTGTCCGACATCCACATTCAACCTAACCAATAACACTCAGTCATTCATGTCTGCAAATGTCACATCTGGTTTCACACTCCACATGTTTAACTCTTTCACCTACACCAACACCCATACTGTTATGACTAAGTAAAGAAACTAAACAGTGCTAATAAATCTTAGCTGTACAGACAACCGATGACAAAACATTGCTGTGATCAGTCTCTGAGGTAGAGGGTGGTGTCTAAAAAAGGAAATCCTGGTTATGCCCTGTACTGTGTGATAAAACTCAGCCACTCTCCAAGGGTGCCTGTATAAAGACAGACAATGGTGGCAACAGAACATTCCCTCAGTAGCCAGGTAATCAGCAAACCATTTCTATTCTGTGGTAACATGGTGCTTGACCCGTTTTTTTCAGACTGTAAAAAAGAGTAGACTGACAGGTGTTCATTTGTGATGTTGAGGAGGCTGCAGTCACTGCTGTACCTGATCTCATCCATGCTAAGATGTGACAATGAAGGTATGTTTTACTTTTGATGAAACTTGCTTCATGCAGCTTACATTCCCAATTTCAGGTCTGAACTGAAAAAATTGGCAAATGGGGAATACAAGATTGTACAAGACTGTGTATAGATTACGTACAGATGAAAGAATGCAGTCTTACTTCATTGGGGTCACACATAACACCCAAACAGTTTCCACACTTTTCTCCCTGTTATTAAAGAACAGCAAGAGATTACAGCATAATTTCATCTTGCAATCTTGCATCTTCACACATTGATTTTCACGTTGAAATCACTCTTAATTGATTTATACACATGCTTAAGTTAACACTTTTTGATGTCATGATTGGCAATATCTGCCAATATCTTCAAATATGACAAGGTCTGATTTCTTTTGCTATTGGCCCAACTCTACCATGTTTAGTATGTTTCCTCCCCTCATCACACTTGTGCTTACATGTCACTGATCTCCAGAAGCAAGAACCTCGCACTGGTCAGATGAGTATTAGTACTGTCATATTAGGTTTTAGGGTGAAATATAACCTGATCAGCCAGTATCACCTCAGACATGTTCCTGAATGCATAGCATGGTCATCTTGATTGCACTGGCTGAAGCAGGTTCTCTTTTCCCCTAATTTACTTTCTGGAATGCTGTGAATATTTGAACTTTTCTCTTCAAGAATCACAAACAGTTCACCTAAAACTGATAGTTTTCTGGATCTGTATTCTGCACTTGTTTTTCTGCAACAGTTACTTTAGTAAAACAAAGTAAAAAAGGCCAATTTTAACTCATCAACCAAAAGCAGAATTGCTAACAAACTCTGAAAGTGAACCCCATGCACACCAATAACCATCATTACCATTCCATGTTGTTTTGTTACAGTGGTATGACCACCTCCCCTCATTTGACAGCTTTTTTTATGGTTATAACAATCATTAGGGTTGCAAGCCTGACTGGGCCTTCAGGCTGCAGAAGTCCAGCCCTGGAATGTGCCTGGAATCTAACTCTCCCTAAACCACTAGCACTCTAAACCAGGAAGGGAAGTTAAAGTGGTTCTAGCAAGGAGACAGTATGCTTTCAGCAAGGTGTCTGAAACGGAAGGCTACACTCAGTGCAGCCATTCCAGACCAGTGTAGAGTAGCCCTGCGGACACTGAGGCTATGCTTGACCTTGGGTGTGTGGAACTAAATCAGTGCTACATTCTAACATTCAGAGGTGACACCTTTCCCCGTCACAGTGTGACTGAAGCTTTTTGGAACAGGTAATAAGGTTTTTCATTTTCAACAACACCGGCAGAAAGGAAACAAAAGAAATCCAAAGGATGAAAAAAGATGAGACTTAATTTTCAGAACATACAACTACTACATCAAGGATACCACAGATTGTTGTTTTATTATTATTACTTGGCCAAATGAGTCAGCACAGCTTTCCTTCAACAAATTTAGCCTGCATGTTTCAGCTAGATAATTCCCTAGTGGGTAATCATGCTGCTCATATTCTGAACTATAGACTAATCTGCCCTTAGTATCCAACCACGTGATTCACTCCTTGTACAAAAAAATGGGATGCCCTCCAGGTCTTTGATCTTTGTGTCTTTTTCTGATAATGTCACTTTTTGTTTATCACCTGAACTTACAATCACTATGTGGTTAACTGCTGTACAGTACACACAGAAAGATAACAGTTCATGGAACATGTTACTGTTTACCTCCCTGTTTGCAGGCCATGCTGTGTAATCTGTCAGTCTAATTTATCACAACCCACTGCTATTCTGGCAACTATCAGTATTTACAATATCTGGCTTTATTGTACATTATGAAGTATATTCTACTGTATATCTGCTGTCTCTGTCTCTACTGTCGCTCTGGGAGAACACTGTGCAAAGACTCACACTGTACTGGAAGTGACACGTAATAATCCAATCTAAAAAGGTTCAAAGCCCTATATGACAGGTCTTTTATGCTGATATGCTACTACCATCCTGGCAGCAGCTGGCAATGTTTAAACATATTCTTCCACAGCCAGGGTAATAAAGGAAGCCAGGCTCTGTCCTGTACATTTTTCCCTGCACTTTCCATTCCACCCAGGAATTGCATCATTCCAAAGAAGTCAAAGAGGGTTCATGACCCCTGACCTCTCTGCGCACACAATGATGTCACAATGGGGCAGGGAGGGGGGCTTCCCAGCTCCTCACATTACACCTATCCCATGAGGCAGAGGCACACAGGGGTATATCCTGACTCGAAGATCATTGTCCACAAACATTCATAAAACTGAAAAGGATTGTATAAGCGCCTTGTATAAGCGCCTAGACCAGGTGCAATACCAAAGCTTAAGATCTACAACTTCCGAAATGTCCACCAGCAGCGGCGTACTTCAAATTCCCACAGCTCCCCAGCAAAGTTCGGGAGGGGGCCCTTCGGAGGTTGAACAGTCTCTGGCTGTGCTGTAGCTCTGTGGCTCTGAACAGTGCTTTGGGGCCGCCACAACGTGTCCCTCATATGCTAATCCCACACATCACTGCCCACCAGGTATTGAGTTTTCAAACAAACATCATCCTCAAAAATTGCTCTTAATGGGAGCAGAATTAGCGGGGTCCATCCAAGTTTAACTAGATCACACCATAACAATACTTCACAACCATTGTGAGCTAACCCAAGCGTCTTCCAGACAGCATAGGAGATTACAGTATGAATTCCTGAGGGTGCTAACTACGCCAGCAGAATGTCCTGCCTCATAGCTGTTTGTTATTGCTGTTTGTTAGTGCCTGTCTTGCCCTGATACAGACAGGGGTCTTCACCTCATGATTGTATCTCTTGATCTCTTGATTGCTCTTGAGATCTAATCTCCATGCCAGGAGATGACTCTACTGTTTTCCACTTTAATGCCCATTATTAACAACTTTAAAGACTGTGGTGCAGTGGCAGTCCTCCAAGGAGTACCCAAGTGTATCTTGCCACTATCACTGGCATGTCCAGGACACAGAATGATACTAGGATTAGAGTATATATAAGAAAACAACACATATTTGTTTAATGCAATTGTTTAATCGCTTAGTTATTAAAGACTGTAGTAGCATTTCAGTCTGGTTTTGACAGGTATGTAGTCTACACTATTAACAGTCACAGTCCCCATATTTCCTTTCACAATAGCCAGAGTACTCACAGTACAATACAGAAATTTAGGCCTTGGTTTGAGCTGCGATATCTGATATGGTGCTCTCAGCCTTTCAGAAACATATTCCTCCCTAAAATTACACATGAATGGCTAAAACGGACAATCGTGTTTTAAACATTTGTCTCTTATTTTAGCAAAATGCTTGTTTTTAGCTGAATGAAAATACTATGACTAACATTAGCGTGACCATGCAAATTACTGGTGCTGTGTAGGATGCAATCCCACAGCACAATACGTGCCATGAACTAAATTAGAGCATAAAGTAATAATTACTCATGTTAATCTGTGGTAATTGGCATTGTGTAGGCTGCATGCCAGTTCACGTTAATTTTCTGTCACTACCTTTCTTCATGATGCTCATGGTGGTCTTTCAGACTGTCAGGCAGTACACTGTGGAGTGCCCAATTACTCAGCTCAGAGGGCAGCCTTCTTCATTTATTTCCCTTTCCTGCCTTTCTTTTTCCTGGTAAACTGCACTAATTTTTCCTAGAAATATTTCAAGTGCTAGGTACTTTAGCAATCAATATGAGATACGTGACTGACTGAATTCAAATTCTAAGTGGTCTTTTTCTATTAGGCACCACTGCACTTGACTGAGTGTTGTATTACACATTGAGTAAGCCCACAATGATTCTGTAAGTAGACTGCTTGATTCTTACAAGAGGTATTCAAACAGCATTTGTACAGAAACAATTCTGTTATGGTTGACTTGAATAGGAGTGCTTCCAAATTCTGATCTCACACACCTTGGCACACCACCAGTGCTACAGCCTCAAGAGTTTTCAGCTCAAACTAACCAAACATCCTTACCAAAGTGACAACATATTTAACTGTATTAATATGTATAAAACATTTATAATGCTTCTGATAAAAGCACTGGAAAAACTTCATTCCCTGTTGGTAGACTGGCACAGCTGAAAATAGAAACACGCGAAACACAAGCTCTCACAGTACTCTACTTCTCCCAAACCGAGGCTGGCTCTTCCGGGAGGGAAGGATCATAATGTCAAAAATCAATGCTGTCAGACGCAAGTAACCAAATCACGGGCGGCCATTTTTTCACTGAGGAAAACGGACAAACGGCAAGAAACTTAAACGCAGTGAGAGATGTTTTGTTTCTGCTGTAGAGCTTTAGAGGAGAGTCAATGCAATGCAGACATGAGAGTGGGAGATAAGCCTGGCCTGGGGAGGGCCTTCATATCGGTCATAAGAGAACCCGCACTCAGGGCAGTGTTAATGCATGGCGAGATAACACATGCTACAATTAAATAACACATCCAGCACACAGGACAACATACGCTGACCTCTACGGCATATACAGTATTCCAGAGTATATCACCTCAAAAACATTTTCATATGTGAACTCTCACACATTCAGCCCATGACATACTCATTACGATATACTGTGTCATTTTATTGTCAAACATACTGTGTTCTGTCATTGATCTGTAAAACAACATACTGTACATGTCAGAGGTAATAACTTATTGTTAATATGTGATACATTGAAAACATTTTCCATGGATTTTTAATCATATATTTCTACCACTGCTTTTCTCATAGTGCTAGAGGCTGGTTGTTGCCTGTGGCAGTAACATTTGGTGTTTGCCACACCTCATGACCCAAAGGTGCTTGGTGCCTCTACAGACCACATTTCATGTCTCTAAATCCTTCTATCTCTCCATACTCCTTTTTAAGGAGGTCTACAGGTCTACAGGTAAGTTTTCTAAACCACAGGAATGAACAGCTGTTCTATCAGGTTAATTTGACTACCCACATGCTTGGAGCGAGACAGCTTTTGCTTTATGTCATGTAAGCCTCGGTATGGGATGTGCGCAGACGAACACTGCATTCGAAACGCCTTGTTACATCCCTGTTACCCAATGTGTTTCTGACTGGATGATTGCACACAGATGTCAGGGTCTACTGCAGTTTTATAGACTCCGAAAGCAGAGGGGGACCCCGGAGCACCGCTTTACGGGGTGCGGTTCTGACCCCGTCGGCCGCGGGGTGGAGAGGTGGGAAACGGCGTCTCGACAGGCCGGCGACCGGGTCAATCGATACGATCGGCAGGCGTGCACGCCCACGGGGTACAACAAGCAAGCCTCTGTCGGCGCGCTTACGTAACGGCCCGCTGAACAGGGGCCACTCTTTCAGAGTTCCGTGACGCTCCACGCTCAGAGGTCAGCAGTAACTGCACGATATTGTGGAAACAAGGAGGCGGCGAGGGGGGTGGATCACGGTTCACGGAATAGCCAAAACAAAAAACAAACGCGAGTAAAAATCCGGTGGTTTGGGACAGACAGGCATTCCACACACACATGCACACACACAAACACACACACACACACGCACACACACGCACACACAGACTGACAGCTAGCACGTGACTTACTAACGCAAATCATTTGGCTCCCAGTGACAAAAGAGCAAATGACTTCCATGAATTTTTATTTAATGAATGTTTATCACTTCAACAGAGGAGTGGAAAAGTATGAATTGACGCACATTTTGACACAGAAGAACAACTTGTACTGTCCCATAAGCGAACTAAATTTGTAATAACTTGTGACAATGCATTAATGGGCAGCTAAGAAACAGAAAGAAGGAAGGAAGGAAACCTTGGAAAGCAAAGCTTATTTAAGCTGAGGGACAGCAGCTCTAGACAAACAGGAACCCTTCATACCGCCTGACAGGGTTCCCATTTCACACCAGAATGACAAAGTTCAAGCAGTCATGCAGCTTTAAAAAGCTTATCATCCCCGCTTCAAAAAAAAGAGAAAGCAATTGGCTCCAAACAAACCGGAAAAAAAGACTGGTTTATCAGCAACTTTTCAGCTGAGCGACACAGCCGTTCCAGAGAAGCTGCCTGGCTTGTTTAAGCCTGTCAGCGGGACGGCGGAGGGGCGCAGGCAGTTCCAGCGCGGCCTCACCTGAGAGACGGCTGGGGGAGAGGTCCAGCTCTTCCTCGTCCTCCTCCCTCAGGGTGTCCTGCTCGTAGTCCGGGCTCGCCTTTCTGCCATCCTCCACCGGGACGACGGTGAAGTTCGTGGGCATGTTCACACCATGTGCTTTCCCTTTGGTGTGTGAGTGAGTGAGCGAGTGTGTGTGTGCTCTTTGTTTTTTTTTTGTGTGCTCCCACTCCGCCTTCCTCGTCCCGTTTCCCCTGTGAACTGTCTCTGCCACGGTTCGAAGTTCTCTGCTTCACCTCTATCGCTTAGATACTGGCCCCATGTGATCGGCCTCTCTCCAAATAAGGAGCGCTGCTCGACTCCTCCCCTCTGGGCTAGCCCTTCCCGCTCCGCGCATATCTCACGGGCAGAGGCTGAGCTGTCTGCTGGGAAGCTTGCGTTTGTGAAAGTGCAGTTCTCCCCCACTGGGGGGGTTCTGTTACAGCATGCTTTCGGGGGAGGGACAGGGCACAGCTCCCAGTCTCACTCTTTGTGCTTTAAAAGGGAAGCTGCCATCACCCAGGTAAATGACAGCACTTCCTGTTGACATCCTCTGTCAAAGCATTCTATGAGCTCTGTTTTTGGAGCCGGCTGGCTCACGGTTGTAATCGATAGGAAAGGAGGCTGACTGTAGCACAATGGTGACCCAACCCCCCAACCCTGCCACCCCCAACCCCACCCCAAACGGGATGAGGAAACAGCAGTAACAACTGCACTATTTATGCCCACTCTACAATTACAAAATAATACCACAATGACTAATGTATGTATTAGTCATGAAGCGCAACAATCCAATGTGTTGCCTGTTTGGTGACTGGCTGAAACCTCCAAGAGAAGGTCCTGGCCAGAGCTGAGGTGGATCGAGTTGAAATGGTTCACAGAGGAACTCATGACACAGGTAAGGGTATGTCTGACGTTCTGTGGGACAAATTTGTTGATCTAGCAACAAAGATTAAGGAGCAGAACCTCCACGGCTGTCTTCTCTGGAATTCTGCTGGTTGCATGTGCTAGCCCAGGCAAGCAAGGTTTGTAGAGATGTAGATTTAATGCATGGCTGCAAACCTTTCGCTTTATAACAATAACAACAAACAATATTGCATTATGGAGAGCTTCACCAGAGAGGATATGACATGTGTACCTACAGTTAGGTTTGAAACATAGAAAAGAATACATAATAGTGGAATAAGGGACTGAGAAGTAATAATAACTTCATTTCCTGGAAAAAATGACAAAAAATAAAGACACATAAGTCAGCAGATCCTGACAGTACATACCCGAGAGTAGCCTGCTTCCATAACTAGGTAAGATTTTTATATTTTACCCTAGAGATCCTTGCTTTCTCTTCCCCATGACAGGCTGACTGAATTAACGGCGAACAGAAAAGAATGAAAGAATGAAGAAAAGAAATGAACAAACTAATGGTGAACAGAAAACACGAAATGATGAACAGAAATGTATAAGCTAATGGTGAATAGAAACAAATTAACAATGAATGGAGAAGAGCGCAACTGGAGAGTAGCGGAACTTTGTTAAAGGGTAAGTATTTGTGTCTTTCAATAGAGCGTGCGCTGCAGTGCAGTCCAGAGGAATTAAATTAACAATGCAGCCTTTTTTGGACTATCTGTCCCTCAGACTGCACACTGTGAACCATGTTTCCTTTTCATTCTCTCCAAGCACAAATGACCCAGCCTGCACTGACAGGGGCCCAGTAATAGGCCCCCTTCTCTTTAGCTGTAGTGACTCTCTGCTGACTTGAGATATAGGCCTGCAGCTGCTACAAACACAGCTGTATCAGTACAGAGCAGCAGTCTACAGCAGCCTCTCTTATGCCATGATAAGATACGATCATTTCCAGCTGCGCACTCTGCCTTAAGCTGCAGCTGAAAACCTTGTAGAGCAAAGTAGGTGGCCAGATGGTAACTTATCTGGTTATACTGAGATAGCTGCTTGTTTACTAAGACTACTTTGTGCTTCAAATGCAGATGTACCTCTTGGGACAGTAAACCAGTGTACATCCCCTATAACAATGTTTTCTTGAAACATTTTATTATTGCAGCCAAATATCGTTATGAGGTTGTCATCTTGATTTGGTTCTGTTCAGCTCTGACTCATTCCTTTGAGTGGCTGCCACCACGAGATGAAAGTATATTTCCTGGCAATTTTCAGACTTGACCTTTAAGTTAATTTGATTCCAAACAAAAACCAACTATTACGGGTGAACACAATTTGTAGCAGTTAAGTGTGAAAATAAATTTAGCTGGAATTTCAGAGCAGATATAAAAAGGTTAAAAAGCCATGACTAAACGGCACAGGCATGATTGCAGCAGGGAGGGAGGATTTAAGGAACAGGGCAGTGTGCCGTGCTGAATTTGAGCGTGCAGGGGGAACACACAGAGGAGGTACTTCTGCACAGCATCTGCATCAACCTGTGCCACAGACTATGCTTTAAGGACACCTAGACTTCTTAGCAGCTCACTCTAAACAGCAAACTGAACATTTCTACAGCATTTGCATGCTGCGTACATCATAATGCCTCACAGGACAATCTGAGCAAATTCTAAGATTGGACAAAACTGCCTTTGTATTTCAGCAGGGATATGGACCTACATATCAGGGCTTCAATTTCAGAATGCGATTGCAAAAATGATTTTTCCATCAACCCCACACATTAGCATTTAATACAGGGAGCATATTGTGCATATGTATTGAGGATGAGAACTATGATTTTAATTGATTAATTCTATTCCTGACTACACAATGCAAGCTCCCCCCCTCCTGTATATATTCCATTACGGCAGGGAGGATGTTTTGGGAGCGTGTGCCTGCTCTCTACCCACATTAGGACTGAGGCTTGCTCAGGGCTCCAGTGTGGGACATTTCAGTCACTGGAGGAGGATGTAGCTTTCATTTTGCTATGTTACACTTCAGTCAGGCTGCCTTACCTAGAACACAAGTGCCCCTACGGAGCACCAGCAATAACAAACAGGAGAGAAAGACTGCTTGTCTGTAACAGCGTGAGAGTCCTGGGCCTGCGAGCTGCCAACTCGACACCACCCCAGGGAACGATGGGCCTAATCTGCTGCACGGCACAGAAAGACCACAGGAATTTCCAATCATTTATATGATTTGATAGACGTACAATAACAGGGAAAGCATGACCGCTTGTCCTGAAGTCACCCAAGTGACCCTGGGTGAAGGAATGAGAGAGAAAATCCAAAAAACATCAGGATGTTCTCTGAAATCATGTCGTTTTCACTCTGAAGACGAAAGCGAATGTCCCCAGTGAAACACAACCCACGCTGTAGTCCTTTAACCACTAGTCTTCTACCTGCTGAAACCCCCTCCTGCATCCCCACCTCTGCACTGAAAAACTCTCTCCCTTCCGGCTGGGTTTAATGCTTAACCTCAATCTCACAGGAAGAATGAGTGAGGCTGTTCCACAATCAGAGGGTAATGCAACTCCTAGATAACCAGTGTGACCTGTTATTCACAGGTGAACTGCAGGCCTGAGGGGACAGCAGCACTGTCCCTGCTGGGATATGAAAGTTTAGTTCCCCAAACGCTGTGTACAAAACACTGCCATTGTCCATAAGCTAGTGTGATGAATATCAGGATAGCCATGTATGCGAAACGCCAGGGACGTGGTCGAACAGTACCCTAATGCGACACTGTAGATTCCATGAGGGGCTTCACAGAGACTAGCACTGCCACTGCAGAGCAAGGGGGAGACGTCTGACTGTCATGGAGTGTCTGCCTTCTGGTCTACTGAGCAGAACCAAACTGAAACAGAGCATGAATTTCTAGAGAGGCTATTACATTTCGTTTAAAAGCTGGCTGTAACACAGAAAGCAAGAGTCAGATCACATGCTACAAAGACTCACTCAAGCTTGCATGTACCCACTGCCTGAAAAACACCTGATCCCTGTGCTGTATCATCTGCCGCTATAGCTGCAGCAGCCTGGGGGAAACTGATACTCAGATGGAAGGTTTTGATCTCAAACACGGCGCTGGCTTTGCTGGTTGCTGCAATCAGAAACATTTCTTCTATAGGCTCCACTTTTATTGGACGGTGGTATCACATTAAAAATGGTCTTCACAGAATAGGAAAAAAGCATTGAAATAGAATTAAGCAATTTTTTGTGTGGAGTGATTGCCAGTTTCCCAGTTTGCACAGGAGTGGATGTATGTGCTCCCACCATGATGATGCCAACGTTTCACAAGTGGGATTATTTTCAGTATAAGACAATGAGAATTTCGCTGCTGAGCACCTCTTCCACTTTAAGATTTATACATAAAGATTTATTTACGAAGTTATGCAGCACTATCTCTATGAGAACACAACCTGTTCTCTACTTTATATATCTGAAACTTTTTGAAAATTCATGGACACTTCCCAAAGTTTGCCTGCAGCAATTTAGTGTCACATTGTTTCCCACAGCAGAACTGTGGGACACATGCAATTTCAGGGAGAATCTGTAGTTTTGTCAGTGAGGCACCTGATGGATTCCTTTGCCAAAGTGACTAGGCATAAATCAAAGTAATCTGAGCAATCCCATAGCAGAGTGAAGATCAGATGCCAACAGCTCAGGCAGAGTAGAATAAGATATTATTGACTGTCCTGGAATGCACCTCTCTGCTTTTAAAACCCAACGACATTCAGTCATTGGCGTGGAAGGCATTGCTAGTCCCATGTAGTATTATAGATTAAAAACTCATAAAACTAGAATGTACACCTATTAGACTTTAAACAGTACACTGTGGTAGTACACTGCACAGTTGTAACACAGTCTTTCAATACCTCTTCTCTAAACACATTATATTTTTTGCAGAAAATGCTGTGCATTGCCTGCTAACACGTTGGTTTGTTTTGCCCACTTATCCTCCATTACCCGCACCGGAAGATACAGCAAACACAGGGACACAGGGGCTGCTGGTAGCACTGCATCTCCAGTCTGATTTCCATCAGCTGTTTTAGACGATTTGCTAATGAACGGCCACTGACCCCTGCAGCGAGGTTCACGTGAGCCCCTGCATGTCTGAAGTTAAACAGATAACATTCTTGGCTACGGCTGAGGGAGGGTCCAGTCAAATCAGGTCAAAGAATGGTACACAGAGTCATATTTCACATTAACCTACACATTCACTGCTCACTTATCCATTCTACAGACATGGAAAACACCACACTAGAGCGGGTCTCATAAAAAAAAGAGATCAAATCATTAGATTATCCATATTCAGACACAATGCCAAGTCACAGAAGTTTCATAAACAATAATATGCTTCACAAATGAAGCTCTGAGTTATATTAAGACACGCAGATATCATGGCCTCTGAATGCGTGTCTTGTCTGTAGAAATGGTTTCAATATCACCACAACTAGAGAGAAATAAAGTGCCTGAGTGTGTTGCATTGATTAGCTGCTGTCTCTGTAATACAATAATTTAACTTAGAGGGATATTTTCGGCTGACGCGAGACCAACCAAACACAAACGCTTCATTTGGTTACAAGCGGTGCCATCTACTGGTTACAGGAGATTGACCACACCGTAGCGTTTAACTTCCACTTTCAAACCAGAGGTTTGGTTACTCAAAGTGCAGTCCAGTGTAGAAGATGAGCCAAATATCAAAACTACACAGCAAAAGACAGTCACAGTATCTTTTCCAGCACACCAATTCAGCATCACTGATTTCATAAGATAAATGACATTTATGAAATGCGCTGTCATATTAAAAATCAGACACTTGCATAATAACGACGAGCAATAATTACAGTGACAAAACTGTTTCCGACATGTGACTTATCGACACAATATTTGCTAAGCAGTTCCCTTAGCCTTGTACACGTTTCGTGTAATTCAAATAAAAATTGTACGATTTATGGCATTTCAGTAGATCAGCAATTTGATTGACTCTCACAACCATACTGTTCTAGCTTCTGAAAGTCTAAAAATTATATAAAAATGTGATGAGAATAATGCAAACCAAATTCCATGCACCTCTGTGCAGTGGTTGACAAAAATAATATATTTTTTCATAGAACATTATTTCTTCATTTAGGAAATGATGTTTTTATTATTAAAAAGTCAGATTTCTCCACCTGCTAATTTGAAAAAGTGTCTTAAGACAAACGGATGTGGTCAATGGTTCAGACGTCAGTGATATAAAGTGATTCTATTGATTTCTCTGAAAACAAAATTTAAGTAATTGCTACAGCGCCACTACGCGACTCATAAGCGTTAGTTTTAACTGGTCCAAATTAGTCTCTACGTTCTAACACAAAATCCAATGCGAGATTGTGACGAAGACATAGGTAAGTTGCACTGTAAATTTCCCCCAGTAAAAGGGATCAGTTCCTAGACCTTCGAATTTGAATGTCATTTATGTACTGTTTAAAAGTAGGAAGAAAACAACCAAAGTAACGTCGCTAACCACACTATACCGAGACGCGAGTACACAAAGCTGAGATTGGCAATGCACACAGTCACGATCACAACTTGGTACATAATACACTTGCACAGCAACTATTTACACAAGTTTTACCGTGTCTGCTCGGTTCTTTAATGCCAGTGCCTTCATGCGGAGGAACTTCGAGATTTTCAACTACATGCTCGTTGCCGGTCCCTCCGCCCTCTTCTCTCAAAGTATCCTGATTTTTGTCGGGAGCTTCACCCTCCGTCTCAACAGGGATCACGATAAATCTATCACTCATTATACTTTTTTCAGCCTTTATCGTCTCCTTCGCAAAATTACTAAATTTACGAGTACTGTTTTTCAAACTTGCATCACTGCATGCTGTGCACTGTTTTGTACAAGCGCGCTGCTTCAACGGTTGTCTGCCCAAGATGTGTCTACAGAAATGCTGCTCTCTGATTGGCCGTAGAACACTTCCGCCACGTGCCAGTACACTCATTGTAAAGAGCTGTGGGGCTTAATTACTTCAACTCACTGGACAACTATGCATCGTTGTAAATGTACTGTTTCTAAAACCTTATCGTTTCAAACTTCTAACCACAAATTATTCAAGAGTTGATTTTTAACACACGACTAACACTATGACGTCATCTTGTGACACAGCATGAGTAACTTCGCTGTTTTTATCACAATAATTCTGGCAGTCTTATTTTCTCCATCTGGGTATAGGCAACTTTAATTTAGGAATTTATTTATTTATTTATTTATTTATTTATTTATTTGGGGCCCGAAAGTGGAGTCAGATCCACTTCATTCTAATCATGGGGCGCTAATTCCAAATGTAAAGCATGCTGTAATGAACATTTACATTTACATTTATTTTACCCAAACCTGTGCTTTGAGTATGAATAAGTTAATCCAGGCTTGTTTCTAAAATCAGATCATTTCCATTGTTTAAAGATACCGAGAGAGTAAACCATGCTTTCATGTCATCAGAACTAGACTATCGTCATTTGCGGTACTCTGTGAAATCACCATTATCTAGCCCTATATTGTGTCTTGCTGGTACAAAACTCGGGCTAGGATTCTTATTAAACGCATTACTCCTGTCATGAGCCTCTTACATTGGCTTCTGGAATTTCAAATAGATTTGAAGGTACTATTGGTCACTTTTCCCAGCATCGCCTTTGAGTTTTTCATCAGAGGACATGACTCAGTCATCTTAAATGCATGTTTATACTGCACCATCAGGATAAGGAGATGTACAGGTGCAATGTGCTCTTGTAGCAGGTGTTCCACCAGAGATTCACAATGCTTCCTGATGTCTGTGATGTCACAGGAAGTACGTTTAGCCTGCCTGGAACCTGTCAGTTGCTGTTTTGGAATGATGTCACCAGCACTCAGATTGTCTTATTTGCTTTCTCAATTTGTCAAACATTTGTCAACAATTACTTACATGATTGTCACCTGAACACCTGTCTACCCGTGTATGTTGTGTAGTGGTGTTATCCTGGCATGGCATCTGTGTCTCGAAAATAGTGTTTTGGAGGGCGTAGACAGCTGGAACCATTAATTTTATCACAAATAAAACTTGACCAAGTTGCAGGGTAGATTTATTCTTAAAATAGACATTAGACACACACCTTAAATATGTTTATCATATTTTTAATAAAAGCTTATCCTCTTTTTTACAGTATGTGATGTATTTCTGTTTACTGTTTGTGTAATTATTGTTTTTTTTTATTGTTGTAGCCTGCCCAGGGAGCCCAGATGAAAATCGGCCTATGAGCTCACTCTGGTTCATGACACTGTATTCATCAGTATTTATGTTAATGGCACATCCACCAAAGTAAATAGATGAATAATGCACAACCTAATGCTTTACTTAATACTTAATTTAAGACTCTATCTGTCTCTGAAAACATCTACTTGGAGTTCAGTTTTACAGGTGGATCAAAGTTTGAATTTTGTCTATGGAGTGTAACAATCATGTCAGTTACTATTGCAAGCAACCACATTGTTTGTTAACTGGTATAATACAGAAGGGGAAATTTATAAGAACATAACAACTAGGTTTGTTTTCACAAGTGTCAAAACATTTTCAAAAGTGGTCACAGTTTGCACATGACCTTGATGCTACACTGTGTCTGTGGTCCTGAACCTGAGCCAAGGAGGACAGCCAGGTTTCATGCTCTTTTTAATCAATTTGCATAACCTAACGAGACAGGCTGATCCTGATCACGGGTACACGTTACAGGAGGCTTGTGTCTGAAAATTCCATCCTGTATTCAGTTCAGCTCATTCTAGTGGTGGCCGATGAGCTACAGATAGGGTAGAGAAGTTACCTTTAAACAGAGAATCATCCTAAACTGTTCAGAATGGTATGTTAATTAATTGTTTGATTACATGATTGAAAAGCGTGCATATTTCAATACAGATCACTCATTAAAAGCTTATTCTTGTTTACCTTTGCACACTTAACATGAAATCATCTAGTTATGACAAAAGTATTTTTATTTTAAAAAAACTGATGTGCAATCTCTTTGTTATAATCAAAATAATTTAAATTTCACTTAAGGCGTCCACTAAACAAATCAGTAATGTGTCAATTACAAACTTCATGTGAGTGTTTGATGCTTTGTTATGTGATACTTTGAATTGGTGCCCTGTGTTTATGTTTCATTACCGCTTGGTCTAGTGGTTACTTTGAGTTATGTTTTGTAAATAAAATTGAAGTTCTGCATTGTCAAGTATAGCAAGGAACAGGAACTAACTTAAAAGCAAATATAGATAATTACATTTCATTACATGTCACTATTTTTAATTTTCTCATTTTAAATCAGATGATGTTATTTGAAATTTTTATGTTCAATGAATGCAATAAAAATGTAGGATTCCATGCAAACAAAAGTTACCCTAGCTATGACAAGAGAGTCTCCAGAAAACTAGCTATACCCAGTAAAGAAGCTGATCCCCAATCTCCTAGAATTATTATATAACAGCGCCATCCAGTGGCTATTGCTCACATTGGCTGTACAATAGCTTCATTCAGCTACAAAGGAAATAACATTATTTCATGCTGCAGAGAAAATAATTTAAAAAACAATCTGTGTAATAAAATGGCAGGTGAGGGAAATATAAATGGAGCTTTAGGATCTGAGAAAATGGAAAAAAGAAACAGTGATCCTCTCTGTTAAAGTATAAGAAAATGAGACATCACAGTTAAAAGGGGTCAAAAAGAGCAAAGCCAGGCCAGCTCATCAGTAAGCTGAATAACTTCAAAGTGCTCATGCAAGAATTTCAAAAGCATTGAGAAGGTGAAATTTAATGAGGCAGTTTCCACCAAGTTATATGAAGAATTTAAGGGAGCCCATAACTGCGTGCAGCTTTCTGAGGAGGAAATTGCAAATGACCAATCTAGCTGGCATGAGCCAAAAAGCCAGAAATTGATTGCTGTCAGGAAAAGTGAAAAACGGCCATGTGAAATGCATCATAATGCCAACCAGGAGAAAAAATCTGCAGTGCTAGGTGTGAGGGTAGTGTCTCTGTGGTGTCAGGCAGGACAAAATGTACAAAAGGTTCAACATCAGAGAGACTTTTTGCTTCCTTTGTATACACAAGAACAGAGGCTGAGGGAGAAACACTTTCAGCACTTGTTGCTGCTTTAGAAGAAAGCGAAAGAGAAACAGTGACAATTACTGTGGCTTGTGAGCGATAATATTATTCTTTTAATTGAACATCACCATTGGGGGGAATACTTTCTGGAATAATAATGTGCTAGAGATACAAGGGAGGAGACTCTAAACAACTCTAAACAATGATATTTACTCTATTTAGTTTGTGGTGAATAGACAGAAAATATATTATAAAAACACACATCACATGACATTTTAGTGGGGTTTAAACATGAACATTGCTCAAAAATGCATTTATGGCATTTAATATATGTGTAATCAGATATGAATACTTAGATAATTATCTGAGATAATTCTCATATGGATTTGAAATATGTTTTCCAGATATTTTTGTACTTTTTTCATTTGAAAACTGTATTTGTCATTTGTCCTTCAGAGAGCATCCAGAGGGTATTTAATTCTTAAACTGAAAGAAAAAGGAAAGTCACTATATCAGGGAAGTCCCAGCAGAATCTATTTTTAAAGGCTCAGGCCACAGTGAGTAAAAACTGAGGTAAAGAATTCAAGGTGACGCTAAATTAAAACAGAATGAACTGAGTTTATATGAGACTTGTCAAACAGTTTACATCCAGTAGAATATTAGGGACATAGTGTTCACAAATCCAATTGATTTTGACTGCCACGCTCAATTATGGTACTCTGGAGTTTACATCTTGTGTATTACTATTTGCACATCTGCTAGTGTTTCTCATTGGTTATTTATGTATTTCACCCCAAAATTGACAGGTGTATATCATTGGTGAGTTCTGGAATGTAAGGTACTCTTGAAGGGATGACTTCAAGTGATGACCACAACTTTCATCTCTTGTAGAGAGTAGTGACCACACAATCAGTTGTCCAATGAGCTTCCAGAAAAGCTGAGAAGTCATGGTATATGCATGAATGTGGAAGTCAGCTCCATACCATGAACCCACACCATATCAGTGAATTGTTATCATTGAGTGTGTGGTACTTATTTGCGCTTCAAACTAATTTGAAGTTTCTTAGTAAAAAGTCAATAAGAAATAAACTTTTCAGAACTGGGTGGATGTGCCTTGTATGCCTGAAGTATACGACAAGCGTGAAATGTTTCAAGATATGTTTTCTAAATAAAATTAATATCATTTATTGCCATATATTACTGTAGGCCTGTATGTAATGAAAATAGTGACAGTTATCAATTAATGTGTGCTGTGTGTTAAAAGTGAAATTGTCCCTGCTGTGAAGGTTTTGCTACTAGATGGAAGTCACAAATTGCTCTCTTCCCTGGAATAACAAGCAAGTAGAAGCCAATCAACAGCAGATTGGAAGTATTCTCACACTATATTTTACATGCTCTCCACATACACTATTGCTGGTCAGAGTGTCCTCATACTACACACTACATGCACTACTCCTGGCCAGTATCCTCACACTAGACTAGTGTTTCTCAATCCTACTCCTGAAGGCCCACTGTCCTGCATATCTTCTATCTATCCTTGCTCCAAACACACCTGATTAGTGTGATTATCATGCTCTTGATTAAATCAGGTGTGCTCAGCTAATCAAAAGTGCCACTGATGAGTTCAGTCAGGTAGGTAGAGCAGGGGAATGTTGGAAAACGTGCAGGACAGTGGGTCTCCAGGAGCAGGATTGAGAAACACTGCACTAGACTACACCTGACTAAACATACACAACCTGGGTAGAGTGTCTGCATAGTAGGCCTGGGTAAAGTGTCCTTACACTAAACACACACTACATCTGGGCAGAGTGCTTTCACACTACACCCATCTCTTTTTAGTCCCCTGAATCTGCACTGGCATCTACATTCACAGTGAAAGTCCTGGAGTAAGGGTGTGCCAACAGCGAAGTGGCTTCTCTTCTGTGATGCCATATGCATTCTTTGAACAGAAAATAGCATAATATATAATACAGTATACTTATCCTGTAGAACGACAAATCTTACACTGAAAAGCAATAGAGTGGAAGAGAAATGTGAAGGCATTGTGCTTTAAAATCATTTTCATGGATGCTGTATTTTCCAGAATTCTAATGAATTATTTCGTAATAATCTTGATATGAAAAAGACAGCAGAATTTAGGTAAGTAACACATGTATGGTGACAGGAGCTTGAACATGGTCAGCTGTGTTTATGGGGAACATACAAGTGAACAGGTAAATGAACATGATACAGAACAACATCAGGAACACGCTGTATACCCAGCAAACGGAAAACAGAAGCATGGGGGGGTCACAACCACAGGCCGTCACACTCTTCATACAAGCTGTCACTCCCAAAGGCACAGTCGGGGTGCTCAGGCAGTTTCTTCAATACAGGCAATAGATGCCTAGAAGTTTCTTGGGCTAGAAGTCACAGCCATGGAAATTTGTGTGCCACAGTCTTTGCCGTGTGTCCCTAAAAGCAGAGGGGTCCATTGAACGGAGTGGTGTGTGCGGAGTTCAAAGAGACTGTGTTAAAAGAGCTGGATAGAGAAATGCGTCCCCTTCAGGTGCAAGAGATGTGGGAATATTCAGCGCCGCCTCGCGGAGCTCAAAGGATCCCCGAGCGCAGAGCGAGAACGCGGGTGCGATATATAAAACTATCATGAAGCTTTTCCAGAACATTCCTGAAATTACAAACAGAAATCTCAGAGGTAGGGGTAAAAACAAAACAAACAACGACAGGAACAATTATCTAACAATAAAATATTAAAAGAATAAAATAAAAAGAATTCCTCAGTGACAGTGCTGCGATCGAGGCTGCACACGCACTTATTCGGAGCTCCTTTTGAAAGGGAATTCCACCTCCAACACTAAAAGCCCTCAGAATGCCAGTTTGTGTAAAAACAGTTCTTCACCTTTAAATTCAAACGCAACGCTTTCCATTATACCAATTCTCAACAAAAGCGAGTCACTGATGCACACCGAAAGAATAATTGTGCATTTCAAGTTATGCGTTGTTACTGGTTACAGCCCCTGACACTGGAAATGGTACATTAAGAACGAGCCTAACATGTCGCATATAAACCGTACAGTTTGGTAACTTTTTAAATTTGAAAGCACATGGGGTTGTCGGGGTTACAATTATGAATGCAAAGGCAATGCACCTGCGAGATGATGAAATATTGACAATATGTTTCCCCCTTTCTCAAGTCTGAGTTATTACACGCTATAGACGCAGATCATTTTCAGATTAAAAGTAACATCACATTCTGGTTTAAAAGATGGCTGTTAGGTAACAGAAATTGTGAACACGAATAAAAGACGATGTAATATAATGGTATTTGTGCATTCATTCATAATTTTGTATTTTGAAATTTGTGCTATAAAACGTGCGTCATAAAATTCAACCGAAAATTGTCTAGAATGAAGGGGTTAAACAGGTGTAGCCGCTGCTGCTGGCGAGTTGAGACCGTCTATGTGCAGCGGACAGAGTGCTGAAGAGGGACAGACATGCCAACGACACCAGCGAGCTTGCAGCCCCGCGTCTTTATGCGAGCGGGGAGTACCGACCACCAAGCAACTGCGAGGAAGCCATGGGATGAAAAGAGCGGACACAATAGCCCGATGACACGGTTGTTGCTGACAGACATGAAATAATCGTGAGCGTGTCATGGTAAACAGAAGAAGGGAATCGGGAGTTTCTGCGCTTTCACGAAATGACGCGTAGTGGGACAAAAGCGATTCGCTTTGCATCCTGGAAAGTGAAAACTACAATGACACAGAAACCGTCGTGGTGGTGATCGGTTCACTGACAGGGAGCTCGACGCCTCGGATCACTTCGTCGCCAGAAGTTTGAAGCGCGTTCAGCCGTGGATTACAGTGTTCGGCACGGAGCGCGGTGACCCTTTAGAGGTGTCGTAACGGAAAGCTTGGGCATAGAAACTATTCAAACTCCTCCGGGAACGACTCAGGATGCCGGTCAGACGGGGGCACGTGGCGCCGCAGAACACTTTCTTGGACACTATCATCCGGAAATTCGAGGGCCAGAGTGAGATGATCTACTTAAATTATTATTATACTGTTTTTTATTGACAGTGTATGACAATCGCCTTTTCAATGCATGTCTCCCCCGAGTGGCCTTGGTCAAGTATTTTAAGCACCATACTTCTTTGTAACACAAAGCATCACCCAGGTCAATGCGATAAGTTAGCCTACACGTGCGTATGAATGTAAAGACTAATGCATGACAATTATTTGACAACGCCGACCAGCTTGTACTGACGTTTGAGAAAAGAGAGAGTGTGTATTGAAATGAATGGTGTATGTTGAATGGTTTTCCTCACCCACATGCGGATGGTCGCAGTTTGTTTTCTAGAAAGCTGCACCTTCAATAAGATTGCTGAATTGAAACTGAACTGAAAAACAGAAAAAAACTGAATTGTGGGTCCCGTTAGTTGAGAATATGCATATATCTGCACACAAACATAGAAATAAAGAAAAGCATTGTCCAGTTCATTAAGTAACTTTAGGACAGTTCGTATCACTCAATATGCATAGAATATTAAGAAATAGCTACATGTTGAAATCCAAAGTGCCATCGCATATTTGCTCTTGAACTTTATATTCTAACTAGCCGAAATACAATTGACCTCTTATTTACCTTTGAATGTTGAAACTAAAATAAAACTGCTGGTTTTATGAACTCTCACGAAATTAGTCTATTTGATCAACCGGGCCCTATTTTACAAAAATATGTAGGGTTCAGAATGAAGTGCGGCATGTGTGTGCCTGTTTTCCCGGTTGTGGGCGCCCAATAGCTGTCTGAAGGCCAGGCGAATAAGGGACGGGTATAGCAACATGCGAAAACTACAGTACATTGCTCCTGGAAACCCATGTAACTGAACAGAACCAGTTTACGTAGTGCTGGAAAGTACATTTTATCAGACCACGGATCTAAGACGATTAAATTGTAAATTGCAAAAAAGTGAAATATCGCAATATTTCATATGTAGGCACCTGCAACAAGTAAACCTTGCTATCTAAGACAACTTCTGCCCGACAGTTTTAGAATTGATTGAACCGATTCAGAGCGGACGAACCGTTGTGCAGATTCCATGACGAAAGTACTTACCCTTAAGGAAAAGTATTGAGACAGACGACACAAGATAATACTCCATATGAAAAAGATCTGCAGGCCTGAACGTATTGACAAAAACAGCTGACTTAGACTATAACATATAAATGCAATTGTTGAAAGCCAACCACTCCAGTAGAGTAGTATAAACCTGTACTATGTGGTTTTACATAAATTATATACTTTCAGATATATAAACACAGTAAAGGCATTGCACAGCAGTTTTATAGCTCAGATGTAGGATGGAGTCACACAATTTTGTTGCAAAAATGTTTATTGATGGGTTTGGGGTTGACACAAGCAATGAGATTGGCATCCAGCATCTTGGTTAGCTGACCAGGTTGTTGGGGATAATTTTTCTTAACTCATTGATTAATCCAATGTTATTAAAGCAGGAATTTTGAAGTATATCCCATAAACAACAAGCTGGTAAACAGCTCACATCAGAGGAGATTAAATCACTTTTAATCACTAATGTAATCAGCCCCTCTAGTTATATGATATTAGAATTTCGGCTGTTCTTGAAAGGGACATATGATATGGAGTCCACTCACCACACAACATAAATACGCTCTAAACTGGGTATTCTTATTACTGCATTTTAATCTAGGTTTTGGACTTCACAGCCTTTTACAAGAATGCTCTTGATCTTGATCATGATTTTTGAGCTTCCATAAAAAGAACCCACCTACTGTTACCACCTTAATCCATAACTCCTAAGGAACATATTGAGTCAAGATCTTAATTTTATAAGGTGCTTTGAAAAATGTTTTGATTTACATTGTGAGACTCTGTGAGACTTTAAAGAAAAGTGGTATACCTTTATAATCCATGGGAAATGGCAAATGGGAAAAATCTAAATTTACAACTATATAATATATTGGTCAAATATAAAGGATAAAATTAGACTGGGGACAGTGGCCACTGTTGAGCAACA
This sequence comes from Megalops atlanticus, assembly GCA_019176425.1. NCBI lineage: Eukaryota > Metazoa > Chordata > Actinopteri > Elopiformes > Megalopidae > Megalops > Megalops atlanticus. The sequence goes on along the minus strand of CM032898.1, from coordinate 18,626,149 downwards.
AATAGGGAGGTAGAGAATGTTTTTCACAATTAACAGGCCTGGCAATTTACTGAGGCTCACCCATTTGCACCTACGTGAATAGCTTTTTACATGATTATGTGTACCTTACCTTTGCGCACTACACATATAAACAAATAATGAAATACATTTAGTCACAGCAAAATGGTTTTAGAAAAAACAGACGCTCATCTCTTTGTTATAATTACAACAGTTTAATGTACTGTAATGCAACAAAATCAGAAACAGTTCAGGAATGATGCTGAAGGGTGATCTGCAAGTGATGCAATCCAGTTATAACAGGTCTGGATCAGTTCTCAGTTTAAGTGTTCAGTTTTATCCTCTCTATTTCTCATTCAGAGGCTGCCACTGATTGGAGGTAAGACAAAACCATCACAATGACAATTCCCAGTGGTCACAAAGTTTTAGAACTACTCTGGGTGGATGTTCGGTGGTGAGTCAGCAGAATGTCAGAGACTGAGCTGCTGCCAGTCTGGAAGCAGAGGAAATTTTCTTGCCTCTCTTGTGACCTACTTCATTTACTAATTCTGTGAAGCTAATGAGCCATTTACTCCCCTGTTTGCCCTTAACCAGGTCTTCAGTTGTTTTATTCCCCCACCCATCTTGGGAACACACAAGCCACAATTACACAAGCGTGAAGCACCATCCATGCACACAAACAAAGCACCCTCCAGGCAACTTATGTAGCAGGTGCTGGTGGTGCTCCCTGGAGATCTGTCTCAGAGATAGACAGCCTCCATTCTATCGGATAATCGTCCTGCCTGGAGCGGTTTTCCTATAGTGAACACTGATGCTCCACTATACAAGAACATATTCTCGGTGCCCCGAGGACAAAGCTGATTATGTCTTTAAACGAGTTGTTAGTTGTTTTGAGTGTGTACTATCCAGGTCAATTACCGGGCGTTGACATTAATCGCCACCTCCTGCCACACTCCCTGTAATACCAACGTGTCACGCACAGGCTCTAGTTTCCCAATGTTTATGCCCGCTCCCAGGCCTGTTTCCTGCCTTCGGCTGCGAGTTCTGTCAGGATTCATCTCCCGTCACTTCTCCAGGAAAACCCGTGAAGACCTGGTTGTGATCGCATTGTCAGTCCACGTTTGGCGTTTCTCATTATGTGGCCTGACAGTGCCACGAAGGGACAAGGGGCATCCAGTGAGATCTGTGCGCACTGACACCAGTTCAGCATATGGCTGTCACCAGATGCACAGAAGGCTGATTTACCAAGGGACACCAGTGTCCTGAAATCTGTCCTAAGATGAAAGCTGTAAAGAAAGAATGAGACTGCTGCAGTGGGTTTAGAATAGACGCTGTGCTTTCCTGCCTTTAGCTCTAGCGGTTTGGGCTATTTATATTACTGTCCTATCGATGGATCTTAAATGACATGAGCACGTGGCTGTGCCCTCGGATTTCCTGCAGAAACTGTTTGTTGGATTTGCCATAATGTAGAAAATGTAAGCTGTATACCACTAAAGTACAGGTTAAATGATTACCTGCTTGAGACTAGCATATGTGTGTACTACATTATGTTCTTTCTCATTATCGGAACAAGATATCGTATTCAGAGTGAGTTCCATTTCGGTATGCTCATTTAGTGTACTAGCCTCTGATTGGCCAGAAGTGTTGCTGACTGGGATTAGTCCAGCTAACTGGGCAGAGACTTAGACTTTCTGTACTCAATGCGCAGTGCTGATGTCCTTTCAGATACTGAAATTTGTTTGCTAGCCAGCTTGCTAGTGCATAACTTTAATTACCCATATGCTGCAAGGCTAATGCTGCAGCACCAGTTTGGCTTGAATGCAGTAAGCCAGACTATAGCATTCCAAGCATTTTCTATTACACTTATATTAAGTTCCTTGAAATTTGACAATACCATTCAGGTGGATTTTCACCTGTAGTACGCTTTAGTGTTTTGTGAGTTGGGCAGCATGAGTTAACATTAACTACATATACACTAAAATCTAAGGTCATATATAGATTCTGGACCAAGTTTGCAAACTGCTAAGAGTCTAAGGTGCTAACAGGTCTAACAGTTGCTTTGAGCAGTTAAAATTCAATTCCTAAATTGTAATATGTATGTCTGTAGTAATGGACCTGTTTTAGTTAGCACCGAAGAATACAGGATTTGTTGGTTATGTTTCAGCTGGCCAGATTTACATGTTCTTTTCATCCACATGTATTTTTAAAGTAGAACAAGCACCCATGAAAGCAAAATTCCTAGTGTCAAGTTTAGAACACTAGTCATTTGTGTGCTGAAAAAAATGAATCCAAATGTCAGGTTTAATGGTAACACCTTGTTTTTCTTTCGGGTTTGTTGTCTTCCCCCAGGGATGTTTTTGAGAAATGTAGAGTGTTGTCATGCATGAGGATGTATTGTCTGAGAAAATGATCGGGTAGCATTTGCAGTGACTCTGTCCTATGATAAAACGAAAATGTCAAGGGAAAGCAGGATCTACATCTCGTTTTGACTCCATTCTTTAAATTGAGAGGGCTCGGGCGATTTCTGAGAGTTAGTATCTCCTTATTGCAAGTATATTGTGCTGTTGGCTTTAGTTTCAAGAAAAAGCAAGACAATCCATCAGTGAAAAGAGATGTTTCCTGTTTCTCTCTAGTCTTTGAAAAAGATTATCTCAATACAGCCAGGCGGTCAAGATGCTCAGCTTTAATGAAGACTGTATTTATGCCAGTGATGTACTGTATATATACATTACAAAAGCTAGACGTTTGTAGTTTCTGTAGCATACTGGATATAGCAGGAAGCTCTAGTGAGAGGGGGGTGAATTGTGAAGGAGTATGCAGGCAGGGGGTTATTTATTCATAGATTCATGCAAATATTAAATATGTTTCCATTGCTACAAGGCCTCTTTAATCAGCTTTCTAAGTCCCGCTCTTGAGTCTCAGTGGGTGGGCATACAGTAGATGCCCATTGTTTCTGAGCAGCTGTCACACAGAGACATATTACATTAGATTTGCTTAGCAGACACTCTTATCCAGAACTACTTACAGAGTTTATGTGTCACCCATTTGTATATTTATATATTTAATGAGTGAAGTTGATTTGCCCTAGACTACAACACCAGTGTTCCTAGCCCAGTTGGACAATTGAACCAGCAAGAAATATGTTTTTCATTTTTGTCACAGTTACTGTAATCTTAACACAATATACTTTGTACTTCACTTTATCCAAGGGTTTCATTTTTTTTTTATTTCCAGTGACTCCCCAACTCATAATGTTACAGAAGAAAAGAAATTATGAAGTAATTCACTCGTGGTTTAAGTACTGACTCAGTGTAAAGGACAAAGCACATTGTGCTCTGAATAAATACTGTGTGGTCTCCACTTTTTATTATGTCAGATAATAGGAGAAGTGGGAGTTGGAGTAGGAAAAAAGTTCTGAATCATTGTGCTTTTGCTTTAGGTAAGAAGGTAAGAGACTTCAGAATGATCAATGTACAAAATTAGCCATCTCAGGTCCACACTGAGGAAGTAACAGACCTGATAAATATGTTTAGGCTTGAGGTTCATCATGAAGACATTGGTACAGAGTGTAGGAACTTGAGGAGGTCCAGAACTGCATACTGCATGTGCATCCGCTGTAGTGGTTACCATGTTGATTAAATCACATCTTAAACGAGAGTTCAAACAGTTGTATGAATGAATAACATAAACATGTAAAGCTATGTGAGATGTATGCGAGTAGATCATCTGCTGAGCAATTGTAATGTAATATAATGTTTTCAGAACATACAGTCATAAAATAAATCATAAGAACAGGCTGCTTAGCCCAGCTAGGCTCATCATTTTGTCAAAAGTTGAGACTCTAGAGTGACCTCAAGGACTGTGTCAAACCTGGGACTTCTAAGGGTCTCTGTATCCACAGCAAATCAGAATACACTGTTCTATGCAATTTTAACTCTCTGAGAGGATAATATACCTTGCAGCATTAGTGTGTAATTTGCTGTTAAAAGTTACAATATTAAAATTAGCTCACATAAATTTGAAAACCCTGGATGTGGAGGAGGTAGCTCACTTAGAGGCAACTTTGTTGTGGTCATGTGGCTCCAGTGGTTTTTCTACATCAGTGCTGCAAATTCTGTTAGGATCAGTCAAGGCATGAACTGCCTCCAGTAGGGGAAGTGTCATATTGCATTGTCAAAACAACAACTTGCAGTAATTTTGCCCCAAGGCACAATTCTGTTTTACAGTTGAGTCCAGCAAGATGAGGAATCTTACTCTCAAGGTGCTCAACCAGTCAGTAACAGTCACAACTGAAGTAATCCTGGGTTTTACCTAGGAATGCAATCATTCTGTAGCTCACTCAGTACAGTGCACACAGTTTCACTCCCTAACTACATAGCTAACTTACCTTCAAGCTGTTTAGTGTAATGCCCAGACAGAGAAACCTAGTTTACATTTCAAACTAAGTTGGGTGGCTTGGATCATCCACAATGGAACAAAGAAAGAACAAGAAAACCTTTTGTTTAGATGCCGTGGTAACTAGCTGTATGGAAAAGAACCAGTAATTCCAATGAAGTGGCTAAAATCAGAAGCAACAATATGTGCACTAAGGCCTGAGCAAACACCAAGCAAACAAAAACTACCATTAGCCTTGTTTGCTGATTGGCAAGGCATATTTATAGTCAGATAAATAGATAGTGTACTAACAAGGTAAAGTAGGTAAATTGCTAATTCGTCTCTGACCTAGCTGGGATTTAAGATTTGCTCTAGAGCAAATGGTTTACATCATTGAGATAAGAGCAGTGACTTAATATTTGGCTTAGAATCTTAGGATGAAACTCCAAATATTGTTATTTATCATCAAAGGTGATTGAAATTAATACCTGTGTACATTTTTCTAATTTTTTTCACAAGAGAGACACAAAATATATGCCAATGGCAAGATATTCTTATTGATTACTGCTGTTCTTTTAAAAGTAACTTTAATTAACCAAAGGGTCACTGGGAACAGTATGGCTATCTAAATTCTTTAGATAAAAATGTAGAAGAGGCCACACTACCAGGGACAGCACCTCTCATAAACTGCTTAGGACAAGGGTGACACTATGAACTGAAGAAATCTTGTGAGCAAAGTCTGAAAGAATTTCTCTGTGCAGAAACTTTTCACAAGTCTTCACATTTTCCAGCCTAGACTTTGATGTAGATTTATGGCTGAAGTTTCCTGTTTTTTTTCTCCAAAATTGGAATGGAAATTGCTAATGCACCCCATTTATAATGTGAGGAGATGGATTGAGGATGTCAGCAAATCTGACAATTAAGATTGCAATAAATCACTTCATGTATTTGGAACTTTTTTTATTTACTTAGTTTTAATCAATAAACATCAAAATGATTCATAACAGCACCTTAACCACACAGGCTTTTTGCCCATGCATTTCATTCTTGATTTGTGTGAGGCCACACTTCCACCACACATACATTAATAGTTTTTGAAATTGACTAACTGGTTTCTTTTCTCCCCTTCATTAGATTAACAGAATCATTGTTCTTCAGAAATGGATGCATCTCCAGTGACCTGATTTGTCACTGTGTAGAAAACCCCCCAGACAGATTCTGAGTGCTTTGTACTGGAGCACTCCAAGGCAAGACGTTAAATAAGATGTCAGAAAAGTGACATTTTTCTAAGATAATGGCGCTCTTCCTTTCTCATTTTATGGCTTAAGAGCCTGAATGAGTACATTTAGCTAACTGTCACAGCACATTTTTTACAGAAACGATTGTGGTGCATAACATGTATGTGAAGCAAGTGAAGCAGTATCTCATGTCATTGTCCCATTTTGCTGTTGTGGGAAGTCATAAGTGGTATCTATTCTCAGCATCTTGCAGTGTTACACATGCAACTGCTTATGCCAGTATCACCATCATATGAGGAAAGAACCATAACTCTTTAGCAGAATTGGGGTCAATTCCTTTCCAATTCAGCCAATTTGAACTGAAATTCTGTTCATGAACTGAAAAATTTACATTGAAGATTATGACTGGCTTTCAATTTATGAATTGACCCCAACTCCCCAACTTCAATAAATTGACCCCATATTCAATTGAATTGACCCCAACTCTGCTCTTTATGTTGTTATGCTATAATGAGGAAAGATTTAGAGTATGACAACTTGATATTTCTTGCAGTGATTTCTTGATTTGACTGAAGTCAGGAATATTCAGGTCTAGTCCAGGAGAGCTGCAGTCCTGAAGTTTTGCACCTCACCTTCAGCAAATTATTTTTAGAGGTTGAAACAGCAAAGTGGGAAGTGATTCTGTTCCTTTCATTAAGGCAGCGACAGGCTGGATCAAGTGCTGAAGTATTCAATTGCAACAAACCCATCCTGGGCTTCTTGAGTTGATAGCATGGTGTAGGGAAAGGAAGTGGCTGTTTGAAATGACTGTGTGACCCATGGAAATATTGTATTGTGTCACATTTTTGGTATCATATAGGACAGATGTTCGGTGTACAGAAAGAACACTCTAAGAGGATGATGCATTTGTATAAAGATGCAGGAACTTGTGGACTACATATTGGCTCTGGAAATGAAAGTGTTTCAGAAATGATGTGGAAATCTAGGTGTTTTGATTGGCTCCTCTCAGTGAATGACTGGCAACATACTGTTAGCCATCTCTACCTATTTTGATGTTCATGAAGCCTTAACTCTTCCTGTAGGAGATTTATGCACAATATTAAGGAGCACTTTTATTAAGCAGGGCTTGCTGAATATTACCATTACATTACTGTGGTGCAGCATATTGTTCGGAGTAGTGGATTCAATCAAAACCACCAAGTTGCCTTAAGGTAAAGTAATATCGAATAATAAAACTGTCCAAGATTAATATGGCACTGTATTACAGTAATACATGTAACTCCATGATTGCTGCCAAACCAAGGTCTTAGTCAGGTGGGGAACTGGGGTTTTTTATTGATTGAATAACACTTCCTATTTTTTATTGAAACCATGTAATCAGAGGCATCCTACTGGGCCTGTCCCAGATCCTGTGTGTCACAGGCATCAACCGCTTAACTGAAAGTCTGGAAACCTGTACTGTGGCTGTGGTCCTTGCAAAGTCAACTCTTTTCTCAGGCGTGATAACAGGAGTATAGTACAGTGGGAATTAACTTGTTCATAGACATACTTGGCAGCTCTGTTGGAGTTGTCACCTGTGCAAGGAATGACTGGTTTTGATCACCAGCATGCCTTACGGCTGGCTATCAGTGGTCAGCATGTAAAGTGAAGGTTAAGTCCATGTCTACTGGTCACTGACTCTGCTTTCTCTCTCTCTCTCGCTCTCCTCACCCCCTCCCTGACCCCACAGACCGCAAGTTCATCATCGCCAACGCGCGGGTGGAGAACTGCGCCATCATCTTCTGCAATGACGGCTTCTGCGGGATGTGCGGCTACACGCGGGCCGAGGTCATGCAGAAACCCTGCACCTGCAACTTCCTGTACGGCCCACGCACCAAGCGGCTGGCCGTGGTCCAGATGGCCCAGGCGCTGCTGGGCTCAGAGGAGAGGAAGGTGGAGATCTCCCTCTACAGGAAAGACGGTAGGACTGCAGCCTGCTAGCCGGCGCAAGCTTTGCCTGTGAAGGAAATTCTTAAAGCTTTCTGTGAGACTTGAATCTCTTTGTGAATTAGAGGTTTACATGTGGCTATTGCAGTGTACGTGGGAGTCAGTCTTATTTGGAGAAATCAGAAGTATGTACGAATTTTTTTCTGCTAAATTCAGAGGGTGAAACAGCACTAGTTGTTCCTTTTTTATGGTCATTCGCTGTCAAATTTCACTGAATGTGATTTGATAAAGAAATGAACAATGGTGCTGAGCTAATTCTAGAATGTATTGTTTTGCTATATGCTTACTCTACAGAAATCTGGCGTTGGACAAGAAAGATTCCTACTGCAGGTATCTGCAGAATACAATAACAGGACTCTCAAAGACAGGGCCAGTGCCAGACAGAGCAGGCTTTCCACAGTAGAGTACAGTCCAACTGTGCTCAACCAAGCAGATATTCCACTGTTTATACTGAGAGATACCTCTTCCATGTTGGATATTTACAGAAATCCTTTGCAGGGGCAGACTGGTTGGAAAGTGCTTAAATCATGCAGATATGATGTCAAAACGCTGGACAGGAACATTTGTTTTAGGATTATGGTCCAAGATAGCGGAATTTATAAGTCCGTAAAAGCTGTCCAATGAAGGACACCTAGGAGTGTGTAAAATTATGCATTCCTCCTTTAACTTGTGTAGTGGAATGTTGGTGCTGATTCACTCTAGATCTCTCAGGCTATTAGCACAGATGTTAACTCATTACCAGATATTCAGCTCCAGTTTTCCTTCTGTCCCCTGTCTTTGAGGTTCTGCTTGGTAACAGGAGTCTTCAATGCTGTTTACCTCCCTATGTGTTCCTATAGATATTCTGTTTTAAACTGTTCCCCTTCAAGAATGTTCATAAAAAGCGAAAAAAAAATCTGAATACTTACAGTTCCCGCAGTGGCAATGGTGGATTTGATGTTGTGTGCACTGGTTTGCTATCTGGTCTGTGTATGAAGAATCTATGCCATTAACTTGGTAGTGGAATGTTAGCCCCTGTGCACTCAAGATTCGCCCATCCATTAGCTCGTATTATGGAATGTTAGTTGCTGTACACTCATAATCCCTCTAACCTCTTCTGTAACAGTATTGGAATGTTTAAACAAGGAAATCTTCCACCTTAGATTACTGGGCTAAAGGGCCTTGGAATTACAGAGCACTGTCTCTCTCATCCTCTCTTCTGTATGCAAGTGCAGTGATCTCTCAACTGCTATAGCTGCAGTGCTAGTGCTATAGCATTAGCCTTCAGAAATGATGAAATAAACTCCTCTTGAGTTCAGTGGACCGTTCTCCATTGAGCTCCCAGTTGTGAGTTTCTTTGGGATGAAGTGACAGGATAATGGATTCTTACAGGATGAGTTCTTGTAAGGCTGGTTGAAGCCTTGTTCATTCATTTCTCTGTGTGCTGTCCTGATCTCCCTCTTTACAAAAGGCTTTTTGCAAACAATGGAATGACTTGGAATAACAGAACCTAGAGGAAGTTTCTCGAAGGTGTGTGTGTGTGTGTGTGTGTGTGTGTGTGTGTGTGTGTGTGTGTGTGTGTGTGTATGTTCCTGAAGATTAATCCTCAGCTTGTTCTACTCCAATGTGGAGATTCATTTAGAATGGGAAAGCAGACATGTTAAATTAATTCTGTCTGTGCCTATTAAACTAAAGATAAATGACTAACAATATTGTGCTATGGGTAATTAATAAGATCTCATTAGCTGACTTTGAGTCTGATTAGTATTTTTTAGAAACTGCAAATTATTCACACAATTCTTCATCTCCTGTGCTCTCTCTGACTCTCTGACACCTGTCTATGTGCTGGTGTGACCACACATATGAAGAACCCTTAGAGATTCGCCAGTGACCAATCAGATCTGGTCATTTCTGTCTATGAAAGCGGGAAGCAGCATTAGAAACGATAGTGTTTCTTGTTGACCAACTGAACAATATAGTGGCTGAGTTACAGCTCAGCTGACTGAGTGAGAGAGTGAGTGGTCTCTTTGACAGTCAACAGCTACTCCTTATTTTTACTTGGTTATTTATCAATACATTTAGCTATTTATTTTTCCGGTACTTCCAGTTGCAAAATTTGACTGACTTCCCCCCAGACTTGCAATGTGGCCTACATTGTAATGTCTTTTGGTCCTCTCTCTCATCTAGTGTAATTTCTCTTGCAATTCCTCCCAACCCCCTGGAAAGACAATAAAGTTTTCAGTTATTCATTCTGTGTGTTGTTCATTCATTAGAACGAAAGTTTGATAATGATAGCAGGCCATTCAGTCCAGCTAGGCTTGATGTTTTGCTTATGGAATAAAGTGTGTCTAGGACTGTGTCAGGTCTGGTCTTGAACACACTAAGCCTCCTCTGTGTGAATACTGTGGTTGTACTGAGATTTTTTACCATGCAGTAATAGTCCTCTGAAGAAAAAAAAGTCCTAGTATTGTCAGGTACGGACAAGGACTCAGCCGCAGACCACAGAGCTTTGATCCCGAACGGGGTTTATTAACGGAAGGCAAGATCGTAACCAGAAACAGGCAGGGTCGATACTAGGAAGACAGTCCGTAGGGGCAAAACCAGAGTCAGGAACAGGTGCAGGCAGGGTTGAAAACCAGACGGGCAGATCTCGGGCAAACAGGACAAAGCGGCAGGCAAGAATCAGGTCGGGGCACAAGCGAAAGTCAGAATACACGGAAAAACAAGAAAGCAGAAAACAAGATGCGGGAACGAGACAGGTAAAACACACTGTAACGAACTAGCAACGAGACAGGAACAGGCAGGTCATTATAAAGGGCAGAGCAGATGAGGCGATGGGGAACAGGTGAGCTAGCAGGCAGGTGGTGGCGATGCAGTAACGAGGCAGGCGGGGACCGGGCGGGGAACGGGGCAGGGCTAGAACACAAGGAAAACAAAAGCTCATGGACAGGGGAAGAACACAAACACACAGCTAGGGGGCGGAGTACTGACAAGTATATGAAATTTTCCTTGAAATTTTGTCCACCTATATCCTCAAGTTCTGCCATGAATGAAATAATTAATTTTTTAGAACCAAAAAATACAGTTTCAAACTCAACTAAAAAGATTAAATTTCTTACGTCCCTCATTATATCTTTTATATTTGGTACTTAGAACCAGTCTTGCTGCCCTTCTCAGTACTTTCTGAAGAGCATCTGTGTCCTTATAGTACAGAAGCCAGAGTTGGACACAATACTGTTATGTAATTTAATTAAGGAAGAGATTACAGATACTCTAAACCAAAGAGGAGGGAACACAAACAATTGGATAAAAATCCTTATGCAGCCATGACTTCCAGCCATTTTAATCCATTTTGGAGTAACCCCCTTAATTCATATTGATTTTTCTTTCATAATTAGCTGTTTATGCTGTACATTAAAGCCTTTTGAACACACGTATTATATCAGGAGATCAGTTTCAGTGGACAGATATTGTATTTCTCTTTAAGAATTCATGGAGATTTGAGAAATACATATTAAATATCATTTATGATGCTACTTTATTTTAACTTTAACCTAACACATGATAGAATCCAAAACTTTCTTACATGTTGGTATTAAACTGCCTTGATACTAGTCATCAAGAATTTCTTGATGTCCTAAAACTTACGTGCAGACTTTTGTGAATAGTCTGTGAGTAATCTACCCTAGTTCTTTAAGTATGGGGATTTAAGATTAGGCATATACAGTCAGAGCCTGCTGAATTATTTGTCCCAGGTTTTGTCAGTTTTCTGGTACTCTCCCTTTTGCAGCCCTCAAACAGCACAAGGTCTCTCCTTGTGAAATAGCACAATTGGAATTTTGACTTTAGTTGTAAGTCCGACAGCAAGCGTGAGCACAGTGGCAAGTAAGTAGTTTCGGTCACCACTGTGTTGTTTTGCAAACGTTCAGACCACGAGCTCTCAAGTGTGATTTATTTAGTCCCCCCAACCCCCCAAAAGCAAGCATAGTGGCACCCTGAACACTCATCCATGTCTATAAACCTGTTAAGGCCTAGCTTTGTGAGTTTCCCCTATGCAGTTACACAAACAGTAAATCATAGCAAATATACAAAGGTGTACAATTCTAGCAGAGATGGCTTGAGAGAGTTATAGCTGAAAATGAACATTTCATCATAGGATAGGATATTTGTTTAGATAGGACATATATCACTCAAATCCACTGTTCCTCAGATGAGCTAATATTTTTGTTTGTGCATCTCCAGAACAAAATATTTTGCCATTAGAGGCAGGGTCATTGAACAGTGCCTGCGGTATTACAGAGAATTATGGTTATGCTGTATGATAAATAAGGGTTATGCTATGCAGTGACAGACGAGATGCTGTTTGTACATGAACTTTTTTATGTCTTAGACCCCTCATTCCCCATCTGCTCTTACTGTCATGGCTGCCAGCGATAGTATCAGTTCATTACTCAAGTCCTGCCTTAGTAATGACCTTGTTCAACCGCCTATTATTCCATGCCATTTACCTTAATGGCATATTGGTTTTATACCTCCTTGAAACTATAAAAGACTGTAAGTCGTGATCACTTGAGGAACGGTTAGTCACCAGGCAGCACGACTCCCTGAGCTGATCCCCCAGATTGCTGATCCTTGCGTAAGGCTGTGGCCTGATTGGTCCTGAGAGTATTTAAAAAAAAAACATCTCACCTGGTGTGGGAACACCGGTAGGGAAAGTGCGGAGTAAAAACACTCATGCACACACACACAACACAGACACACAGACACACACACACACACATAAAGAAATGTACACAAATATAGGCAAGCATGCACACATGTACACACACCAACACCCTGCTGTAGGATAGTCTGGGTGTCAGCAGTTTGGTATCCATGGAGTGGCCATGTGTCCTGCGGCAAAAGGCCATTTCAAAACTTGAAACTAATTTGATGTCTGATTCTGCAAAGCAAGGATGCAGGCAGAGCATGTACCTTGAGTGATCTAGAATAACCCTCTCACTAACCGCTCAGACTCAGATGTGGGGTTAGCTGTAAAACACAGTGTGATGTTAAGCAGAGGGACGGAACTCATTGTGTTTGATGTAAACTGTTGAAAACACAGAGGTTCTCCTTCCTTTCCTGGCAATCTGTCTTAGCAGAATAAACCTCATTGCTTGTGTATGTGTGTGTGTGTACAGTGTGTGTGTGTGTGTGCCTGTGTGTGTGTGTGTGTGTGTGTGTGTGTGTGTGTGTGTGTGTGTGTGTGTGTAAATAGGAGGAAAACTGGAGTGACAGTAAAGAGGGGAAAAATAGAGGGAACCAGAAAGAGAGACAGACTGATTGAGTGAATGAGTGAATAACTGAATAAGTAAGTAAAAAATTAAAAAGAGATTGAGTGAGTACATGAGTGAGTGAGTGCATTAATGATTGAGTAAATGAGTGAATGAGCACCTGTGTGTGTGTGTGTGTGTGTGTGTGTGTGTGTGTGTGTGTGTGTGTGTGTGTATGCAAAGAATCCCCCTGGATCCAGTCCCAGCTCTCTGCACTGTGTCACTAAGAGCCACTGTGACAGCTCCCATGGATCCTCCAGACTTGCCTTCCAACCTGGAGAGAGGAGCTGGCCAGGGCTGACTTTACAGCATGCCTTTCATTTGCTAAGCAGATGCCCTTATCTTATGAAATATTCATTGGAGTGATGTGGTTGAGTTCCTGGGATTCCAGATTTCTGCCCACCAGTCACAGCTTGCCTGACCACAGTGCTGCACTGTTCTTAGAGTGGAGTTGAAATAATAGAGTAATAGAGTACAAATTGTGTACAAATATTAACAAATATATAACTTTGTACGAATTTATGAGTATGAGTATCTGAGTTTTGACTTTGGGTATTTGGTCTCAGTACAAGCATGCACGGTTTGTCTCACAGGTAGAATTATTGCATGCCATTAAACAACATTACAGTGGATGCAATGTGAACATGTAAACATTGCCTAAACACAGGTGTAATCACTGCCTATATACAGGTGTAATCACTGTCTAAATACACATGTAATCACTTCATAAATACAGGTGTAATCACAGCTCAAATACAGGTGTAATCACTGCATAAATACAGGTGTAATCACTGTCTAATACCGATGTAATTACTTGGCCAGAGTCTCTGAGAAAATGAGGCTGTTGTCTCCTTGTGAGGAGAGAGCCTGTTAAAAGCTTCACAGCAGCAGCCGAGCCTGAGTGTCAGGGCTGATTGGAGGATCTCGGTGACAGACAGGAGTCTGCCAACCTTTGCTTTCCAGGCCTGCAGAGAGGTATAACTCGCTGGAGAGTTGTGATTGGCTGGAATATTTTTAGGCTTGGATGGTTCAGGCAGGCTACAGTGACCTTGGAAGGGCAAGGACCAGGGGAAGCAACACTGAGGCGGCTGGATCCTACCCAGGATCCTAGTATGTCAGAGACACCAGGAAATTGCTTCATCCCTTTGGTTTCACAGTTAACATTTACTTAATGGTGGTTGCACTTTTTTATTTGTGCAAATGCAAAAATGAGCCATTCTACAACCTCATATTATGGAGCAATATAGTAGAGATAATCTAATGAATATAGTGTTGGATGAATTCCTCCATCATGCAAATACCAATGGAGATGTCCCAAATCCTCCTAATGGTACAACTGTTCCCCCGTAGAGGTGCCCAAATAAACCACACTGCATGGAAAACATACTCACAGACAAGTCTTATGAATGCTTTGCACTGTATATGACTGTATCTCAAGTAATGACCTGAGTATTCAGCTCTTCAATTAAACAGGGGTCCTTGGGTCAAACAACATGTTTCTTTTTCATTGAAGTAATTTACATTAGTCAGATAAACCCTAAGCAAATGCACATGGAGCATTAAGAACCACTAACCCCTCTTTCTTCATCCTTAATTAGAAAAACAGGAATGATGCAGGGAAAGAAATGGCCTTTGAGCAGATCTCTCCTGTAGTGCAGTAGAATTGTTAGTGTTTTATTGTTATGTATAGGCAAATTAAGGGAAGAATAGGATGAATGTGAGTCATTGGTCTGACATTCATGGTGGAAATCAATGAAAATGTATAACAATACAGTAGAATTCATTAATAGTGTTTTCAGTCCCACACACAGCGCATGTGGCGAAAGACATGTTTCTCCCAGATTGATTGTTCTGTGCACTGGGAAAGTGCAAACACAAACAAAATTAGTTTAGCCACTGATAAATGGCAGACTGCAGGCCATTTCTTTCTGCAGACTCAAGCCAGAGAAACTTTCTACTTTGAGAAAAAAGCTCTACTTCTTGCTTTGCTTGAGTTCTGTGTTTTCTGTCTCTAACTTGCTTATACATCTTGCCTGCAGTCAAAGTGTGGAACAAAATGTCATTATCACTTGCAATTTTCAGTCTACTTGTATTGCTGCTTAAAAAATCCTTCCACTGATAGGAAGGCAAACAATACATAGGTCTGATGCACTAATTACTGCAGCAATGGTGAGTTTGGGAAAGGCCTGCTCAACTACAATGCACTGGAATTACGAAATATGCAGAAAGGCTTTAATTCATTTTCAGAACTGACTGTAAGTATCCTATGGTATAAATTTCTATGTGATAGTTTACCTGTGTTAATCGCTCATGTGAAGACCTCTGCCATGTATTGGTATAATGTGAAGGCCCTGTCCAGCGCTCTGTGCAGACTGGATTGGTCATGGGTGGAGTGAATGTGTCACTCAGGAGCCGTGTATGCGGTTAGCTGGAGTGAGGCCTGTCATAGACTGAGGTGCTCAGAACAGGGGTAAAATGTAATACAGCTGCAAGAAGGTTTATCTCTTCAATCACTCCCTCAAGGTTTCTCTATAGCAGTAAGACATCAAGGTTAATATACCTCTACCTTCTACTTTTCCTTGGGTTCCTTTTGAAATTCTTCTTTCTTCCAGAAAACTTGAGGCTCGTTTCGAGGCTCAGACAGTCCTGCATGTTAAATGACAGCAGTGATGTGCACCATTAATAACGTGCTTTCTGCAGAACAGCCCAAGGGGTCCTTTAAAGGGGCCATTGGTTTTACGGTAAGACATTGTCAGTGTGTGGGAGCTACAGAGAAACTGCATAATCCTGCCTCAAATTAATCACCATGGTGACATTTACCTAATACGTTTGGGAGGGCCGGCATTGTGTAGCAGAGAATAAGAGCACAGCATTGTCATCATCATTATCTATTCTTCTTCTTCACTGCTGTGGTGCTATGGATGGATTCATCCCTCACTCTAATCCAGAGCTTCTGGATAGTAGAGGAAAAAATACATGTGCTAAATAAAATTGTGATAGTTTGGGTTCCACACAGAGATGAGAACACTGTGTACAATAGATATTTAATGAGCATTGAGCAAGGATACAAGGGATGTTTTTTTTTCCCAGCAGGCAGTGCATACGGCTGTTTCCAGCTGTGGTTTAGAATGATAGGGTTCCTTTTTACATTCTTCTCACGTCTGTCTACTATTTATCATATGCTAAACAGCTACACTACCTTTTCAGGTGTATTAAAAGCATACGTCAACATAATGCAATACAAAAACAATCCAAGATATGGCACAATAGGTTATTATGTCTGTACATATATCATAATATACTGTGCAGACGTAGCAGGTACCAGGTGTGATATTACACATTACATATACATGTGATATTACATATCATAATATACTGTATATATCATATGGGACTTGAAAGGCTTGATGCTTGATATCGCAAACCTCCACTTTTCTGCATATAGAAGGAACTCTTTAATTCTGTCTTCATTCAGTGGTGATGGGAGCGGACTGTCCCGAGTGTGTGATCGGATAAGGTACCGCGCACACGGCTGACTCAGCCTGATGTCTCTGTACAGTGATGAATGGGGGCCGGAATGAGTTGAGCAATGATTCGGTGAGCGGTGGCGTTCCCCTCAGGAGAGTGGCGCCGCCGCTGTCTGCATGGATGGACTCATTTATGAAGCGGGATGGATGTACCTCTCAGCTTGCGAAATCGTGCCAAAATGCTGCCAACAGTGCCGGTGATGGACGGGTGCAGGTTATGGATGGATGAATCCAGAGTTTTGACTTGATGGGTGCGTCAGACTTCAGCAAGCACGATTCCTTTCTTTGGGCAGTTTCCATTTGTCAGCTGGTGTGTATGTTGTAGGTAAATGTTCCTGAGTTTGTGGTGTTAGCTGATATCACACAGTGGTCTAAGATGTTGTACACTCAAATGAGGTATATCATACAGAGACCTGAAATGTTATACATGAGGTCTATTATATAGAGGCTCTGAGATGTTGTATATTAATATGAGGTATACCATACGGAGGCTCTGAGATGTTATACATCTATGTGTGGAAGAGTATATAATACATAGATTTAAGATTATACACTCATATGAGGTGTATTATATGAGCTCTGAGATGTTATACCTGTACATTTATATGAAGCCATTTATATGGAGGCCTAAGATGTTATACATTTACGAGCTGTATCATACAGAAGCTCTGAGATGTTATGCATTCATACGAGATGTACAGTATGGAGGACTGAGATGTTATACATTCATACGAGATGTACAATATGGAGGACTGAGATGTTATACATTTATGAGCTGTATCATACAGAAGCTCTGAGATGTTATGCATTCACATGAGATGTACAATGTGGAGGACTGAGATGTTATACATTAATGAGGCCTGATGTATCAAACTCAAGTGCGTCCCTCAGATGAAGTTCCCGTTTCCCAGTTGTGTGAGTGTGACACCGCGGGAAGCGTGTGCCGAGCCCCGTCTCCGTCCGGACGAGCGCGTATCTCCCGCGGTTCGCGGGTAATTGCCTCTTCCATTTAAGCGTGTCCTCCCGCAGGCCCCTTGAAGGATTTCCGTGTCGGAGAGAAACCACAGCGCTCCTCTTCTGCTCATTATTTTTCCTGAAGATTTTCTCTCTCTGTTCGCCCCCCCCCCTTCTCTCTCTCTGTTCCCCCCCCCCCCATTTTTATCGGATGCTCTTGTGAAAAATGTCAAACCAGTTCCAGTGTAAACGCAGCACTTACACAAAGAGAGGGCGAGAGGAGGGCCGGCCAGTAATGACAGTTAATTAGCAGGCACTTTCCTCTCTTGCGGGATTGACAGCCATTACTTGCTCCACGCTCTGTCCTGCTAATTAGGGCGTCCCGTCACCAGAACACAGTGCTTATCTCAGGCAGGAGAGATTCTCCTTATGAAATAACATCTCTAATTATGAATATAGACCATCTGACCCTCGTGTCTCATCTGCAGACCGCTTTGAATATAGTCTTACAGCGACCTTTTAAAAGGATTACATCACAAATTACTAAAATTCCCCGCTTGCCGTGTGGGTTGGGGAGGGAATTTTTTAAAGCACTGTAAATGCAAAACCTGTGACTTTGGACCAAAACAGAAACTTGAAACTGAAAGTTAGAGCAAAGTTTTGAGTTTCAGAGTTTTAAGAAAGGAATAAGAATCTGCATGACGAATGAAGCTTTGCAACAGATGCGTAGTAGATGAAATAAGCTAATTGAAATGAATGAATCTTCTGCACATAGTGGCCTTTGCAGATCTCATTTAATGAGCTACTTGGGGTGCATAACTGCCTATTAAATTAGATTTGCAAAGACAACAGCGAGCAGTGACATTCAGTCTCTGTCAAGTCACAAACCTTGTTGCAAACCTTTGACTGTGTGCTCTATTTAAACACTAAATAATGTATTTACCAATAGCTTTATATTTATATGTATTGGTAAACTTTTTGCTTTAATGTTTTATATGCAACTATGGATGATATGTCTGTGAAATATACATATAAAATTACAGTACATATATATATATCATCCATAGGTGCATGTAAAACATTAAACACAAAGCAAAAAGTTGTACAAACGAACTGTAATTCTTGTACTGTGATGGATTCTTTTATAATATTTTTGATGTGGTAGTATCTATGCAGAAACCTCCCCTATTCAATTTTTCAGAACTGCACTTCTTGCACTTGCATTTACAGTACCTTTTTTACAGGTGGCTTGTGAGGACTGTTTAAATACTACTGCATTGTGTGTTATTGCCAGGCTGCACTCCAAAATGATCATACTCGTCACACCCACACAGTGCAGAAGAACAGCGGCTGTGGTCCAACTGTCTTTTTTTTCCCTCTCTGTCTCTGTGATGCCAAAATAGCAATATCGAGCTAGCGTCGCGCGTTTGATCACTGTGCCTTTTACCGTATGCCTGCGCCGGACACAGTGCTACTGCTGCCTACATAGGGCCCTCTGTCTCACGATTTAATATTTGCGCTGACACCAAGATAAGAGGCCACGAAGACAGAGGTAGCGCGGCATACGGTCTCAGCGAACGCCCACGCTCGAATTAGTACGCGCCCCACGGCCGCTAAAACCTCCAGCTGAATATTTTGTGGACGTTCAGGTGAAACTTAACTCTCTTCGCCGTTCCATGTAGGAAAGACCCAGATATCATAGCTTCAGATCCCCCAGGTAAGATCAGCTGCTCCTTACAGCAGTGTGAGTCATGCTTTGTTTCAACATCCCATACAGCCTGAATGGCTGGAATGTCAACAAGCCCTTAGCATTCAAACGCGCACGACTGTAACTGTATTATGATTCACCTGCTTTCCCAAGGACTGTCGCTGCTTCCAGATAAACAGTACTGTCACAGACTTGTGGCATCAGTGGTCCCCTTCTCCTTAACTGCCAGCTTGACTTTATCCCGTCAGTACATCAGAACATTGTTTATTAGCTTATTAAGGCACAGCAATTGCTTTTCCTTGCAGCCTCAAACTAAATATTTACAAGGAATCAGGCCTGCAAATCACTGAGCGACAGAGCAAGAGAATAGAAATGCAGCTGGTTGGTTGTGACATTTGCATTAGGAGTTATTGTTTTCTGAATGCAGATAAGGCTCGACTGTCTCGTGTGTGAAACAGCCTCTGTGCCTCAGCGCTGTGTCTGTGTCATAATTTGATTGACGGTGAGCGCGGCCAAGAAGAGTGTGAAATGAACGAGCAGAGCCATGTGCGGGCTTGGGGGCTGCAGACAGCAGAGTGGGTGGTTTGTTATGGTCCCAGCGCAGTGGCGTGTCGCAGTGGGAAGCGCCGTGCCCGGTTGTAATGACGAGCGTGGCCCAACAGGTGGCAGCGTTGGGGGGAAAGCGCATCGCTCCATCATAGCGTTCCCAGCACCACCACTTTTATGTCCCTGGTAATATTATATTTAATATTGTGTTTATCCCCTAAGCATTTAATACTGGGGGGAACATAAACTTTAAGGTGCCTTCATAAATCAGACTGAGAGAGTAGGTGGCATACGCATGCGCGTTCATACACACACGCACAAATCTGCATATGCTGACACACTCACACACACTCACACAGACATGGAGATGCACACATGCACACACGTGTTTTTAAATCAACAACGAGTAATTACAGGCCGTTATTGACCTGGTTTCTCATTTAACCCATGCAATGCCAGCTCCCTTACAAGTAAAGCTCGCATTATAAACACAAGTGCACCTAATGGGGGATGAGATCACTGAGGAAATTCCCACTCACACTTACCCCTTACACCTGTGTGAGTCACACTCAATGGCTTTGTTCCAATATCCTTCTTCATCCCTGGAAGGTTATTTTCTCAACACAGCCAGGTTGTACCAAAGCCTTTAAAAAAGGTAACCCCTGACCTCTTTGCCTGTCACTGAGCATTAACAGAGATTAATTTGGAGTAATTGCCCTGTATATAGTTGAGCAGTTGTACATCGCATCACTTCCGTCCACAAAACCGGCGCCAAGCTCCACCACTCTGAGCCACTTTGGCTTGGACTCACCTCCTCACTCTGTGAGTTAGACGATCTAAGTATAGTAATTTTCCATCATCACTTTAATTCCTTGGTCATGACCTGTAAGACTTCATCAATTGAGCACCCACGTCTGAAAGCTAATATATATTCAAATCTAAAGCCTCAGAAAATATATTTATTTTCCATAAATTACTGGCCTACTTTTACATTTTAATTACAATGTACTTTATCCTTGAAATGTGATACATGAAGGTGGAAAAATCTGATATATTTTGCAGTGTACTGTATGAAATATTTTGCTATGAATTAAAATATCAGAATGGCTATTTAACTGTCATACAGTATGTTAACTTTCATGGTCAAGGTGATCCCTCCTGCCATTCATTTCAGCCATTGACATCACAGGAGCAGGGACTTAAATCATGGTGATACTGTACTTAAAATCAAAAATGTACATGTACATAACTAGACTAGAATAAATTGCCTTTGATTTGACATTTGGTGTGCCATAGTGCTTGTACTGTTGGGAGTCAGTGTTTTCTTCCCTCGCTGTATTCCCTGTGAACACGCTTAACATCCTTATATTAAGCCTCTACATGAATGGCATGCCTTTAATTGGTCCTGTGTTTGTGTGTGCAGGAGCATCTGTCCGTGGAAAGGCCCTGGGGAAGATGTGGTCTTGGAAGATAAAAATATCGTTGAGACGCGCCCTTATCGTTAATCTGGATAATCCATTAATGCTGCCGCAGTTATAATTAGGAGGGGTGACGATCGAAGCCGTTTCAAATTCTTAATTATGTGCACGTCTGTTATTTACGCTTGACGCTCCCCGATACACACTCGCATGCTAGCAGCATGTGCACGCACACACACACACACACACACACACACACACACACACACACACACACATGCATACATTGACATCCATCAGAGTAACACGCAATTCTTCTGCAGGTTCAGTTCTTGGCACATGTTTCTGTATGTCTGTTCAAGGTACATGACAGCTTCGGCTACCGAACCAACTTAACCCATATCAGTCCAAACTGGCAGCCACAAGCCTGCATGCATTGATGGTGCTGGCGTGTGTTTAGCACTGCACAAGAAGCATGAGATGCACGGGGCAGCAGTGTAGCATAGTGGGAAGGAGCAGGACTCGTAGCCAAAAGGTTGCCGGTTTGACTCCCTGCTGGGGCACCGCTGCTGTACTCTTGGGCAAGGACCCACAAGTGCCTCAGTAAATATCCAGCTGTAGACATGTAAAACATTGTAAAAAAAAAATTGTAACTGTGTGTAAATCACTCTGGATAAGAGTGTCTGCTAAATGCCAATAATGTAATGTAATGCACATCCCTTGCTCTTCTGTTCCTTTGCTTCCCCGGCCTTTTCATGCGAGAGGAGAGTAACGAGAGGAGCAAGAAAATCCCAAAGTGACTGATCGTTGCGCCCCACCCTGACCGTGTGTGTAACACTGATGTCATGCCAGGCAGGTGCGGGTTTCGGCACGCCGGGGGGGGTCACCCCTGCAGAGCGGCGAACACAACCAGGCCGGCGGAGGGCGGGCGGGCGCGGTGATTAACGCGGGCCGTGTGATCTCTGCGTGATTAACGCGAGCGCGGGGGGCTTTGATACGCCTGCCACCGGGGCCCCGGCAGGCCTCCCGTTTAATTAATACCGGACACACTCGATTAATTCTTAATGGCATGTTTTCACTCTCCAGCTGCGCTCGCGAGAGGGAGGAGGGCGGAGCCATTAATTTTAAAGCTGACTCGCTCCTTTTCCCAAAATAAACAGCCCCGCGTGGTGTCCTCTCCTTCCCAAGGTTCTGACGCTAATAAACCCGGGAGAGCGGACCGGGCGGAGGCATCAGTCACAGCTCAGCTGCTTCCTTTGAAGGGAGCTCTGCGGTGAGGTTTCGGGGTTTCTCGCACGGCGGCTGAGCGCTCGGAGTCTGCAGCGGCTCTGGTTCCTCTGCAGTGCCTGCGATGCAGAGCTGTGCCACTGCCCACGCAGAGGTCTGGAGTCACGCAGATGCTTTTATACATCTGAAAGGGCCAGGGCTCAGAAGAGATGGGCTGAAAGGCTGGTGTTACAAGTCAGTCAAATTCAGGAAAATAAGGGAGTGTGCAAATTTTTCATGTGTAAATATGGACTAATATATATATATATACAGTAGATATATATGTACACACACACACACACAAACACACATATATATATATATATATATATATATATATATATATACAGGTCTGTATTTGCATATCTTATATACTGTATATAATATTCAAAAGGACTTGCCTTTCTCATGTCTCCAAGTTCTATGTAAAATTAAGGATTTTAATTAATGTTTATTACAGATAATATTGTAGTAGTTGACCCCAAAAAACATAGCATTCACTGAGCCCAATTCAGCTGCATGAGATCTGTGAGTAAAAATGCATGTATGGTTGGTTGGCTGGTTGGCTGGTTGATTGGTTGGCTTTTCACTGCAGCATCCTGCACACAGAGTTGTCCTCCCTGTCTGCTCTGGCCTGTTCCTCACTCAGGCGGGTAAATATTGTCCAGGTTGATTGACAGGTCTCCTGCATGGCACAATGTGAAGGAACAGATCTCAGGCTGGCAGGGGTGGCTGTAGCACAGCAGGGTGGTGCCCGATCCTCAGCGGCACTGTCTGCCCCCACCGGGGTACTTGCTTAAATCACACTGAAGGCTTGTTTCTCACAGATAAAAGCAGCAGCACTTAGCCTCCTGGGGAAGATATGTAGACCTTCTACACAC
The DNA here is from genome assembly GCA_019176425.1 of Megalops atlanticus. NCBI lineage: Eukaryota > Metazoa > Chordata > Actinopteri > Elopiformes > Megalopidae > Megalops > Megalops atlanticus. The sequence continues at coordinate 18,602,963 of CM032898.1, read as the reverse complement.
TGATACAACCCTGCATCTGGCCTGATGACCTGACATGACAAAGAAATGTTGGGAACTCTGACTGTGTATCAAGACAGTTCTGTCTGGAGAGGGTCTCACTGATTCAGTCAGTGTTCTGAACTCTACACAGCACGCGGTGTCTGACTGGATATTGTACTGTCAGATACACACGCCTTTGGGTAGGGAAATGCATAGTAGGACCACCGTAGGACATTAGTAGGACGTTAGACAGAGCTCAATAGAGCACAGATGTTTTGGTTGATTAACATTCTACAGTACCAGTATAGTCCCAGAAGGCACTGCGGGGGGAATAGTTATGGATAGCCATTAAGGCCATACAACATCCTGTACCAATACATAACACTTCATATATGTCTGCTGGGCAGGCTACTTTTAAGAGCCTGAACATGAGCTTTCTAATACAAAAATCCCTGGTTTTTAATTAATTTTGTAAGGAACTGGCACCATAACTAGGAGATTGGAACTTTAGATCCTGGGGTTGGGGCATTTAAGGTCATAATCACATTATATAATTGCATTTATGGAGTCTGCTAAACTAATAGATAATGCAGTGTGATAATATGACCTGATTACATAGGAGCCTGAAATGCTGTTAAGCACCCAAATGATGAATGCTTTTGAAATAATTATTCTGATTAGTCTCTGAGACCTGACCCGGGGGGGTGTATACAGTGGAACGGGTGTCACCTCTGTGACCTCTCTGCTCTCCATACACAGCAGAGACAGGATCTTAATAACCCAGACCATCCCCCCACACTTTCCACCCCATCAATCACCTTCCGTAGGTCTGCCCCTGAGTCTCCTGTGAGAGCTCTGACTTAGGTCCCGGAATAGCAGCAATACACAGCTTCTTCTGACCTCTGACCTTTGACCCCAATGTTGCTGATTAATGCAGCCTTGGTGTAGTTCTGCAGTACATTTCCTGCCTCTGATATGGATTTGGGAATGGATTTTTAATATTGATTGAAAATTGAATATTTTAATATTGATTGATGATCATATTGATTCACCTTTGGGGAGCCTTCACAAAATTATCTGGATTTTATTTTAAAAATGCTGCACCTCCTGTGCTGTGCATAGGCTATTTGTTCACCATCCACATAATTTCAGTGCACAGGAAGTTCTCCTTTTTAGGGACATCTTGCGTGATTTAGACACTGTCCATTTGTACAACTTGCCATTCACTGAGTGTCATACTTGAGTGTACAACTGCAGTTTCACACCTACGACTTGAAGTTGAACCTGCTGGTTCCAGTTCTGTCTTCATAACCAGTATATCACGGTGCCTTCCTGAACACCATTCTCCCCCTCCCTGTGCGCTCTTATAATTACGGCTCCGTTCATTAGACCAGTGAAGGTTACAAGCCTCCCTTTCTCCCAAGTGGAGATTTTCATTCTCATTAACGTTTGAGGTCTTGTTTAAGCTTCACCCAATCTCTGCTGGTCTGTCATCATGATCTTGTGCCAGAGGGTAAAGTTTCCGGCGCAACAGTTTTTCTGCTTTTAATTTCAGGCAATTTGGTAAGGGTGTCATTTATGGAAGCTTTCCCTTTTGTGAGGTGAGGCAGTCAGAGCTCCTAATTGGCTGGAAATGGTGATTCTGGAGTTGTGTAGGAAGTGAGACAATGTTAGAGGTGAAAAAAATTTAGAGGCCCAAAAATGAGGGGCTGTGTCCATTAGATTGCTCACCATCCTTGGCAAAGCACATTGGTTTATTGATTTACTTACTGTAGATATGATCCCTTTTGTCCTTGTCCAAATGTAAACTCTAAACTTTCCAAGAATGGCAAATTGCCAACCTAGTGCCTATCTCAGTATTGTAGTCATACAGTGGGTAGCATCTTTCTAAATATTACCCACAAAAACATTTCAGCAAAGCTTAACCCTGACCAAGAAGCGTAATAGTCATTACTACAAAGCACTTTTTGGCTCATGAAATATCCTAATGTTCTCAAAGTTTGGTGCTGTGTGTTTCCTGTCAAATCAGATCATTGATCACCCGCATCTGTTATAATAATAAGCTATTCCTTTTGCTTTACATGTACTGTACTGTAATACACAAATCAGATTTAAGAGTACATGTTTTAATATAAATGATAAATGTGCTGCATATATTATGTGCATATTATATATTTTAATTATTGCTGCTTCCACAAATGCATGTTTATGAGTACTGTTGACTGTGTGCTACTGTGTCATTTTACAATGTGTTCTACAATGTATTCACTAAATGATATACGAGTGTCATCACTTATTTCCTTTACATGTCATATATTAAAAAGTATTACATAGATTATTGATTATATAAATGTATTTTGCTTTCATAACGGTTTGAATGTTGTGGTTACAGTTCCCAGTTCCTGCTTTGACTTTGGTGGCTAATCCAGCCATTGAGATCCTCTGTCTACATCAAAACAATCAATTTTCAGAAATAAAAAGGAAAAAAATGTCCCTGTGTCTGAGTCAGTCACCACCTCTGTGTCTTGGCCAGGGGATTAAGAGAAACCAGCCCCACAGGAAAGGGATGATGAGACCGTAAAATAAGGGATCTGGGAGATCAGCTTTCAGGAGTGTCATTCCATCATTAATTTCAGTTTAATATCGCTTTACTTCTTTTTTCACGGAAGCTATTATCCTGCAACCTAAACGCTTATCCACATTCATTCATATGTTTTTTAATGCTTAAGCCCTGGTCGTTTCCTGATTTTCAATATGGGGGCTATGATATCAGAGGGGCTTTGACACAAGGCAATCCAGGGGTGTTTTAAACCTCGTATGAAGGATGCACAGTTGATATGGTAAAGCCTTTGCCATGGAATTACATTTTTATTCTGTGCATTGGTATTGTGAAAATGGAGAGCCACAGTTTATGTATTATTTTTCATTTTTTTCTGTAAGTGCATGAGCTTACAAGCTGTGTCCTCATAATGTTCACCAATGTTAGGTAATCCATCTGTTATGAGTAATAAAAGTAGTTTTTACTTTCTCCTTGGAGTGTTGAATAAGATGTCTTAATCAACGTTGTTTTTTTTAATAACTGACCATGAACCTGTAAGAATTAGCACAGAACTCCTACAATAAATGACACAAAACCGTCACTGAAGTGCTAGATGTATCTCTCAAGTGATTAAACAAGATCATTTGTCTGGCATGATACACTTGAAAGACACTTCACTGTGTGCCTTTTCTGGCTGTAGTTAGATGAGACATGCTTTGACTACCATTATCAAATCAAGAGTGTGTCATTGGTCTCTGTCCATGGTCCTGAAGGACACTAGACTTCAGATGAGGCTTTGAATCTTGTAATGTGAATTTTAACAATATACAGTAAGCTTCGTGAAAAATCGGCAGCAAGAAAAGCTCATGGCCTTCTTTTCCCAGAAGATACAAGTAAAATCTATTGCACTTCATTCCTAATTTATTAATACAGATGGCTGTTCAGCTAAATGTAATTGTGGTAGGCCTAGTACAATTAAAAATACTTTTCCTTTAACTTTCACTTTCTTTTTTTATCTTTTTTATACTTCTATTATCTTTTATTATTTAAACACACTCTCTCTCTCTCTCTCTCTCTCTCTCTCTCTCTCTCTCTTTCTCTCACACACACACACACACACACACACACACACACACATACACACACACCGGTAGGAAGTGGCATGCATTAGCAGTCAGTATTTGTAACAGTTCTCACACACAGTAGGGTTGTTGGCACATTAGCATACTTTACACCAGACATATTGCTGCCTTCAATAGCAAGGACTACTGAGAGTATGAATATTCATACAGGGGCAGGTGATTTTTCCCCTAGTAAACTAATACTTGCACTGAGGCTCTCACAGGAAAGCACCCCTTTCCTGTGATAGCTGCTAATGTCCCCTTGAACAGGGCACTAAATGTGATCTGCTTCTGTAAATATCTGGCTATGTAAGTAGATATGTATTGATTTTGTAATGCATAAACTGCCAAAAATAAAAGAGGATTGGGAAACACTAAATGATCTGAAACACTAAGTGACAGGTATAGGAGTGTTACTGTGGTGTAGCGGAAAGAGGAAGTAGGGCTTGTAACCCAATATTTGCATGGTCACTTTCCCATATGGGACACTGCTGGTGCACTTCAGGCAAAGTGACCATATCACTTCAATAAAGATCTAGCTATGGGGATAACATGTAAAAAAAACCCCTGTAAGCTATGGAAGTCACCCTGGATAAGAGCAAATGTAATGTAGAAACCAGTCTGAAAGCATATACAAACAGCTAAAGTGATTGATGGGGGTTGCAAAGCATATGAATATACACATGTATTGGATAAAATAAGATAAATAGTGGAAATAAACAGAAAGAAAATAACTATAAAATACTAAATAATAAATGCAGATGGACTAGTGGTGAGTGCTGTTATGAAAAAGATATGAAATAATCTTTGGCTTAACAGGTCAGTTTACATTTCTTTTCATATTATTATTTTTTTGACTAATGTCACAGCATTATGGAAAATGTCACAGTATTATGTAAAAATGCCAACAATGTCATTTGTACTTGAATGACTAAGTCTGCTTAGCAAATATGACAGGTAGTAATATTAAGCTGCACTGATATATTCCTGTGTTTATGAGTGGAGACTGAAGCACCTCTTGCTTCTCTTGAGTAACTGCTATCAGAAGAAAATTTCACAATATTCTCTGCATTTGTCTGCTACCTGAACCCCTCTCTGGTACTACTAGCGCCCACCTGTGGAATGGAAGGTAACAGCACGCTCATGTGGCATCCCTGAAATACTCTACTGATGACTTTTAACTCGTGGTGGAGCGTGTTGAGAAAAAGGCAAGGTACTACAACAACAACTACATCTCGTCTGTTTTTACGTGGAATGCCAGGCAACTGTCTTAAGAATCCAAAAATAATAATCTTGTTGAACATACTGGACTCAAAGTAAGCAAATAAGCTGTGTGTGGTTGCAATGCATTGGCGTTATACTGTATGCAATTTCTTGTATGTAGTTTCTTTCTGTATTAGACCTAATATGCGTAATATTAAATATCTACAACAATAAAAGTAGCATTTAGTACCTACAGTAATGTGAATATTTCATTTATATACATTACTTTTACTTTTGATTTTTTCCGTCGCTGAAGGCGGGCAGCTGTAGTTGGCATGAGTAGGACACACAGTGTCATTCTGATGAAAAAGGAGCAGGTATTTTCGGTCCCTGGTGACAGTGGGGTTGGGGACGGGGGTCTGGCTAATGGGCTTCATGCTAGCGGACATCACTCCTGCCCTCTAGAATCAGGGACGAGTGGCGGCAGGGTCGGCCTCGATGTCCCTATCAGAGGCGCGGCACTGATGAAGTGTTCCGGCGGGCGCCTACCGCCGTGACACGGGCCCCTTGAATCATCAGGCCCCGGGCCTCCGCTCCCTGCCCGTCGGCCCGTTTAGGAGCTCAGCGGCAGGCGTGCAGGATGGCACGTACTCCAGGCGCTCCGAGGCGAGCCGCGGATAAGAACTTCTCACGGCCCTAAAATGACTCACGCCTTTGGTCTCTGTATGAGCGTGTCTGTGTGGACAGTGCGTGCGGATACAGACGGGGGGTAGTCACATGTCCGGACCCGCGGAGCTGTACACAGACGGGCGTGTAACGACCGGCTCTACCTGCGACCCTGCGTCACCTACCTGGTTGGCGTACCTGTACGCCATCTGTCCACTGCCCTCTGGGATCAGGGAGGTCCAGGGGATTAGCCGAAGGAGGGGGTGAGGGATTGTGGGGTGGGAGGGGGTGCGGTTTTTGACATAGTCAGAAGCAGATGGCTTTTCTGTAGAGGGCTGTGTCGTAGCACAGACGCCGGTGGAAGCGGTGAGGTAGATTGAAATGAATGATAAGAATATATTAGGAGGATAATCTCTGTGATGGTATTTCTACTTCTCTCCCACTCACTGCCCATTCTGCTATCCTTTAGGGGTGACCTTGTCTAAGTAAAAAAGCAGTTACTTTAAAAAATGTTTAAATGTGAAATGTTAAGATTCTTATTCTTTATAATGACTGGAGTCATTTAAGGAGTAAAAGAAGTTCGGACTAATATAACGAGGAAATGGGTTTACCTGGGTTTAGCCAAATATATTGTTCAAGGAAAAATTTTGTGATTTTACTAAAGAATGTCCTACTTTTGTTTTGATGTATTGAATTGTTAGTGAGCAGGAAAGAGCTGTCTGTCACTTCCCTGTGATGTTCCCAGAGATTTAATAGGAGTCTTTCTGCTTTGCATTGTCTCTGTCTTCCATATTTCTACATCCAGGGAGTTAAAGCTGGTTATGGTAGGTTCTTCTTGATAATGGGAGGTTTCTCTTGGTAATGGGAGGTTCTAGCTGGTAATGGAAGGTTCTGGCTGGTAATGGGAAGGTTCTGGTTGGTAATGGGAGGTTTCTCTTGGTAATGGAAGGTTCTGGCTGGTAATGGGAAGGTTCTGGTTGGTAATGGGAGGTTTCTCTTGGTAATGGAAGGTTCTGGTTGGTAATGGGAAGGGCCTATTGGTAATGGGAGGTTTGGGCTGGTAATGGAGGGTTCTGCTTGGTTACAGGAGGCTCTCTCTGGTTTTGGGGGGACCTGGCTGGTGATGGATGGATTCTGTTTATAATGGACAGTTCCAGTTTGTAACGCAAGGTCCTGGTACTCTGTGTGCTGGCAGGACAGTTATGAGTGCTCTGTCTTTTCCACGGCCCTTCATGCATATGCACAGAGTTATACATTCAAATAATATTCAAAGAGTTAAGAAATCAGAACACATCCATCCTCAGTAATTACAGAGACTGAATTTCCAATGTTAAATACACAAGCTGTTCGGTAAATAAAATATCCATGCTGCTGCCCAAACAGCTGCTCCCAAAGAAACATGGTCGAAAGAAATAACATTAAAGTTAATGTACTTTGGCTAAAACAAGTTAGCTTAAAAGCATGCTAATTGCAATTGAACTCTACCAGAAGGGTGCAGTCACTGGGTGAAACTCGATGCTGACCTTGACCTTTTGCTGTTATCCCCCAATGTAAGGCTCCTTTGAAACATTAGCCATTCAATGATTGACTGTTATCATCTATCCCATAAAGAGATTGAATTGGAAATAATTGTCTTGAAAAGTTTCTCAGAAAAGACAAGGAAAAGCATGCTTTCTGCAATGCACCATCCTAAATCTGAGGAATACATTTGCATTTCAAGATATGCTGCGTATTTTAGAAAATGTATTTAAATAACTGACACTTGCATTTGTAGACATTGCAGAATACTGCAGGTTTGGACCCTGAATCTACCTCCACCCCATCCACTGCACCACACAAGACCTGCCTCTGCTGGAGACATGGAGCTGTCTTCTCGTCAGGGGTGTCAGCAACCATGGCGACAATTGGCAGGGATGTGCAGATGGTTGATGACTTTGGTCACACTTTGAATGGGACAGGGTCCAAGCACGCGTCACACGCAATGTCAGCGTTGGGGAGCTGGCGAGAGGGACAGCTGGAATGGGGGTGCCAGGGGCCCGTGTCTGATCCCACTGTACACAGTTCTCTGATCCACACTCTTCATTTTCTGTCATTGTAGCAGTAAATCACTCACCGTGAAGGGGATCATTTTAATCCATCTGGAAAATGGGCTTGTCCGGATCATATTACCTTCCCTGTACGCTGATCTCAGATTGGGCGTTCATCTGTGGTTTCAAACCGTAACATATTTCTGAATATTAATTTGTCTCTTTATTTATTTGTTTATAGCCTGGTTGTGTAATCAAATGCCAAATAGGTATTCATTTAGCCTGGCACCCAAAATGGTTTTCAAGTCTTTTTTTTTTCAGAGGGATTACAGTTGTCATTTATTCATGTATTTATGCGACAGACATCTTTGTCTGTGATGGCTTACAGAGCATTGGAACTGTCATATGAGATGGGTAATGCAAAACACAACAAAATTCTCATGCATTATTTCTTATTTATTTTGGCTAAATCTGGCCTTTCATATATATAAATTTATACATTTTTATATTTTTTATATTATATATATGTAATTTACAGTATATTTATTTTAAATCTTACATATCGATTATACTTTCCATTAGGCCTAGCAGAGATAGAGATCATTCTCCAAATGCTTACAGTATGCCGAGAAAAGCAAAACTTCCTGTCACATGATAAACATGACCGCCTTCAGGCTAAAGGATACAGACACTGAACATTTCAAGGTATAGCTCTTACGCACTGTGTTTCAGGCGAGTCAACGGCCCATAACTCTGCTAAACGACTGGCAAAGCAAGACTTAAACCGGAATGAATGGCGGAGCGGAACAATGGCGGAGTGGAGTTAAACCTGGGCGCGCATGCAGCAGTGGCTGCTTTGAATGCATCCTGTCTGCTTCTCCATTTCCTCCTGGCGAGCGCTCCGCTGTGTAAGCCTGACGGATCAGAGTGCAGCTGTCTGCAGGGACGGACTTCCTTTCCCGGGGTTTAGGGTGGATGCTCTCAAGCTGCACTGTGAAAGCATGGGGATTTGCTCAGGTGCTGCGCTTTATTAGATCTACGACAGCTGAGAGCTGGACTCTCAAATGCAGCCTCATTAGGGCTCACAGTGCCTCACTGTTTCCTTTCACAAGGGGTCTTTGATGGTTCTGTGCTGAATATAAAACCCAGGGAAAGTAATTGATACAGATCGGACTGGTGTACAGATCATACTTTTAGGAGCCATTGACTTAATGCCCGATTGGCCAGTCCAACCATACACCTTTAATGTGGTATGTAACCATAACATCAATTTAAAACACCACAACAGAAGAGTATTTGTTAAAAGACAGGTGTGAGGTAGAGAGCTGAGAATAGACCTCAGTGCGATGTAAAAATCTGCCAGCTCTGAGAATTGACCCCTGGCATATGGCGTTTTTCCCAGATAAGTGGCACGCTGTCACATTGGCTATCTGATGCCCCACTCCGCCACTCATCTACACTGAAACACTCGTCATCATCACCGCTGGGATGAAGCTCATTAACTTTGCTGAATACCCATTAGCTTCCTAAATTCTGCCCGTACCCTACAGTGACTTTTACTGACCTGCCAATCTAACTGATTATTCATATTCTTGATATTCTTGATTGACATATTCTTGAAATACCACATGAATGAGAGGCCTAAGAGATTTGAAACTTCAAGTTTGAGGTTTGACATTATTAATATGGTTTATGCACTTTATCCGAGCCAGACCTAACAAAAAATGAAATTACATCATATCATAACTGTAAATTCTTCACTGATAGGGGAGGGATATTTTGTGTTCTTTGTGATTGAAACTGCATAGAACACACTTCTGTTCTGGGTCATACTTCTGGACTGCAGAACCGTGAATTCTAAGTATATATATATATATATATATATATATATATATATATATATATATGTATATATTTAACCTGCAGAATGTAATCATTTCAAAAGTAAAGAAAAATAAGTTGAATAAATTGTCCCCACAGTTATTAAATAGGTCTTTGCAGAATAGTTTAACACAGAAGAACAGGCTGTAGAAGGTATATAAATAACCAACAGTTCAGAGAGTAAAATATAAAACAATGTTTGAAAAGAAATCAGGGTCTTTTGTGAAACAAACTGTGACAGACACAGAAAGTGATCATTTCCAATCTTGTTTTAAAAAAGGAAAACTGAAAAGGAGGTTAGGTGCATCAAAAAGGAAAAGGATTTTGCTTAATAATAATAAAGATGTTGTAGATGCACTGAACACGCGTTGTTGAGGATTTCAACATCAGTGAAGAGAATCCTTGTACGCCTAGAGTTAGGTCTAATGCACAAGAATAATTATGAATAATACAGAAACAAGGGACTGTGAAATACTCAAAAAATAACACAAAATAAAGAATAATAAGCCAGCAGCCTCCATGGGTACATACTCGAGTACTTAAAGAACTAAACAAGATTATTTATAAACCTTTAAAAAGCTTTATGCAGTCTCTTGGAACTGGAGAAATTCTGATGACTAGACACAAGGCTATGTAATAAATACATAAGGAAAGGGATCACACTGAGTCAGGGGGCTATAGGTCAGTTACTTACCTTGTGCCTTGTGTATACTGTATGAGAAGGATAGTCAACATTGTTTTCAGATATTATGTGTGATAACTTGTATTGGGCTTACAGTATATTAAGCATCTGGATTTGCAGAAAGTGTATGACAATGTAGCACATGAGGGAGTTATTATTAAGCTGAAATCAGTAGGAATTAATGGAGCTGTGTTAAAGTGGATTCAAAATTGGCTTCAGTGTAGAATACAAAGAGTAATGATAAGAGGGATTTCCTCTGAGTGAGGAGTTGTAGGAAGTGGAGTCCCTCAGGGATCAGTGTTGAGACCTCTGCTGTTCCTTATTTGCATAAATGACCTTGATAAGGACATTAGAAGCAGTTAATTCACCATTGACACTAAACCTAAGGTAAAGCTCACAGTTTAGAAGCTACCAAGGTGAATATGGGGGAATTAAATAGAATCCTGAAGTCAGCAGAAGCCTTGAGAATAAAGTTTAACATTTCCAAATGTAAAGATCTACATGTGAGGAATTACAGTGTAAGGCAGAACTACAGGTAAATTAAAACTACAGCATGTGCAACCTGAAAAAGACTGCAGAGTAATAGTTGAGTGTGGATGCAGACATTGTGACAAAGCTGTAATGAAGGCAAACAGAATGATCCAGAAAGATCCATAGCAAAAAATATTGACTACACATTGAAAGAGGTTATATTAAGGTTATACAAAAAACTTTTTCAGGCCACATTTGGGAAGCAAGACTGGTTCCAAAAATCAAACATGTAAGTTACAAAGAGAGAAATAACCAAACAACAAAAGTCAGAGGAGATTTGATTGATTTTTTTTTTTTTTTTACATTTTTACATTTTACATTTTTAAAAGGGATAAATAAAGTTGACTACCGAGGTTGAACTTTAAGATTTAAGGTTTGTCAGCAGAACAAGAAGACGCAGATAAATTTCCTGCTGATACTTGGAAATATTTTTCTCTCAGAGAGTCATAAATGCATGGAATAGCTTCTAAGGATTTTTAGTAGGAGCAGAGTGTTCAAGACCAGGCTTGACACAGTCCCACACACTCTAGTCTATAGGCAAAATGATGAGCTGAGGCTGAATAGCCTGTTCCTGTCATGAAATTATATATATGTTCTACACATATGATCCTAGCATTTATATCATTGAGACCAGATGTTTTATTGCATTTGCAGTGGACAACGACGGGTTCAACTAACTAAAGGCTTTCAAAAAGTGGTGGGGACGAAATGGGCCACAACAAATGTGGTGGGGACATGTCCCCAGTGTCCCCAGCGTAAATGACGCCTATGGCAGTAGCTAATAGAGAAAGTTCTTAATTATTTTGCTTATTCATGAACAGATGTTGAGCTTTTCTGGTATGTTTGATAGTGAGATTGCTCCTATTTAGGGTCTGAAATACTGCATAGGTGTTCAGGTACCTTCAGTTTTTTTAAATAATTTTTATTCAGCTTTTATGAAAAGCCTTTGTTCACATCACACAACAACGTAAAAAATCACAATAAAGCCTGTCTCACAACAAAGAATTTTGACCATTTGACAGTGCTTTGATTGAAACATGCTTTTAACCAGAGATAGAAAGCTTCATGCCAAAGTCACCTTTGGAACTAAGAATCTCCTCAGTATTCTCTCAGAGAATACTGTTCTGGCACTAACACTCATTTGGAAAGATGAAACCCACTGTCTCTGCTTTTATCACAAACATGGTGTATAAAATGCTCTCTCATTGCCTCTCCTGTCTGGATTATTCATCTACATAAATTCAACTTCAGCCAGTCTGCGTGAAGTCAGGATGCAGACCGAATAGAAAACACTCATCATTGGAGGACTATTTTCTGCATCAAAGCCACCTGTGCTATCATACCACTCTCTGTAATAATTATCATTCCATCAGATTTTATCTGTTTCAACAAAGTTTTATAACAGCAATTATCAGCAAGTACTGGATGCAGCATGTTTTACAGAGGGAACCAACAACAACAAAACAATGTAAAAAACAGTGGAGCCAATTAGCAAAAAAAAATGGAAAATGATCCCCTGCCCCCAAGAAAAGACGATTGAGTGGAAAACAGCGGAATGTTAACAGTGTCATGTCATGAAATATTCATCACCTCATTGCATTAGATGGAGAAACAGTTTGTTTTCGTTGCATCAAGTCCAGAGGCAGTTTTGGCCAAAGGGATGACATGGTGTGCTTAAGCAGGCTATGAGGGAGACTTTCCACCCAACATCGGCAGGGGTGTCATGAGATTTACAATGTTGTGATGATCCAGGCATCTTGTTCATTGAGGCAAGGAAAACACTAATCAGCAGGGAGCAGGGCGGCAAGAGCACTCATTGCTCAGATGACACGAGGGACAGAGAGAGAAGAATGTAGTTATTATAATAGAATGCCCAGGCAATTCAGGTGCAGTGTGTAATGGAGCAGTATGATACTTTGTAGCCTTAGCAGAGATAAAAAAGTGTGGGAACATACAAAAGGAGGTGAGCAGTAAGGTTAGGACCCACAACAATAAAAGCAGTCCATGGCAACAAGGACAGGTTCTTAGCACCAGAAATTTTCCATAGCTGAGCGCTACCCTCTTCCTCAGCTACCAGCTTGACTATAAGACTTACTACATAGGTTTTTAATCTAGACTTAAAAATTGAGATTGTGTCTGATTCCCAGACAAAATATGGTTGGCTGTTGCATAACAGAGGAGTCCTCCCCCAGAGTTATTTTTTTTCTGTTTGTGGAACAGCTAGAAAGCCAGCCTCTTGTGAACAAAACAATCTAGGGTTGTTGTAGGGGATTATTAGGCAGGTGGAAACCCCTTGAAGTTAAGAGCAATATTTTTGCTCTTGTCTTGATTATATCAGTAGCATTTTGAAAAATTTGCAGGGGATTTACAGTGACATTTCGCAATCTGTATAAAAGAGCATTATGATTGGATTGCAATAAATTTGAGGAATACTTTTTCTGAGTCAAAAGGCCTAATTTTGGCAATACTTCAGAGCTAAAAAAAATGCCAGTCTTGTAATTTTCAAAGACTCAAGGTAGTGAGCAGTTTTAGAAAAGGTGGTAGACCCTTAGTGGTTATAGGTTAGGGAGGGATTATTTTATCTGTTTTCTTCATCAAACAACCTAGTGAAATCCTTTCTGCATTGTTTGGATAGGTAGTCAGCACTGTATTAGTTAATTTAGCAACAGAATAAAAAAGGAATCTATGATTGTTTTTTATTTTTCTCTATTTACTTTGAAAAATAAAATGATGGGCTGATGAAACTGTAGTGTAACACCTTCCTTGTCAGAAAGAATACCACTCAGTTTTGCTGAGTGCTGTTTGCATTCTATTAGTGTGCTTTTTTAAGGGTGCATGTTTGGTCTCTACACCAAATGCTGTTTTTCTGATTGGCTTTTTTCCTCCTAAGAGGTATGACAGAGTTGAAGGCATGAGGTAGGGTATTGTCAAAAATACATAAAATATCATCTGGTGAGGTTGGGCTATGGAGGCCTTCCTTTGGTAGGAAATATGGGAGCCCTATTATTAAATTTGGGACCTTAAAGGAGTGTAAATTAAGATAAACTAATTAAGGGAATTTTTCAGCTGTAGTTTTGGGGGATATGCAAGTAAATTTTAAATTTTGCAAGGAAATGGTCAGATAAATTATCAGGTCTAATGTGCGAAATAACGTGTAAGCTTGGCTGAATGGATTAATGAAGCCAACAGCTAGCAGATGAAATAAAAGCAATTTTTAAAGAATCAGATACAAAGTAGATATGGAAATTAAAATCCTTTATGACCAAATCCTTGTCAGCCAAAATGGCTAGATTTGAGACGGAAAGACAAAAACAGAGGTCTATCAAAAATATTTTGTTATCAACTTAGAGGAAAGTAGGCAAAGTGCTCAGGTGCAAAGAAGTGTGAATAGCAAAAGTTTGAGCAAGAAACTTTCATCAGTCCCATTTTTCATCAGTGCTTCTTGCTGAAACCTTTTTACCTCACTAGCTTGGGTGGAGTCCCATCTCTCTTCACTAGGGCAGGCTTCCCCAGAACAAATTCCAATTGTCTATAAAGTATACATTTTTGGATGAGCACCAGTAAACAATTTAGAGACAAAAGCCTGCTGTAGTTCTTGATACCTCTCAAAGTTGGACTGGAACCAGAGCAAATGACAGAGTGATTCAATATTTTAGCAGTCTTGCCCCCTGAACCAATTTTACATTGAAGAATGTAAGATTTTGGTATAATTTATGCCAGAATAACAAAGAATACATTTACTTTTCAATGGCTTTGTATCAATATCAAGTTTATCTGGCACACCAGAGGCAGCTGACCAAGTTTGCTGTAGACTATGTTTATGTGTCTAATTACACAGCTGCCAACAATTAACACTTTCTCAGCAGGTGTATTACTGAGGGGGGAATCTGACTGAAAGAGATTTCTGAGGTTACATCAAAGGATTCGGTTTAGAGCTATGCTTCCTTTGAACTATAACAAAGCTATAACAAAGCTAGGCTGTTCAATGTCTGCTGAGGCCCTGGAGGGATGGCTACCTGCTGCATCCAGAACTACTAAAACACAACGTGTGAAGTATTCACTGTCTTTAATTTCAGAAAATGTCTGGATGTGACTGTCTAATTTGGCAATATGATATGAAGGCAACAATATTATCATAGTAGCTAGCATTCGTGGAGCTAAAAGTGAAAATCTTGCACTGGAAGCAAACAACAGTGGACTCTGTTTTTTTTGTTGTTTGAAAGGTTATTTCAGGCACTAGTTTTTGGTAGAGGAAAAAAATATCCACAGGATGCTGTAATCCAGGTGTCTTCCAGTTTGATTTACCCCTGTCAAAAGAGTTTACTAAGTTCTGTACATTGTGTTATTTGAGGTAAAATGCCAAACACAGCAACAATACAAAGTGTCACCTCAGATTTCAACTCATCAGGAAAGATTAAGAAATATTACCATTCTTTGGACAAATTCAATGGGGCTGGCTTCCATGGTTGGCAGGACTTCTGCCATACGAGGCAGTCATCAACCTATTTCACCTCCATCTTGGCTCCATCCATTCTATAAGTTGTCATTTTCTTCTTAGACCTTCTTATGTGGTCAGTCAAGTGACCCTCTCATTTCACCCTTTTGTGTCTTTAATTTATCAGAAACATTGAAAAACATATACAGGAATTTCTCTTCATGAGGTTGTAATGCATTGAGTGGATGAGAACTAACAATGCCTGCATCCTTTTGATGAGCTTTTCTTGAGCCATCATCTTCACCATTTTGACTGCCATTTCATTCATCTCCCTGCTTCTCTACACAGAAAGGGTCTAGATTATTTTCGGCTGTCCTCTGCTTACTTCCTCCTTTAGCTGGCACCGAGCAGATTTTTGAAAATCTAGCATCTGCCACTGTTACCATACAGTTCCATGCTGTTAAAAGCTACCGCAAACAGTGAGCTGTTAGCTTCTCAATGTGTCACTTACTCACCAATTATGAATCTCTCCTTCTACAGAGCTGAACGTTTATGGAATAAAAATGTTTTTTTTTTTTGATTCGAGTTTAGTTACAAAAGAACATGAGACATACGCAAAACTATTCTCTAACCCATAAGGACCATGTGGTCTCCTTCCAAAAAGGATGCCAATCACAGCAATCCTTTTAATCTTCTCGCTGCTTCCAGCCACAGGCCAACACTCCTCTCACTGGCAGCTTGGACCTGCACAGCCGACAACCCAATATTAACCACATAAATCAAACCCAAGATTCACCACAGATAGAGAGTGAGGAGGCTGCCAGGGGAGAGGAACCATCCTTTTGGCTGCTGTAAGCCCTGTCAGCAGAACAGAACTCTCAGATGGTCATACATCCAGACTGACAAAACGGTTCAGAAGGACCACTTCAGGAGAATGTGGGATAACAACAGAGAGGACACTGGTCCAGCAGAAAGCCATTCCCAAAATTTAGCCACATTTTTAATGTCCTGCATTGTGTGTGTAAAGGCGTGGAGAACGCCGTGAGACCACAGATTGCGATTAGGGGTTGGAGTAATTTTCATGTAAGGCACAGTCTATAAACAAACGTAAATTTATTATTGGTGGTCAGGATTTGGAGATGCCCTTCAAATATTAGACTAGATTATAAAAGTCCTACTTCATGACAGTGGCAAAAACAGGCAAGTGTTTCTCCCAGACATTGTCAATGGGGAGAAATTTGTAGGAGGCTTGTAGGAGGAAGGAGAAAATATAGAGACCCACACACCTTACTTCATAAAAAGGATGTATTGCACGATTCATCCCCAGTGGCCTATATTGGCAGATAGAGCTGACTGGAGTTGTAAATAGCATGAAAAATGTTTTAAAGACCACCATCTCAACAGTTTCGCGATGTGAGTATACAGAGTTGTGTATAGCAACATGCCCATTGCTGAGGGTTTCCTTGCTGTAAAAAAAATCTGTCATCTTTGACTCAAATCTTTCATAAAAAATATAATGACGTTTTCCTTCTGTGCAACATTTCAAGGGTCAGGCCTTTTCTCCATGCTGAGAAATAAGCTCATTCATTTATAACCTCACACCTTGCTTACTGTAATTGTCTGTTGGAGTTGTGACCGTTGTCCTGTAACAGCTCTGACATCGCTTAACAAGGATCACAAGACCCCTGTTCCTTTTAACCTCCCCTGGCTCCCAGTTAAGCCCAGAGTGATTTCAAGTTCTTTGATCTTTTCATAGTTCTGCCCCAGACTACATTCGTCAGGTGCTACCATTACTGCACCCTATTCCACGCCTCACGGTCCTCTCACACAGGAAGTTAAGCAGCGCCTGCTACAACTCAAAACACTATAGGTCATTCAGCCTTTTCCTCAGCAGCCTTCTCACGTTAATGTCAGCTGATTCTCTATCCTCTTATCTCTCCTAACCATCTATCTTCTCAAAATGGCTTTTAAGATTGAATGAACCCATCTCAAGTATTACTTTTTAAATTATTCTTATATGAACTTAGAGGACTATCACAAATTCAGCAGTCACTGACCTGATAAGTTGTGTCAGCACCTATCTGAAAATGGAACAGTATCTTAAATTGGGTATTTGAAGTTTGAAGGACAAAGTGCCGTAGAGGTAAGGGGGAAGGCCCCTCCCAACCTTTTGTTTATCATTAGGAAGGTGACAGAGAAATGACCATATAAACCACTGCAGCTAATCAACTACTCCAGTGCACCTCCTAAAGGTGAGGACTGCTCTTGTTAATTTTACAGGATGAAATAAGGTTTGGGGGCTTCGTAGAAAACATTTTGGTTTAATGCACTGGGAAGTCAGTGTCCTTGGAGTGTCGATATAAATATGGTACCACATCATGTTCATCTTTTGATGTACTCGAAGCAAATAGCAAGCAAGATCTTTAAGACTTCTAGCTGTTTGTAAATTTGTCGGAGCATATTTGGGGATCATTTGATCATTTGAAATGCTCCCTCTCAATGTCTGACAGCTATTTCTTCAAAAGTGCTTTGGCTTGCCAAGCACAAAGGCATGGAATAACCAGACAGTCCCATCAGCTTGTCAGTAATTCTGTTCTAAACTGTCAATCTTCAGCAGCATAAACTGTCATTTTGATGAGGTGAGTTACTCTCCTTTGAGATTCTTAGAATGCACAAGCATGACAGCATTATGGTATTTTTTTTCAGTTAAAGCAAAAATAATAACAATTTGTCCAAGTTTGTTGCAGTTGCTGCTGGCCAAGTTCACCAGTTGGGCAAATCTATGTCACAAATCAGCAATGTGGGAAAACACATAAACATTAGACACAGAAGTAAATGTGTTTATGTGCATTATTTGATATGAACTTTGTGATATGCCTCTGTGATGTCCATGATGTGGATTTACCTTCTCTGCATTGGGTCTCAGCTTTTAATTGGGTCAGTCTGTAAGCACTACAACTCATATTCTGTGACGACTATACCCACAATCATATTTATTACGACAATCCTGTGCTGTACAGGACACCACACACACTCTGTTACTTTAGTGTTACTATAGTTTGTAGACCCATATTTATTTTTTTATCTTTTTGTGTCTTTATGAACTAAAATAGCATGCTCATGCTGAATAGAAACAACAATTTCATTTTACTTTTAGAAAGTGCATTTAGGCAATGCACATAGCCTGTATGGAAGGAAACCCAACAAATTTATTTTTCAGCTTTAATGAGAATTTAAGCTGTATCCCCCAAAGATGAAGCAGCAAGCTTATCAGATTCTCAAGGGAAGTCCTTATATTGACTGTGTTACTGCAGATTTAATTGCACTTTCAGGATGATCGCTTTATAGTCTCTATCTCCTCCTGGACAGCAGCAGAGATAGAATATTGGACAAGGAGTGGACAGCCTATGGCAGAGAGAGAGAGAGAGAGAGAGAGAGAGAGAGAGAGAGAGAGAGAGAATCTGAGATCAAGACAGATTGTGTGTGTGCATGTATGTGTTATTTATTAATATTGTGTTTCATATATTGTGTTCATTTATAAGGAGATTCAAAAGCCTCCAAGGGTGGTTCCCAGGGAAAGTGTTTTATTGGTCTTATAAACCTGCAGTGAAAGGGTCATTCACATAAGTGAGTCTTGGCACATGCCTGACTGAATTATTATAAAACTTACTAATTTTCAGTTATTCCCCCACACATGTCCAGATACCTGCTACAAGAGTATGGAAACATTATTTTTCAATTAACAGATTATCTTAAAATGCTCTCTCAAACCATTTACAGTTGGTGATCTTTGTTTTTTGTTTCCTAAGGAGTGTTGGCAGGGCTTCATAATCAGGCCTTTGGTGGTCTCCAGGATATAAAGCACTCTAGATGTCAACAATCAACACCAACAACGCATCAATCTCTCCTGAATTCATAAAATCTGACTGCTACTTGCAAGTCAGAAGAGCATTCCACAGTATCAGGGCCAGAACAGACAGATGGCAAGTAATTTTACTTCCAACCCACTTTCAGGAAATAGAACCACTGTTGTGACTGAGCTAGCTGGTCCTTTCTTATCCAGATTTGCTAGGTTGCAGGCAGCCGGGAATAGCAAATCTAGATAAGGCCTATGTTTTCATCTGGCTACCTGTCATGAGTTCATATGCAAGGAGATGCTGTTGTTAAATAGGAAATTGTGTGAGGATATGTTTTAGAAATGTTGTTGCTGTCTGTTAAGGTTATATTGCCATATTATTATTATTATTCTTTATTTATTTTTTTTTCATATGAGGAGCTTACTTAGCTAATGATCTAGCAATGCACAATGAAGATGGCAGTCACCGAGGGAGAAATTGACATAGTGTTGGCTACAATGAACAGATGTAGCCTTTGGTGAGAACCATAATTTGGGCTGCAGTCTTTCATTGATGTAATGAAGCAGAAAAACTATAAACTATAATAGCTAAAGAGAAGAAGGAGATGATAGATGATAAGGAAGAAAATGAATATTGTGTGGGTGTTTATTTTGGGGCGTATGAGATTGTACTGTTTGTTGAAATGAGGTTAGATGGTACTAAAGTAAATGTTTGTAATGAGTCAGACCTCACACTCATTGTGGTTATTACTGTAGAAAACTCTGAAAAGGACCTAACTCTTCATGCTGCAGAGGTATAAGCCATTCCCCACTAACCTACACTTCTGCATCCCAAGTTCTTCTTTTGTAGCTCTTGAACATGATGCCATTTTGTAATGGGGTCATGTAACATTTATTTTGTGACTACCATAGTATAACTAAGGGCACACTATTGTCAGTAATGTCCACATGGTAAAGTTATGGTGTGATATACTGGTATATATAGTAACATACAGTATATTATAATGAATGGGTCATCAATAACGCAATTTCTGTGTAAAAATGTGAGAATGTAATGTAACCAATATAATAATAATAGTCATAATCTTTAATAGCACCTAAAATACAACCCAAAGAGCCTCACAGACAGAAAACATGAAAGAAAATAATAAAATTGGACACATACATTGGTAATAAAAACACAAACATTAAATAAAACCAAAATGGGGTGATGACACAAATAAGATCAATAAAAGTAATCAGCCAAAAGTCATTTTAAAAAGTATGTTTTAAAATGGGATTTTAAGGTGCACAGTCTTATACCACAGTATATATTGTGGTAATGAGTTCCATAGCTTTGGAACATATAAACAGAAAGCAGACTCTCCTGATCTTTTGTTGTTCACATTCAAAAGGTAAGTAGACTAGCACTGGCAGATCTGAGAGCTCATCTTGGCCAGTACACAGTTATTTATTCAAGTGCTAAACCATTCTGTTCTCTAAAACAAGAGAACCTTAAAATTAATTATAACACACACAGGTAGTCAGTGCACAGCATGCAGTAATTTTGTGTGCTTTGACTACACATTTGTGTTTGAAAAACATCATATCTCAGTTTCCTCCAGAACATCATAGGTATTGTGTGATTGATTTCCTGCAGTGAGCATTTCTCCACAGACTGTATAGCTGTGGGCAGTTCTGGGAGAATCTCTGTTACTCTGCGCTGCATCTCCGCAGCTGGGCAAAAGGATAGCTTCTTTGTTTGTAGAACACGGCAGTTCACTTTGAAAGCTGGTGATTTATTTATCACCAATAGAACTGCCTCTCAGATGTCTCTCCTTTAATCTAGTAGAAAGGTCTTGGCCCACAGAGAGAGGTAATGCTCTCTTCTACTGATGTTTCAATCAGTGACCTATTGTGAGTGCAACTCCTTTCCCAAGTTTAAAACTAAGTTAAATTGTGCAACTGAATGTAACTCCCATGCTGTAGTTTTAAACTCAGTACTGATCTGATTACAACTTTTCCCTGGAGCTTTAAATCAGTGAAATAATGTAGCTCGATGTACATTAACATTTATTAATTTGGCAGACACTCTCATCCAGAATGACTTTCAAAAAATGAATTTAACAGGGGCAGGCATGCAGCCACATAGATGATAGAATCATTAGTGCCATACTTGGGGATCATTGCTACAGTAAATGCTGTCATAAGATGTATAACCATATACTACTGCTGCCATTTTTAGCCACCAAGCTTGAACTGCCACAAGCTTCTTTCAGCATAAAGTTTTGAATGAGAAACTTTTTCCACAGAGAAGTTGCAACAAAGCTTATTGACAGCTTATACTGTCAACAGACTTTTGCCTCTAATGCTAATATATGTATCTGAATATAACTGAAGCTGTCTTACAACACATATTTACCCTACATTTATGCTGTAAAAATCAACACCATTCTGAATATATATATATATATATATATATATATATATATATATATATTTATTTATTTTTTTTTTTTTTAAACCATACAACACCCCTAGGTACATTGAATGTGTTGAAGTGCATACTGCTTGTGCAATATGTGCTTTGTGGTATTTTTGAACTTGAATAAACACGATGCTCTCAAAGCCAGGGCTCAAATCCAAGTTTGTAAAGCACTTGAGGAAACTCTCCATCTCAGTTAATCGCACAGTTATTCTGGGTTATTATCAGAATTGCGCAAGGCTGGTTGCAGTGTGCAGGCCAGACACAGGGCTGGGGAACACAAGTTCCTTTCCACCAAAAGCACATTAGATGGCCAAACCGTTTTAAAGTGTTGAATGGAAATGCTTCAAGTGCACGCGGTCTTATCCGAGCGTAGAGCGTGCCCTCGCGCCGCTCGGCTGGCAGAAAGTAACCTTGACTGCAGTGCCACTCTCTTAGCTGGTGAGGGTGACCTCCAAAGCACTTTCCCGTCATTGCCCTGGGCCCCCCGCTTCAGTGAGAGAGGGATCATGTGTCCATTATCTGGCTCACTGACAGACAGGTGTCGGAGCCGGACTGAGCCCACTGGATGAGGCTCACCGCCCAGGGCAAGGATGTTCAAGGACCTCCGCGGCCAGTAACCTTCCGTTCGTGGTCCAGGAATGTCTTGCTATGTTGAACTCCATTTCTGAGAGGGAAGAAAAACGACATGCAAGACCTTCTTTTGCACTAATATGTTTAGTTTATAATATCCCATGTATGCGGGATTTGGGGGAGGTGTGGGTTCGGGGGGTTTTTGAAGGGTTTTTTGTTTTTGCGTGGATCCCTGTTTTGGTTCTCCCATATGCCTTTTTTATGCACAGGGAGCCAAAGGTGGTTCTATTGTGAAACATATTCATTCAATTAAAAAAAAAGATATCGTTCCACATCTCACAGAGGAGGAAGTGTGTAGAAAGGAAAAAAGCTAGCTGATGACAAGCTTAAAAATTATCCTTCCAAATCTCATGAACAAGGAAATGTGTGTGGTGGGCATGACATAACTGGTGACATAAATAGCCACGGAAGCACTTGAGTGTTGATGCTGTTAGTGTACACACCAAAAGCCACTTGTGTCAGCCACTTCTGACACGATAGAGCTAAATCCCAGCTCTTCTACAGAGGTAGTGTGGGGAGGGAGCAGGAGGGGGGTGTAGGATGACCTTGGCTGAATCAGTACCCCTGCAGAAGCAACCATATCCCCTGTGTGTACTGCACGCCCCAGCGGAGTAGATAGGACAGTACCGATCAGAAAGCCCCTTTTTCCCAAGCTAAAGGCAGTTTGCATCAGGCTTTAATGTGACAGCAATCCAGTCCACAGTGACAGGTCAATGTAATAGTATGACATCATGTACCACAGCCACGTAAAGGAGAAGATCCCATGGCTGGAAAAAGGTCAGACAGGACGGATTGAGTTCATAGATAAGCAGCGCCCTGTGACCAGGGGAGACAGTTGATGAAAGACATCTGAAATACCACCTGGCTCTGAAGGTCTACCAACAGCTCTTGAATGGGAAGGAGGAAATGTACATGTTTAAAGAACTGACTGAAATTGAAAATACAAATGATTGAATTTGTTTTAATTTCTTTTTCTTTTTCTTTTTTTATTTTAAAAAATCAAATACAGGAGAAATGCTCACAACACAAAAAACAATTTTTGGAAAACCTACTTTGAGGAATGTATTGCTTATATATTATATATGCTTTGAATATATTTATATGTTCTTAATAAGGAATACATGAAAGAAACTTAATTCCAGCTAAGTCTCAATATGCTGCTAATATAAACTAAAGAGCTGGAAACTGTTTTAGGATAACGGACCATCTTATCTGTAAAGATAGCCTGTCACAGCCCAGTTACAAGTTACAGCCTGGCTTTTTATGAAACCGTTATTTATGGCTTAGTAGATTATATTTACATATTTACATATTTACACCCTACCTACCCAAATAAAACATGTCCACCAAACACCCACACATATACTTTATTTAATACTACACACAATACTGTTTCATAAACCCATATAATATATAGGTAGGAAGCAGGAAGTCTATGATGTCATAAAATCAGTGTACACAGAGAATAAGTGTGACACTAAAACTGGAAACATAAAAATACAGTTCTTTGCTCAGGGGCATGGAGTCAGGGTTGTAGTCTGAGTGCAATGCTCTTAAATATTTGTAGTAATGACTTGCAGCAGTCCTCAGCACTGCTTATGTGAAAAATAAACAGTTTTTACCCCAAGCAGGTGACATGGAACCGCTGTCAATGACAGAGCAGGGACTACAGCAATTTCTGGCACCGCTAGAGCAATACCTGTAGCCCTGGGCACTGACAGTGAATGACAAAACAAAACACAACAAAAGTTATGGTCTTCCAGAAAATGGCTGCATCTCAGGGAGACAAGTACCGTGGGACCAATACCTTGGGGCACACCACCATACCTCAATGTGCCTAATCACAGCCCTGTCCAGGAGATTTCATTTGGTAACAAGTACATTGAGGTGGAAAAATTGCAGAGCCTAAAGCAATTTGCGGATTCAAAACCGTGTAAAGGTCTGGCTGAAAATATTCCCTGCAGCGTCATTTGGCAGCCAACTTAAAGAGCTGTTGACCCAGCCCCCTCACAAAGGAGTGGCCTGTGTCAAGCAACACTGTCTACACTACCTTTAGGTGAATAGCAAATGCTTAACATACAGTAAGGTTTGCATGGCACGTGTGTGCTAGCTCAAGAATGATCAGACTGGATATCGGAGGTGTTATCGTGGTTGGCAGACATTTATTTTAGGAGTGAACTCTTTAATTTATAAATCAAAATACACAAAATAGTTGGTGACTCCTTGTAACAGGTTTTCCACACAAAACAGCCTTGAAAACTACAGAGAAAATAATAAATGAAACCAAGTCCCACGACAAGAGAGAATCTCTTCTCCTTGTCTGTCGGCCACTTATTTGCTTATTCCCTCGCTTCTACTTCCAGCTCCCCCTTATTCCCACCTAAACTAATTAATATTTACAGACACCTGGTTTTCTGACATGATGTTCCCAAAGGTTTAATTTTTTTGTCCCATAATTGACTTTTTTGTATATCGCTTCCAAATCAACTCCATTCCAATATTTTCACCAAAATAACTAGAGGCAATATTCCACTGGAATCCAGCTTTTACAGCTCCAGCCTCTGACACAGAAAAGCACACTCATCTGTTTGGATGCTCATTTTGCAGCACAGCATGTTGTGGACTGTTGAGTGTGTAGAATATTTATTCATATTTATATTTATTTAATGTAAATATATTTTGAATAAGGTGGATGTTCATATTCTTTTAAAAATGGAGAACATGTAGTATAGTATAGAATATAACTTAATAAAACTTATCTTTGAAACAATTAGGTCATTTTTTTGAAGTTGAGCTACCTAAAAATAAATATGAATTTGGGTGTGTATACTCTTCTAAGAAATACATATCATGAATGGCAATATATTACTCTACAAGATATTGCAAAGTGAAACATACATTTTTTTTTCTTTTTCTTCTTCCCTGCCAACCACATTTCACAATGATGAGCCCACCACAAAACACTCATCTGAATATTAGTGGAGATAACATTCCCATGTGTCTGCTTCATGTTCTCAATTAGCATTGTAAAGACCAATCAGCTGAATAAGTATAGCTCTGTCAAATGGCACTGCACCATACAAATGATGTGCTGGGGGAAACACTCTTTGCAAAGAATACGGCTGCAATCCCATTTTGAATAGTGCCACAGCAAAGAGATATGATTGATTGAGTAATTGATGTATGGTTTACGATTTAACACGATTATTGGATTCTTTTTTGGATAATCAACACCCATAACGCTCAAATCACGCTTCGTGCTCAAAAACTTCCAGATTCAATATCCTGGTCTATAACATGAATAAACAACTAAAGAGAGTAATTACCTGCCATTATCTGGCTGCATTCTTTACCTGCTCTGAGTTAAATATTTATACCTGCCTAATATGCACTTCCTATTAGCCCATATAGCATGACATGCAAACTGTTTTTTTTTTACCAATGAGTTAATTGGTGTGAAAATACATACATACTCTTGTGTAGGAATCATGGGAAAGACAGAAGGGTTTTAATATATGCATTTTCTGCCACTTTACATGTTTTAAAGACAACAACCAAATGCCTGATACTGTTGTCAAAACTGTGTCTTAAAAACCTCCTCTCTACACTGCTCACATCACACAGTCATGTAGGTTCCAATGGAATATACAGTGTGGCAACATGAATCATCCCTTTTGCAGCCGAAAGTTATTGCAGCACGCAGCCTCCACCGCAGCAAGGTGAAACGCTGTTGGCTACAATAAACACCGATTTAATGGAGCTGCTTTTAATGTATTATTTTATATCTATGTGATTTAGCGTGTAGGACAAGAGGCTGAGGACACTCTAAGCCTGATCAGGACTAATGCAGGCCTCCGTGTGGTGGAATGCCTCTCCCATGAATAAATATTCCCAATTATTTGCTTGTTTCAAATGGAAGTAAGACCTTACTGGGCCCATTAGGACATTACAGAGCCCACAGTAGGAATCCAGTCATTGATTTTGCTGTTGAGGGAGGGAGTAAAATCTTGTTATTGTTGGTGCAGGAGATGAAACAGTGCATCGTGCTTCCCATTGCAGTCAAACAGGGTCTGGGGCGGGGGCGTTGGGGGGGGGGCGTCTGATGTGTAGCTCGCCTGAATTAACCCAACTTGTCGGAAGAGCGGAATTTAGGTCCAGCGTGGTTTCTTCATTACAGACTGAGATTGTCTAGGAAAAGTTCTAATCTCGATTGCCTGTAGCCCCGATGATTAGACCCACGCCTACATAAATCATGTTTATCTCCCCGGCAGTATAAATAACATGTTGCCATGACTATGTGCGCCAGCAGGTCCTATTCTGTTAAGTTGAGGAGTCGCGGTCCAAGTCACGAGCAGTGTTTGTGGAGAGGATTGGAATTCACAGGGGAATGAGCTCCTGCAGTTTCCGCGAGTGGGGAGGTCTGTACCTATACAGAGGACTTACAGGGGGATTTATTCCACCTTATAAAATTCAATAAACAAGTGATTTATATGTATAATTAATGCATTAAAAAGCAGCTTCATGTGCAGATTTGTTTATTCATGGAACATGAATTTGAAGTGATACCTGTGGGAAAACTTAAAACCACAATCATAAATCTACGAATGGTGAGGGTTCCCTGTATTGTATCTATTTATATGGTTGGGCATTTACTGAAGCAGTTCAGATTAAGTGCCTTGCACATCAGCGTTGCCTCAACCAGTTTCACACCTGCAACTGTCTGGATGCAAGTCAGTTCATTACCCATCACTCTGTAATGGCATCCTGTGAAGGCTGTGGGCTCTGAGCACTGACTACCTCTCCACAGTTGATTCACTCATTCATGGCAGCATAACAACCTCTTCACACCTGATTCACTCATTCATAGCAGCATAGCAACCACTCCACACCTGATTCACTCACTCATAGCAACATAGCAACCACTCTACGCCTGATTCATTCATTCACAGCAGCATAACGACCACTCAATGCCTGAATCACTCATTCACAGTAGAATAAACACCGTACCATAACTGAGTCACAGCAGCTTACAAAACTACTCTGTCCCTGATTCACTCATTCATAGTAGCATAAAAACCCCAATGTCTGATTCACTCAATCATAGTAGCATAAAAACCACTACATGCCTGATTCACTCATTCACAGCATTATGAAGAGAGACAGCCATTCTGAAACATTGTCACTGGCTGTCATACTGTACTCAGTTCCATCAAGTTGCCAGTCTTGTACTGTGTACTTTTGAAAGTAGGCCTTATGTTGTTAGTGAGGTTCATTTGGAAGCACATATAAAGTACAGCGCCAGCTCTGAATATTAGCTGGGGTTTGACTTTATGTGCCCTTGTGTGTGTGCACGTGTGTGTTTGTGCTCTGGTGTCTGGCAGTGGCTGCTTATACACTGATCACAGACAGATGAAGAGGATTGTGTCATCTCACCCAGCAGGACACACTGCTTGTGTCACCAAACACAGGAGGCACCCAGTTCCTATGAATAATACTGTCAAATAAAATGTAATGAAATATGGTATAATACAGAGAAATATACACAACCTGTGCACTCTTGACAGTCACCCTCTTAGTCTCACATACATGAGAATCAAGGTTGTGCTGGTCTTTACTGTATATGTGCAAGGAAGCAACACAGAATGTATAAATTGCTTATGCTGCATACTGTAAGGACACATTATATTCATAAGCTTCATAAGATCATCATTCAGGTTCTTGCTTGTTTATGTACTTCTTTGCATACAGCCTCTAAATGTGAAGGGGAGGAGGGGAAAATGTGATTCAGACAGCTCAGACTTCTCATTTAATCCACTGTGTTAATTAATTGCATTCCCTGTTCCATCTAATTACGCAAACTTGGCAAGGATTTTGCTCCTTGAAGATGGGATCTAAGCTCTAAAATCTCAGAAGAAAGGAGGAAAAAGATATCTTGTTCAGAGATTGTTTGCAGAGGTACTCATGAGAGAAATTCTCATGAATGTATTAAAATTGAACCAATGCAGTTAGATTTCCTAAAAAGTGAGTGCACCCTTGTGTAATTCTATTAAATTCAAAAGGGTAAGCTTATCTGAGGATGCAGTGTGCTCATTCACAGGGGTATAAATTAAAGACTTTATGTACACAGCTGCATATTAAACATGGGAATTGCATGTGCCCTTCAAGAAGATGTATTCATGCACATCTTAATTAGGAACAATTAAAACACTTTAATCAATACACATTAGATTGAACTGAGAATGCGCAAATTTTATTTGAGTGAATATATCATCACTTAAGAGCAACACTGCTTTCATTAAGATGTTTTCAAAAAGGATTAGATATGTACTGTATCTCATCCTTATAAGTAAATGTAAAAACTTGTTAAAGACAAAATGGGGCAACGTGCATATATAACATCCATGTGGAATTGGTAACTGACTGGAAAAAAGTTCTGGATGATCAGATGTTCAGTTTTTTTTTTCATTTCTCTTGACCTTAATGTAGATATTCCATATAAACCCACTCCACCTAATCAGGGCTTCACCAGCAGGAATTTGTCAACTTCAAAAACAGCAGATTTACCAAAGACCATATGAGGATCAGTGTGTTTGCACAGAGGAAAGCACTGACTGATACCTACCCCCCTGCTATCAAGAAGTGACCTGGCCCATGGACATGGTGCCCCCAGATCTAACCCTAACACTAATATTAACTAAATTTATAGGGACTACCGAAACTGGAAAAAGGATGGTGAAGATGATGCAGTCTTTGCTGGCATGGATAAAGGTTTCCTGCAAATTTTGTAATGTAATGTTTAAGAGCAGAGCTCGTAACTGAAAGGTTGCTGGTGTGATTGCCTGCTGCTGCACTGCCATTGTATGCTTGAGTAAGGTACTTAACCTAGAACTGCTTCAGTAAACATCCAGTCAAATAAATGTATAACATGTAAGAATGGTAACCGGTGTAAATTCCTCTGGATAAATGACAAATAATGTAATGTAATGTAATAGAGTATTACTGTAGAATGGGTAAGGACTGCACAAACCATGCAGTCATTTCCCCCTTGTCCGAGCTGCGTGTACGACAGTGTGAGTGTCTGTGTATTGGGGGTATTGTGAGTGTAGTTGCTCAGTGCCTCAATGTCTTTCGGTCACACTGCTTTCTGGGAACAGCTGTGCGGGAACGGCTCTCGTTTCTGCGTTCTCTCTGTCCATGTCCCCGCACGCAGCGCAGCGTCTTTAGAAGACTGCTGTGAAGTGAGGCAGACCGACATTGCACTTGCGCCACCGTGTGGGCGGAGCGAGGCCTAACTGAAGCCGACGCCAAGCACCGCTAATAGCTTCGTATATCAGACTTCCTCTGTTCGGCCTGCCACCCCAACTGGCACACAGCCTCCTCCTCAGCCTGAGAATCCAGACACTCAGGATTCAATCAACCGCTGTCATGTTAAAGAAAAGGGAGAGTGCATTTCAATCGAAACGAGCTGTCACAGATTAATCAGGTGCCATAACTCTGGACCATAGTGAATTATGGAACAGGAAGCCAGATCTTGTCACCATTTGTGACATTTTTTTTTACTGAATGATGGACTGTCCCACTGGGTATGCAGTAGTAAGCATCTTTTCCATTTCAGGAGTTTTTTGGGTTGGACATTTATCAAATCCTAACAAATGTTGTTCATACATGAAGCATACACGACCAACTCCCATCCTTGTAATATATTAAAATTAGGTTACATTAATAACAACACACGATCACTGAAACAGACCTGTGTGATTGTGATGAAATGGAACATACCTCAAGCTATCTAGCTAGTACATGTTAGCTTACTACTACAGGAAAGTTGGTTTCATTGTAAATTAATAATGTAATAAATATGTAGGGTAAAATCTGCAATGACCTTATCAGGGTTACCTCAGGTTTAGACCACTTCACAACTGAACTCAGAGGCTTGGAATGGATCTTCCTAATCTCATTCATTAAGAACACCTGTTCCAATTCTAATAGACTGCAGTGGCCTCTTGGTTTAGATGTTGAAACTTCTGCTAAGGCTGTTGGTATTGCCCTGCTATGTTTAAATGACTAATCCTATACATTAAAAAACCTCATTGTGATGGTTGATGCCCCTTAATTTAGGTGGTGGAACTCATGAGGGCGGTCACGACAGAGTTTTTTTTGTTGTGGTTCAGCATGAGATCATCAGCTGCTGAGTATCTGTTTACGTTTTTAAGGTTGTTCCCACATGCAGCGACCCTTTGGCTTGTTTTTGTCATGTGGAATCACATGAAGAACCTGTGGTAATTCACAGCTCCATTCATTTGGTCTTTAAATGTCTTGCTGCCCTCTAGAGGTGAATGAAATACTGCAGGATGATCTTTTGAGCACAGGATCTCTTTGTATGTTTCGAAAAAAAATCCCATGCTGCGATTGGAGGTTCTGCTACAATTACTGCCATTCAGCAGCCTGCATAGTGAGGTGCTTGTCTTACTTGTCAGGACTGAAGGCCAAATGAAGGACCATTAAAACATATTATGGACAATCCACCTTTAATTAAGCAAAAAACAAATGTCACCTGTGTTGTCAAATAATTAGCATTCTGCGCAGGTTTAATTCAACCACAGCTGAAAGTCTCAAAAGACCTTTACAATCGGTGTCATAGAGCATGACATTACATTACGTCTTTTGGGAGACGCTCTTACCCAGAGTGACTTCCAAATAAATGCATCATTATGCTAAGAGTAGTTATCACGAAGTACTACAAGAGGTCAGTAAGATACTGAGTTAACTGCTAAACTAGTGTAGAGTGCTTTTCTGATTTTTATCTTATTTTTAATGAAAATAGGGACATAAATGTCACGGTTGTTATTGTATTGCTCTTCTCACGTGGATCCTGTGCAAAGTCTGTTGTTAGCAGTGTCCTAAACAAGAACACACTAATTTAAGTAGAATTTCCCCATAAAGTTTATTTAATTTATTCTTAATTCATATTCTAATTTTTACCTGCTAGAATGACTGATTTATTAACAACAGAAGGCTTTTTCACAGCAACGGAAGACAGACTGGAGCTGTACTATGTCAGCAAAGTTACTGAAGGAACTGCTATCTACAGATCACAGATACACCTCATGAGTGTGGTTAGCAGTAGGCAGTTATAGCTAGCTATTTATAGGCTATGCTAGCACTGTGGAAAACCTAATTGCTAAAGCAAACAACAGTCGTTCAAGATGAGCTCACCGTATGCTTTTGTCGAGAGTGGGATTGATTATGTGTTTGACAGTTTGTTATAATTCCATTCCGCTAATGTTGAACATTTTTTAATGGCTTGTAATTTTTTTGAGCCATTAAGCAGGATACATTAATCTTCTTACTCCCTGGTGTTGCTGTATTTAATTTCAAGTCAACATCTCAGCAAAACAATCAATTTTTCCAATGTCATATCATTGCAATATTGTTATAAAGCGTTAAATGACAAGACTTAACATCCGTCTCTTGGCTGCTGGCCCATGTGGTCATTCAGTCAGACAAATTATTTTGCTTGTGAGCTGGACCTTGTGTACTCCTTCTTCTTTGTTCTTCTTCCCCCTACTTCTCCATCCCATTTTTAAAATTCCACCCCCCTTCCACATCCTGTCATTCTTCTTATGCCTCTTTTCGACCTTTCTACTTTCCCTCTCCCTGCTCTTCTCCTTTCCTGTTCCCTCCTTCCTTCTTCTGTCTCTCTCCTCCCTCGTTTCCATCTCCCTTTCTTCCCCCTCTCCCTCCTTCCTCGCATCCCTCCCTTTTGGAGTGTGAAATAGCCTCCGTTCCTCCCAGCTGAGTTCACACAGTCCATTAGCAGTGATTACAGTCTGGTAGCTCAGTTCTGAGAGTGAGACGGATGCAGACCTAAGGGACAGTTCGGGATTTAATGGGAGAAGAGGGGCAGTTCAAAGCAGTGGAGCGCAGTGTAGTTTATTTCTTTCAGCGTTTCCCATATGTATCTACATGTGTATGTAATTACATGCAAGGCATGTTTTGTGTATTTATTTTGAGTGCTGGACACTTTGAACACTACACTATATACCTCCATCTCTTATCTTTCATAAAGAAACCCCTCTTGCCTCTAGAACCAGATTTCCATACCACCACTGTAACATTAATCATTTTTAGCTAAACAGCAAAATAGATCCAACACCAGCACTTTTGTGCATCTTCTGCCTAGACCCACTTGCTACCATGATTGAGGATATTGCAGTTGTAGGTGGTCTATAGGCTATAGTCTTTAATATGAGGATATTGCAGTAGTAGGCAGTCTTTAGTATTTAATGTGAGGATATTGCTGTATTAGGTAATCTGTATTCTTTAATAGTGCAGTAGTAGTGCAGTAATAGGAGGTCTCTAGCCTATAGTCTTTATTGTAAGGGTTTGCAAAACAGATTCCCTGGGCACCTTCAAGAGAAAGCTGAAAACTCATCTTTTCAAGCTGTATCACTTGTCTGCCTTCTTCTTTATCTATCTCTATCTATCCCATATATCCCTATTTTCTATAAAAAGCACTCAACACTAGTTCAGCACTTAACTCTTGTAATACATCTCAATAACTACTCTTAGCGTAATGATGCACTTATTTGGAAGTTGCTCTGGATAAGAGTGTCTGCTAAATGATGTAATGTAATGTAATGTAAGGGTAGTGAATTACAAGGTAACAGTTGAATCTGTGTGTGTCTGTGTGTGTGCGCAGGTGTGTGTTTGCCCTGCCTGGTGGACGTGGTTCCCGTGAAGAATGAAGAAAGCGTGGTTATCATGTTCATCCTCAACTTTGAGCTGGCGACCGAGGGCAAACCTCACAGCTCCCCGGGCCGAGACATCCGCCGCAAGCTGCCAATTCCCTGGATCTCCTCAGGTACAGTAGGAGCCCCGCCCACCTCTGAACCGGCAGCCCTGTGGTGTATTCGTGAATGACCTGGGTTATTCCATTGTCTCCCACCAGATGGCACATGCTGGACACCTGTCTGTCTGAGAGTTTGTGAATTCATGTGTGTGATCATATTTTTTCTGCTTTGATTCAACTCAGAGTGTTACAGCGCACATGCAGAAACTGGCGTTCATACATGCGCATGCAAAGCAGGCTTGTCATTTTATAGCATATTGCCTTTTTAGGAGGTGCTGACAAAAGAAGAAAGCAGAATTACATTGTATAGGAGAAGCATAGTGACAATAGCAGCAGTACTATTTATCTACAGATGAAACCATATTGAAGACAAACTACTTTTACACCTCTGGTGGGCACTTGCAAACTCTTAAGACAATCCAATGTAGGCATTGCACTGTGTGTTGGGGCAGAATGTAGTTTGCCATCAGAATGCTGTAGGTTCAATACCCTGTGAGGGCAGTGTTGTTGGACCCTTTAGAGGGTCATGAATGTAAATCTCCTCATTGACTTTTTACTGTATTAGCAGAATATGTAGTACATTAGCCTTTGATATCATACTGCATAAGGGGTTTGCCAAGCAGAAAATTAAATTAAAATGTTACAAGTTTTTCAAATTACAGTGCTTATGAGGTATAAGTTATAATACATCAAACACAAACCCTGTACCCCACCTACAGCTGCAAAACTGTTTTTAATGTTTTTCCATCATATTGTACCCTTTCCTTTGCTCCCTCCCCCCCTTCCTCTCTCTCTCTCTCCCTCTCCCTCCCTCCCTCTCTCTCTCTCCTTCTCTCTCTCTCTCTCTCCCTCACCCCCTCCCTGTCTCTCTCTCTCCCTCACCCCCCCTCTCTCTCTCTCCCTCTCTCACACTTCCTCTCTCTCTCTTTCTCTCTCTCTCTCTCCCTCCCTCCCTCTGTCTCTCTCTCTCTCTCTCCCTCTCCCTCCCTCCCTCTCTCTCTCTCCCTCTTCCTCTCCCTCCCTCCCTCTCTCTCTCTCACACTTCCTCTCTCTCTCTCTCTCTCTCCCTCTCCCTCCCTCTCTCTCCCTCTCCTCTCCCTCCCTCCCTCCCTCCCTCTCTCTCTCTCTCTTCCTCTCTCTCTCCCCTCTCTCTCTCCCCCTCTCTCCCTCTCTCTCCCTCTCCCTCCCTCCCTCCCTCTCTCTCTCTCTCTCTCACTTCCTCTCTCTCTCTCTCCCTCTCTCTCTCCCCCTCTCTCTCCCCCTCTCTCTCCCTCTCTCTCTCTCTCTCTCTCTCTCTCTCTCCCTCTCTCTCTCCCTCACCCCCTCTCTCTCCCTCTCTCTGCAGCGAGGAGGTGCGGGCTGAAGCTGCGCCTCCCCCTGCTCCGCTCCGGGAGCGTCCGAAAGCAGTCCCTGCCGGACGACCCCGAGGCGGGGTGCCGGCGGGACTCCTCCCCCCGCGCCCGCGTGGGGTCCCTGGGCGAGCTCCTGACCCCGCCGGAGCACCGGCGCCTGGGCAGCCCGGCGCTGCTGTGGCCCGAGCGCCCCCTGCTGGACAGCAAGCCGCCCTCGCCGCTCCCCCTGCCCCTCCCGCTGGCCATCCCGCAGTCCTCCTTCCAGCTGCACCGCCTGGACCCCAGCGCCTCGCTCTCCAGCTGCAGCCTGGTGCCTAGCCGCTCGCACGACAGCCTGCGCCGCGTCTCCTCCGTCGACGACATCGAGTCCCTGCGGCCCGACTGGGACAGGAGGCCGCCCACGCGCTGCGTCAGCACGGGTAGGGGCGGGGCCACAAGGGTGTGTCACACATTTAGGGAGAACTGCAAATGTCTGGGTGCAGACACACTAAAGCATGTGCCATGTGTATAGAGATCCAGAGACATCTTAAATGGAAATTTGACATCACTGAATCTTCAAACTTCACATATTGAATTCACAATGGCAGTTATTTTTAACAAAATCTTTTTCCACCTTTAATGCACCCCTTGTTTGAAACTGGACGTTGTCATCTCTTACTATGAGGGCCACTGTACTCCTGCAGGAGAGTGGGGCATAGTGAACGCAATCCTCCAATATGCTCACACGCTTGTATCTTTCACACTGCCTGTCACCCAGTGAGCAAAGCACCTATTGGAGGGTGGGCGTGGCTTCGCTGACAACATCCATGCAGCCTGCAGGCACCTGATGAGTCACAGAATGCCTGAGAGCAGTGATATGAGCAACCCCTGCCAACACACCCACCCCTAACCCCGGCGGAATGAAGCCAATTTGTTCCGCAGCTATGGGCTCCGGGTCCCGATGGCAGCGATGTGTCATACTCATACAGCTGTGTGTTTCAGCTATGAGATGTACAGGTTTGTCTCTCACAGGGGTGATGAACCACAAGTCCCCCATGCCGAACTCCACGTCCGACTCGGACCTGGTGCGCTTCCGCGCCCTCAGCGCCATCCCCCAGATCACCCTCAACTTCGTGGACTTCAAGCCCGACCCCTTCATCACCCTGCCGGCGGGAGACGTGGACATCATCGCCCCCTGCAAGCTGATAGACCGCACGCACAACGTCACCGAGAAAGTCACGCAGGTAACGGCCACACAGGGGCGCTGCCGGCCCACTGCAAAGTGAGCCGCTGGGCAAGGAGGCAGCGTTTGCTTTTCTCCAGTAGGAAGGTTGCACTGCAGCTGACTCACACATACAGCACATTCAGCTGGCAGCATAATTCCATGAATGAATTAAGGTTGCATACAAGAGCTGATGTGAGTAGGTTTGCTTATCAGCATACAGTGTCCTTCCATAGGTAGGAGGTACAGAGTGTTGTGTGCATCTATGACTAAGAGAAATGATCACTGATCACTTTTTGGTGAAATGAATTGGTGAAAATGTTTGCTCTTCTTAGCAGGGGAACAGTTATTTGATTTCTGGTTCACACACACACACGCGCACACACACCCAAACATATGCTCACACATACGCACCCACACACATCTACACACATATGCATGCACATTTGCATGTACACACACATACACACACACACACACACACACACACACACACACACACACACACACACACACACACACACATACACACACACACAGGAACATGATGACCCAATGAGACAGAGTTATAATGCAGGGTGTGTTTTCTCATATGAAGTGTGATGAGACCCGTATCCCCTTCCTGACTCTGTAGCAGAGTGGCCTTTTCTTTTACAGAGCTGCACAGTGGAAAGACAGAGAATCTCTCAAGAAACAAAAATGTTCTGGTATAGAATTTAACAAACAAGAAACATATTTTCTTATGTACATTTTTTGATGTAAAACATATCACATATATAAAACTTATCCATGTTTGACACTTCTACAACTTCTGTGTAGGAGTAGGTTCACACATCTCCTCAAAGAAATTAGATTGAATTTGAATTGACTGGAGAAATTGGTTTGTTGATAGTAAATGCTTTGGTTGCTGTTGAGCCTAGATTGTCATTGTTTAACTCCAGCCTATTATTCCAAGATGCACTTTTATAAAATAACAATTTTAAGTGGCGTGAGGAAATTCAGGAGTTTAAGGGAAGGCGCTGAATCCTGCAGGGTCTGTATGACAGGTGAGATCATCTGGACATATGATTAACATGGGCAGAGTTTAATATCTTCATCAAGCTTTATTGTACCATGTGTTGGCCAGCTGTGGGATGACAGTCATATTCAAATAGAAGATAAGTTTGAAGAGGGGTAAAATCTGCATTACCGTGTTTATTATGAAGGAGTGCAGGAGTTTAAAATGAACTCTGAGAGAAATCTAGAATGTAGAGCAGACAGTTTGGTTAGCACCATTTTTAGCAGAGCATTGCATTTGCATGAGTATATTCTTCTTTTCAAGGATACTGTGCTCCACCTGAGATCACTGCTTGAAAGTCAATGGTAAAGCCCACAAGCACTGAAAGACTTCTTGGTCTGCTTGACCAAGCTCCTGCAGTCTGCTTTGCAGTGTCCTGTTTTCATACTGAAATTTTAATGGGTGTTTCATATTGAACAATAATGAGCAAGGTAACCAGGGAACCAAGGGGTTTATTTCTGAATCTATATTTTGAGTGTGTGTGTGGTAAAACCTGTCAAGGATATTGACATGCAGTCTTATTGTAATTATGATTATTTCCCTTATCTCCACAAGTATTATTATCATTATGCATTTTCCTATAATTAGCCGAGAGAGATGCTGTTGCTGTGGTTATTCTCACCTTCTGCTCAGAATGTACCGGTCTTCTACAGGCTGGTCGGGGTTGCCATGCAGACAGGCAGTTTGTGCATCAAATGTATGGACACGTTCATGTCAGAACTCAGGTTAGCACCTGTGTGTCAGTACTCCGCCCTCCTAGCTGTGTGTTTGTGTTCTTCCCCTGTCCATGTGCTTTTGTTTTCCTTGTGTTCTAGCCCTGCCCCGTTCCCCGCCCGGTCCCCGCCTGCCTCGTTACTTCATCGCCGCCACCTGCCTGCTAGCTCACCTGTTCCCCATCGCCTCATCTGCTCTGCCCTTTATAATGCCCTGCCTGTTCCTGTCTCGTTGCTAGTTCGTTACAGTGTGTTTTACCTGTCTCTGCTTCCCGCGTCTGGTTTTCTGCTTTCTTGTTTTTCCGTGTATTCTGACTTTCGCTTGTGCCCCGACCTGATTCTTGCCTGCCGCTTTGTCCTGTTTGCCCGAGATCTGCCTGTCTGGTTTTCGACCCTGCCTGCACCTGTTCCTGACTCTGGTTTTGCCCCTACCGACTGTCTTTCTGGTATCGACCCTGCCTGTTTCTGGTTACGATCTTGCCTTCCGTTAATAAACCCCGTTCGGGATCAAAGCTCCGTGGTCTGCGGCTGAGTCCTTGTCCGTACCTGACACTGTGAGCCCGTGTGTGCACTCTGCTTTGTTTCGATGGCGATGTAATGCAGGTATCAGAAATGCTCTTACTTGGTAGGTACTGACTGAGCATGCTCACTACAAAGACGCCCATGACCCATATTCAGTCTGCAGTGTGCTTTGAGCACTGTTTGTCATGGGTCATTGGTTGACAGATCAGGCTGAGCACTGACTGGAGATCAGGGTTACTGAATGGCGTTGGAGGAATTTCACCACAGTGACGGCCATCTGACTTACTGCTGTTGTATTTTTCTTGAAGGGACATACTGTGTCACTTCCACAGAAATGTCATGAATCTATGGTATAATTTTATACACAAATTTTCTGATCTAGCAGCTTTTTTGGTGATATTAATGTGCTGGCACATCCACCTGCATGTAGACCTACTGGTCAATTGGACCCAGGTTATTGTCTTGATCAACATCTTGTACAGCATTGGTTTTGGGGCTATTGGTTGTTCCATATGTGGCCTCCAGGTGGCAGCACCACCTGAAGCAGCTTCCAAAAGAGCAGTGAACAGTTTATGCCTTTCTGTCATACGCCTTCTGATGTCACAGTCACAGTCACATCACGCCTCAGTGACATTGTCCCACTTAGATCGCTGAGTGCCCCTCTGAGACCTGACAGCTACGCGTCACTGCACACACACACACACACACACACACACACACACACACCTCTACCTGCCACAGCTACAAATCTTATGGTTGAACATCATGACCACCATACTGTTTTTTGACGTGCTACTTGTAAGTGTGTTAGTAATTCATACTCATCTGAGGAGTTGCTCATCTGGAATTTTCAAGGGTGTTTGTTTGACCCATGAACTGCATCATCTCTCAAAGGGAGTCTGATTGATGTTAGCTGACAATTCAGAGTCTGTATGGAGTCCTGATGATGATCCCCTTACCATGTGGTCTGGCAGGGAGTGTCCTTGAAGCACCCAGATGTTTGAGTGCACTCAGAATATGCCACTTACATATATGTTAATATCAAGTGCACTGGTTTTGTAAGGACGCACATTCAGTTTGGAAACTTTGAACCTCTGGACTACCCTAATTACATAATTGTCATTTATTTAGCATATTCTATTCTCCAGAGTGACTTACATAGGTTACAATTTTTACACTTTATCCATTCATACTGCTGGATATTTACAGAGGCAATTCTGGGTTAAGTACCTTGCCCACGGGTACAGTAGCAGTGCTCCAGCAGGGAATCGAACCAGCAACCTTTTGGTTACAAATCCTGTTCCTTACCACTAAGCTATACTGCCACACTATAATCACTGTAGTTACCTGGTAGCAGTTACAGTATCACAAATGTTGTTATAAGTTATAACATTGTTATCAGTGATAACTGTAGTTATCAATTATCAGTTATCACCCTAGTTATGTGTTATCAGTTTTCATCTTATTGGCTATCCCATATCACATAGCATATCATCATAATCATGCATTATTGGTTATCACCAGTTTAAAACTGGTGATCATTATTGGTTATCACCAGTTGTATTATCATAACAAGACAGACTCTCAGTCGCAGTGTTTGGGAGTGGATCAGAGCCCTGTGATGATATTATTATTATTATTATTATTATTATTATTATTATTATTATTATCATTATTATTATTATCATGCTTAGGAGATGTGCTAATCAAAGTTGACTTACATAGGTCACATTTTTACATGCTATATACATTTATACTATTAGACATTTATTGAGGTATTTCAGTTAAATACCTTGCACGAGAGTACAACAGCAGCTCGAATCTGAGGCTGAATGCTTGTTGCAAGTCTGTTCTCTTAGCTCTTAGTGTAGCGAGGAGAACTTCAGGCTAATTAACAGCTCACTGCTCTCAGCTCCCTACAGGCAATGAGGTGAGGTGGAGGGTATGTTTAATACATTTCTAAGTCCCTCAATGGGACTCTTTCCAGAGCTCTGCTAACAGAAAGTCTCACAACAGAGGTAACGTCATGATAAGAGTGCATTCACTGCACCCCTGAGAAAGTTCAGTATGTCTGAATCCATCACTCAGGGAGTACAGTCTGTACGAACCAACACAAAAATGCCAAGTTACTCATATATACATATACTATATACATACTACATACGTAGTGTCTGTAAGTCAGGAGACACACATTTAAGAAAAGGTCCGTCTGTAAAATTATTGATATCAAAAGCAACCCTAAATGCTTGTGTGTTTTCTTTTTTATATGTGTCAGGACAAGGACAAATTCAGCAGGATTTTTTGGATGTTGTACATAATTTGTTTGCAACGCAATATATAACTAGAGGCAATTCATGCCTAGACTTGTTTTTTGTAATAAATCTGACAGAATTTACAGTGGTGATGTAGTGGAGCAACTGTGAACTCAGCATAGTCACATCTAAGATATATTGACAAGCCAAAAACACCTCTTCCAAATTCAGGGTTTTCAATTTTAGATGAACTGATTTTAGTAAGATGAGAGAGAAGAAGCACCATTGATTAGGTAACACTTCTCAGAACTGTTAATGAGAATCCATCCAAATTCAAAGCAACTATTCTCACCCTGAATTATAAACATCAGAAAACATAATAAATAAGGAAAATACATTGAATAAATGGTCTCCATGGTTGTTAAGTAAATCCTCATGGAAGAGGTTAAAGCAGGAAAAGAGACTATACAAAGTACACTATATGGCCAAAAGTATTTGGACACTTTACCATCACACCTATATGAGCTTATTGGACATCCTATTCCAAAACCATAAGCATTAATATGGAGTTGTCTCCCCATCCCCCTTGTAGCTATAACAGCCTCCACTCTTCTGGGACGGCTTTCCACAAGATTTTGGAGTGTGTCTGTGGGAATTTGTGCCCATTCAGCCAAAAGAGCATTTGTGAGGTCAGGCACTGATGTTGGACAAGAAGGCCTGGCTCGCAATCGGCGTTCTAATTCGAAGGTGTTCAATGGGGTTGAGGTCAGGGCTCTGTGCAGGCCACTGGAGTTCCTCCACACCAAACTCGTCAAACCATGTCTTCATGGCTGTTGCTTTGTGCACAGTCATGCTGGAACAGGAAAGGGCCTTCCCCAAACTGTTGCCACAAAGTTGGAAGCATACAATTGTCTAAAATGTCTTTGTATGCTGTAGCATTAATGTTACCCTTCACTGGAACTAAGGAGCCTGGCCCAAACCCTGAAAAACAGCCCTAGACCATTATCCCTCCTCCACCAAACTTTACAGTAGGCACTGTGCATTCTGGTAGGTAGTGCTCTCCTGGCATCCGCCAAACCCAGATTCGTCCATCAGACTGCCAGATAGTGAAGCATGGTTCATCACTCCAGAGAACACGTTTCCACTGCTCCAGAGTCCAGTGGTGGCGTGCTTTGCACCACTCCAGCCGTCGCTTGGCATTGCGCATAGTGATGTTGGGCTTGTGTGCAGCTGCTCGGCCATGGAAACCCATTTCATGAAGCTCCCAATGCACAGTTCTTGTGCTGATGTTGCAGCCAGAGACAGTTTGGAACTCTGTAGTGAATGATTCAACAGAGGATAGGCGGTTTTTTACGTGCTATGTGCTTCAGCACTCGGCAGCCCCGCTCTGTAAGTTTACGTGGTCTACCGCTTTGTGGCTGAGCTGTTTTGTGCTCCTAGATGCTTCCGCTTGACAATAATACCACTTAGACTTGACCGGGGCAGATCTAGCAGGGCAGAAATTTCGCGAACCGACTTGTGGCAAAGATGGCATCCTATGACAGTGCTATGTTTAATGTGACTGAGCTCATCAGTACGACCCATTCTACTTCCCAGGTTTGTCTATGGAGATTGCATGACTATGTGCTTGATTTTATGCACCTGTTAACGATCGGTGTGGCTGAGGCACCTGTACTCAATAATTAGGAGGGGTGTCCACATACTTTTGGCCATATAATGTATATTAAAAAGAAAATTCAGAGAGTAATAACATAGAATATTTCTGAATCCTTGAAAAAAAAATTGTATTGTGAGAGATAGTCAACATGGTTTTCACAGGGCGAGATGATGCTCAATAAATCTTCTGGACTTCACAGAGGAAACTACCAAGTATAGTGTGAGAGACTCTGTATGAAGATGGAATCAGTAGAAATGAATAAGGTTGCTTTTAAAGTGGATTAAAAATTGGCATCAACATAGAATACCAAGGATAATGATAAGTGGGATTTTATATGACCAAGGAGTTGTGGGAAGTGGAGTCCCTCAGGGAACTGTAATGGAAACTCAGCTGCTCCTTATTTGAATAAATGACATTGATAAGGACATTAGAGGCAAAATAGTCACATTTGCCAGTGACACTAAACTCAGGGGTGACACTAACAGATGGGGGTTACTAATGTGGTCATGGTCAAAGGAAATTAAATTGTGCTGTATGGACGTGCCCACCAGCTTTGTGTTTGGGATAGAAAGGTGAAGCCTATGTTGAGAAAGAGCGTATACACTCTGTAAAGCATAATAGGGTTTTTGTTTCAAATGGTTTTGCATCTGTAGATTCTCAGACCATTGTTAAGACAGAGTTATGCACAACACATACCAGGGCATTTTGATGAAAAACCTGGTTCCCTCAGTGAAGAAGCTCAGCCAAGAAGTTGGCTGAAATTGGACACTCCAGCATGACAATAATTCACAGCATTCATTAAATGTAAAAAGAAATGGCTAACAGCGCAAATGTTCTCATCTGATCCCCTCAATGACCAGACCTCAATCCAATCAAACATTCATTGGTTGAACTTAAGAAAGCAGATCACAAATGAAGGTTGCCTCTTCTCAAGAGCACACAGCTTCATCCTTAATTGCAGCAGCTTGTTGCAGGCCAGTAAGAAATAAATACCTGCCGTATTAGGGAGGTTGAGAGCAGGTGTTTCTTCATCAGAACTGGGCAGTTCCCACTCTGTGCGCTGAACTGGTGGGGCAGCCTCTTTACATATTTTGTTGGTGGGGAGCTATTTGTCAACCATATGCCCTGTCATCCCCCCTGCCACATAAAAATATACCACTCCAAAATAAAACCAGCCATCTTAAAATGTGTACTAGGTGCTATCAGTGAGATTTTTACAAAAATCGAGCAATTGGTATAGTTGGGAACAAGGAATATTTGGAAAGCCACATAATAGGTACTCCTCAAATATACCCAGGATTGTCTTTCGGACACCATGCTCTTACACAATATCCTCCAGTTTCAGTAGTGGCACACGCATTTGGGGAGTTGAACACACATATAGGGGTCCTCTAATACTGTCTTCAGTAGAGGTGTCTCACTCATTTGGAGTGTGGCCTCTGTAACAGCCTTCAGGAAGCAGCAGATGTGTCCTTCACTTTGAGCTCTTTTACCTGCTCTATAAAAAGTTCTCTAACAGAAGCACACAGTTGGTGCCGTGCTGGCCCATTTTAAAAGCGTGCACCCCATTAATCACTGTGGGATGGCCACAGCTCATTGGCTTCCCCCATCACAGCAGAGCGGTGGAATAGGTAATGATTAGGGTCTAAATATGGGGTCCAAATATAAGTGGAATTGACCAGGCCTCATTCAAGCCAGGGCTTTATCTCTGTCTTTAAGAGTTTAGTCACTTTTTGTCACTTTGTCACTTCACCTGGTTGTCTTGGGAACATGATGAAAGTACTCATGATGAATCACTCATATTTTAGGCACTGATATTTGTTTTTGAATTCTATCACTGGCTGCATACACATGCAATGACACTTTTCATATCAGATATCCACTTTAGTTTGGTATGCTCTGGTAAATTTAGAATGTAAGTAAGGCAGAATATCATCCATAATTTGCTTCAGTTTTGTGGAAGTGTGTTTGGATTCAATACCCCCCACCCTCTGCCCCACAAAAAAAAAAAAAAAAAACAACAATTGTGATTGTACTGCCGCACCCCCATCG
This sequence comes from Megalops atlanticus, assembly GCA_019176425.1. Classification (NCBI taxonomy): domain Eukaryota; kingdom Metazoa; phylum Chordata; class Actinopteri; order Elopiformes; family Megalopidae; genus Megalops; species Megalops atlanticus. The sequence continues at coordinate 18,559,288 of CM032898.1, read as the reverse complement.
CCACAGCGGCATGTGTGCCAGGGGTCGTCCCTGTCCTTCTCTTCACCCCTCTGTCTTTACCTCTGGTCACTGCATCTGTCCTTTCTGCGTGGCTCTGCTCTCCTCTGGCCACTCCCCTCATCCCCTCTGTAGTCCCAGCATGCCTCTGGTCAGAGCTGCTGCACATGGCTGAGAGACAGCAGAGACAGGCACTCAAAAGCATGACCTCGCACTGTGTTTGTTTTTGACAATGTCACATGTACAGTGGTGACACTTAATATATGTGCTTATAGATGTACTGACCATACCATATGTTTTTGAAAAATTGAAAGAGGATAGATTACTACTCAAGTGGCCATGTTTGAAATGGATGTGACCTCATTTGTGGCTTATTGCATATTTTATGCTCAGTGTTATGGTAGTGATGTAAAAGTTGCATACAGTATCTTCTGGGAGAAATCTATCAACAACATAAAAAATGCTATATTTAGTCGCCTTATTGCTTAAAGTCTGTGGCATTTATTTTACTAATGTGGCAGAAAGAATTCCAAAATGTATACATATATCAGACCTGCAGACACCTACATTGCATAGAAAATAGCAAAAACTTGAAATGTCAGAATTGATTTAAACTGATATTTAAATGAGCTATTTCCTGCCTTGGCATAACTGAGAACAAACTTGTTGAAAATAACTGCCCCAAGTCTGCACACCTGTGAAGGCACAATTTGAACCATTTCTGTGGATACAGAGTATACCTCACCAACCCGTGGCTGCCATCCCAGTTTGTATGTATCTGTTATCTTACTCTTTCCCGCTCAAAAACATTTGTACAGCTTTAAATTAAGCAGCTGTTTAAAACGGACAGTTTGGAAATGTGCATGAGTGTGTGGAGCAGCTGTCATTACTGTGTGTATTCGTGCTTAAGAAATTGTTTATGTGAGAATGTATGTGTATGTGTGGGTGCGTGCGTGTGGGTGTGTGTGTGTGTGTGTGTAAGAGACAGAAAGTGTGCGTGGAGAAGTTGCCATAATAGTGTGTATGTGTGTTTGTGTGGGTAAACTGCAACAGAGACAAGACGCACCATCATTAACTGTGACCCCACTTCCAGAGAGCTGTCTGTATAAATATCAGCCTAAATGCCAGCAGAGCTCTGAGTCTCCCAGCACACACATAACTGGCGATACAGTGCACTTCCAAATTTCCACAGGAACAGATCCGATCGAAGTTACTGCAATCTCAGGAGTTGAGCACCAAGGTTTCCTTGTAAGATATGGAAGATTTGACAAGGAAACTGTCATATAGAAAACAGATTCTTTTTTTATGACTAACATTTTTTATTTTTCTTTTATAGATGTTACAAAATAATATGCACTTCAAAATCAGCCATTTTCTCTTCATACTACATTGATGTGATTTGTAGTAAATACAAAATGTTATTTGACAAACTATTCAAATAGATCAGACATGTTTGGAATGTAATGGTAAGTGTGTTTCATCTGCTCAGTTCTGTCTGATATCTAGCCAACAAGCCCGTGGCCTGCCAGGAACTTGGGGCAGCAAATGTCACTCTGTTAACAAAGAAGAACAATGATGTCAGAAGGAGTGTTCTGTTTAATTAAGAGCAATTTACTGTCATACATTCCCACTTTGCAAATTACAAACTCAAATTATACTCAATTAAAAAATAACAACAGGCAAGTTATACGCCTCACTGATTTTTCCAAAGCTCCCCCCCTGTGGACCTGAAGCTATCACACTGTGTACAGTCTCTACTAGAATAGTCTCTCACCTCTTACAGGAACACAAGCCCTGAAGTCTCATCCCCTTTGTGATGCGGTTGGTGGTTTTTGTTTTGGATTGCTTTTGTATGGACTACCTTTTACACTGTGTGACATTTGAAGCAGGTGGCTGCGTTTGTTTGGCGTTCAACATCTGTGTAATTGCATGTGCCCCGGTCCCCTCCTAAGCCCCGGGCGCTGTGGTTGTGGCGGGAACCCTGGACGTGGGGCGGGGTCGTGTCTTTGTGCGGCCCTGTGATTAATAATGTATGGCGCCGTGTGGCGGAGGTGCTGAATGGACCTGTTAGCAACAAACCCGCGGCACGGAGCCGGCGTCGCCTCGTTTAGCGGCTTGCTCTCCTGCCATCTGCCCGGGCGGCCGGCGTGTGCCGTCTGCGGCTCGTCCCGGCGCTGACGGATCGGCCGGGGGCTCGGGGCTGCGTGGCCCGCCTCCCCACCCGGTCCTTCACGAGCCTTAGACCGTGCTGGGAGCCCGCATTCTCCAGACACGCTATGATATGGGTGTCACGTGACTGCGGACATTAAACCACATTATCCCGTCCTGCGCAGTAATTACGCACACACAATTACGCTAAATAACACGCCTACAGCTCCGCCAGCGTCGGAGTGTGCACAACCCTGGAAAGACAAACATAAACACAAACACAGACCCATCTGTTAGTGCAATAAGGTCAGCCGTCTCATTCCTAGCTTCCTTTGCATTGTGTTATGTAAATGCAGGTAAACATGTAATTAGTTAAGTGTTAACGCCCTGGGGACGTGTGGCAGGTGGATGTTTCTGTATTATGTCTGCATTATGTTGTCTGCATTGTTGTCAACGTTTATTATTGGTAACATGGCAGTTGTATTACAGGGCACCTTTGTGGCTCTCTTTGTATGTGTGGCTGGATGGGGTGTATAGTAATTAGTGGAAGAATAAAATAATACATGAAGAAGCATTGTAACACCCATAAAGGTAGGAAAATGCTTGGGTGGACGTCATGGGGGGGATGTTATTTTTGGAGTTGGTGTTGAATCAATACAGATGTGTTCTGATCTGTTCACTGAAAGAGACGGTGTTATAAGACTGGCAACCCCACTTTCCTCAGTCTTGCTGTGACCCCACTGTCATGTTTGTGCCCTCAATATTTATTCACACCCCCCATTAATACGTAAAACACAATAGGAAATGTGGAGAGGCGTCTGTATAGTTCCAGAAGCTTCTACCAAAACGGCATAATATAGATGTAGATTTCTTTTTGATGAATTTTATTGAAAAGATTTAAAATGTTAAAGTCATAAATAAACCTGACCCTCATGTTTTCTGTAATAAAATTAATTGTTAGAAAACAGTTGTGCAATACTATTAAGCTTGCACAGCTTACAGTTTTTACAGGTCATCCATTTATACAACTGGATATTTACTGGGGTAATTTGTGTTAAATATTATGCCCATGGGTACAATAGCTGAGGAAGGAACAATTATCATGTACTAGCCATAGATGTTTGTATGCATCACCACCAGTCAAAGAGAAATGTAGTCAGTAAAGATGTGCAAGGGGCCTTGAAAGAAAAACTGAAAAGCTTAAAAAGTTTTTAATTTCTCAGTTCCAAAATATACATGTGAAAAATCCTCCAAGGTAATCCTCCAAACAAGAAGAGTAAGCTAGAATGGAAATCCAAGTCCAAAAATCATAAGAAAAATGAAAAAGACTGATCTTAACATTCCTTACACATTTCTCTAGTTTTCTAGTTTTTCGGTCCCACAGGTACATCCAACACTTCCCTTTGTTCTCCCTCCATTTCATACCACATTCTACTTCCTTCCCTTTCTCTCCAACATGGGTGTGTCTCTGGGTGTGGTCAAGAGTAAACTGGGCGTGACCCTAGGGCCAAACATGCACATTTTATAGGTTACAGCTCATAAAAGCTGATATGGCATGTTTTCCCCTTTCTCCCTCTCTGCTGGAGTTCTATGTGGGCTCTGGAATACACATCGATCAAAGAGAAATAGTGCTGGAAATTAAGGGAATAGCCAGGTTCAGAAAACCTACAGGGAGATATTTTGCAGGAGATATTTTCCACCAAAAGATGATCTATGGCACATATGATGTTTTTAGACCAGGGGCAGATAACTATTGCATACACTGCTAGATTCTGCCTCGCAGTCATGTAATGAATTTATATGACTCAATTGATCATTGTCATTTCTCCTCTGTGGACTCTAATAGACTGCCTTTGCATTACATGTTACTGTTTGTCAGTTTGTTTGAATCAAGGTTTATAAGTTGCTTAATTTTATTATCAGGGGAAAATAGAATCACATTCAATTCTTTTATCAATCTGTAGCCACACGCTTGCAGCTAAAGGGAAATAAATGATCCAATGGAGATAAAATGGTCACGTGGACTGCTTTGCTGTGGCATTGTGGGTAATAGGGTAGAATGAGAACACAACACACAAGTCTGAAAGAAGCCTGAAGTGTCTCAGAGTCAGTCCTGATATAAAGGACATTTCCCAACCCAGGGAAAGAGTTTGGTTGGACGTAGCAAACATTTACAGATCAGACCAATTAAACATAAATACATACATGCCTATTAAATGCAGGTTAGATGATCATTGTAAGGTGAAAGACTGGCATTGTTTCATAAACACTTTATGAGCACTTTATAGAGTCACCTTTTTCACTGCTGTGGTATTTCAGGAAGGATGGGAATGTCTTTGGTTTATTTTTTTATACAGTAAAAATTGATAATGTTAAAACAACATGTAAGTCAAGCATTTTGACAAACCATTAACTTAAGCTGGAACACCTGCCACATCACTCACTGTGTCAACTAATTACTACACGATTCACATACAGTAAATACATACACTGCTGTCTTACGTAAAGTAGTCCAATCATTGTTGCATTGTCAACCCAGTCCTGCTATGTGATTTATGTCATGTCACAGAGTGAGTTAATTGAGTAAATTGGCTGGAGGTAAAAATGCAGATGTGCCATAGTGATGTTGCAAGCGTGCACATGGTGGCACCTCAGTCAAACAGCTGTGACCCTCCTGTCGTCATTGTGAGGGACTGATGGAGCAGTTAGCGTGTCACTTGTGGCCCTCTCTCTCAGTACTGAAGTATGAAGCTCTCAGAGGAAAAGCCTGAAGGAGTATTGAGACTACAGAGGACCTCATCTGGCATTTTGTTGTGCCAGGGCTGAGAGGTGACTCTTGTTAGCCAGGCTAACATGAAATTAATTTGCCCCTGAAAGAGAATGTGATGTTTGCTGACAGGCAGTTGGATTGTTCCTCAGTCCAGCCTTTGTTTCATTGCGATAAAGAGTCAACGTGTAATGTAAAGAAGTTTCATTACCTGGCATTCATTCGACAGCTATTTAAGCATTTTATGGATTCCAGTCCCATCATCATTACTAATTTCAACAGAAATATATGCAAGAAAAGAAGGTCAAGAAAAACTTGGCACTAAAATCATAAGACACTCTTATTCAGGGCACTTTTTGGCTCTGCATTTATATTAGCATTTTGTCACTTAGCAGATACAAGATGCATTAAAGTACATTTAATGTACTTTTAAAGTACATTTAATGTTACATTTACATTTTCGACATCCAGCATAAGATTCAGAGCAACTCCCAAAGTCAAGCCCTAAGTGCTTCCAACAAAATGACAAAAAACATTACACAGACAAGGACATCACCATCCACACACAAATAAGCACCATTGCCAAAAATGGGGGCTGGAACCACAGGTACACACCTGGCCCAACATGAAAGTGCAACACTGTACAACCAACAGAAGCGCTGTACCGTTCAACACAACACCAACACTTGCCCTGAAGCCAAACTTCCATACTGTATGTAATGGAGGGGATTAGATGCATGTCAATAATTAATATTAATTACCATATGTGTTAGGTAATTAATATTACCATATATAATGTTACGATATAATAACATTACCATATTGACCTCCCTTGATGGACTCCCATAGATAGACTCTCTTGCATTTGTACAATCAAGTCCTTTTTACGTCGAGGCTAAGAAACAGGCTGCGTCCTCTTCAGCGCAGAAACACCCAGTAAATGCCCTGCTTGGTGAACGAATGGGTTTTCAGCCACCTGAGACGGGGATCCTAAACTACTGACTCATTACACTAGCAGTTCAAATGCACTTGCAAAATTATCCAAGGCAAAAAACAATAACAAACAATTTTGTAATTGCTATGCAACTCGTAGCTATCTTACACATTCTAAATTCTGTTTCTACACCCTGATAATACACAGAGTACTCCTTGCTCCTAGTTCAGCTCCTGTGTCCATTGGTTAACCTGAACACAGCACCCCCAGCTTCAGAATCCAGTGGCCTACCCCCATTCCTGCGGCACTGTGGTGCTGTGAGATGCCATGGTTTACATATTATTTTTGGTGGTGTTTGGGGGTGAGATGATGAACACCCCTCCCTCTTCCCACGGCAGGAAACCGTGGCTCAAACCTGCCTACCTCAGCACAGCTGCAGGAAGTGGGGCACTGAGAGGACCAGGAACGCCATCGTTTGTTATCCCCACCAGGGGGGCGGAGCCGTGAAGCTGTGGCATAATGGTACCACACCTCACAGAGCTGGATCTGCTCTCTCACACAGTTCCCAGTCTGGGACAGTGAGCAGTACAGAGTATAATAATAATAATAATAATAATAATAATAATAATAATAATAAGATACCCAATAGTAACACCAGCTCTTTGTCTGTGTTAGTGTAGTATTGTTTTCCTGGGGCTTTCTGGGTCATCAGTGTTTAATAGCAGAAAGATGAAGACCCTCAGGTTGTCGGATGACTCAAATGGGCAGTCACATGTTAGGCCCCAGTTTGGTTTGGCTTCTCTGTTAATTATTTGAGTTTCTTTTTTGTAATTTCATAAGTAGATAATAATAGTATGGGATGAAGAGGTATGTCCCATCATAGCTGACAATATGGATGATATAGTCTCCCAAAATGCATGTACCTACTCTTGTTCCCAAATTGTGCAATTATTATTTTTTCATAGAGAGCACAAACCCTCTGCATGGTTTTTTTGCATGACTTATTTAAGAGATTACCAACCTTCCTCCTTTCTTTGGAGATCACTAAGGATCCCTCCTTATTTTCTGACTGTGCACGGTGACCTTTGTCTCTTTGTCTAATCCCCAGAGATGGTTATTTAAAAAAATGCTCACGCCTCATTTCCCTCACACCTCTCCTAAGCGCTGTCAGAAAGAACCCAGTGTTCTGTGAGATCAATTTGCAATAATTTTGTTTAATGGATACAATTGCTATTATGCTCGTATCATTGCGCAATACTGTGACTCATTTTCTAGTGCGTGTAGAGTAGATATAATAAATGTATCATCCTTGCATGCAGTGAAGGACATCCACGTGACACTGGCCCATGGCTGATTGAGACTGTTTAGCATTGCTAGATAACCAAGACAAAATGTGTTTTTTTTTATTTGTTTATTTTTTATGATTATATATATATATATATTTTGGGTGCGAAATGTGACCTGGTCAGAACTGGTCTGGATCCCTAGCCTGAGTAGTCCAGACTACAAACCACTGCCCCCCCCCTTCTCTGGGTGTCATACTGGCAGCTGACAAAGGGAAATGTCACCTTCACAGAAACAGGGAGGGACTATGGACAAGGGGAATGGGTTAAACATCTGTGTGCACCAGAGATCACTTGATAAATTGCTAGATCTTTTAATCATTTCAGACATCACACATCTGATCCTTCCTTGGCTGTATATCAAAGCTCACTTCTATAGGCTGTACCTGGCTTTCAGCACTGTAGTGTTTCCTTAATGAACACAGCAGCTAATCTCCATGTTTTTGGTTTCGCACTGTCTGGATTGTTATTGATTGTATTAGTTTAAATTTGCAAAATCCAATTTAAAACCAACCAATACTGTAACTGAAATCGTTATCACTGTTAATTAAGTCTTGGAAATCCCCAACAGATACCTTTTAAACACCTTGCATAGTTGCTATTTTTAATCAAACACCACTTGTCATGCTGTCAGGGTAGATATTGCATCAGGCTTTCTGCCAGATCTGCAGAATCTCCAGCGCAGTGTGACCTGGTGCATTGTGCCAAAATATCACTGAACCCTGAATATTCACAACTACTCTGTGATTTTTTTTATCGCCACCCATCACCTTCCTGCACAAGGCAAAGCGCTAGTGCAGTAGGAACAAAAATTGTAAAACCAGCAGAGGTGGCAATTTTGGCAATTTTGCTGAATGCGTTGACGTGAAATCACCAAAAGCGGTTGTGCTGCATGAGCTTACAGTCTGTGTTCAGTTTGTGTTCCATTAAAATCAGGCCATGAGTTGGAAAGCTGGAATGAAAATGTGCAGGAAAGTGTGACGTGTGCAGGAAAGGGAGCCTGCATAGATCTTTCACACTACACATCACCTCTTTAAAGAGAATAGTCCTTTCTCACTGCACCTCTATTATTTAGAGAGCATGGTGCTTTCATACAGCAGCTCTCTCCTGTAAAGAGCATGGTCCCTTCACACTACACCTCTCCTCTTTGAAGATCAGGGTCCTTTTACACTACACCTCTCATCTTTAAAGAGCATTCTCCTTTCACACTACATCTCTTAGTTAAAGAGCTTGGTACAGGGCCAAAGTACTGTGTGTCCATCAGTCACTGTAGCTGTGTTGCTAGCAGTGTGCCCCGCCAAGGTGAGGCCGTGCCTAATGGGTCCGGTGGGGATTCAAACACCTGTCATTAGGGAACAGGGTTTCGACCGTGCGAGGCCGGTCGGTTAGGACGGTGATTCTCTCTTTCGTGCTCGCCGGCCCGGTCGCCGCCACGGGTGTGAGGTGACTCACTCTCGGACACACACCTCAGCACGACCTCCTGATTGCAGACGCCGAGGAAAATAGCAGTTTCTGCCCTGCTTAAAAATCCCCTTCTCTACATCTCTCATTTAAAGAGCATGGTCCTTTCAAGCTACACCTCTCCTCTTTAAAGAGCATAATCCTTTCACACTACATCTCTCATTTAAAGAGCATAGTCCTTTCAGACTACACCTCTCCTCTTTAAAGAGCATGGTCCTTTCACACTACACCTCTCCTCTTTAAAGAGCATGGTCCTTTCACAATACATCTCTCATTTAAAGAGCATGGTCCTTTCACACTACATCTCTCATTTAAAGAGCATGGTCCTTTCAGACTACACCTCTCCTCTTTAAAGAGCATGGTTCTTTCACACTACACTTCTCCTCTTTAAAGAGCATGGTCCTTGCACAATCCGTGCTGCACGCGCCCAACCCCTGTAGAGATTATGGCCCCTTCACCCATGTTAATGTGACTATATTTGCATATCTTACTACTTCAGTGTCTTCCCATAGTCCCTTTTCGATTGTAATTCAGTGACGCTGTGCAATTGTAATATAGGAGACCATCTTTAGCTGATATCCTGGTACTGATTTCCTGTTGCTCCTCCGTTGAGAAGAGGAATTACAAGATCCCGCTCCGTGGACGTCTTTGCATTGCATACTGAGAGGCAATTACCTGTGTGACAGGAGCGCTTTTTGCGCAGAGGGCGCTGAAATTAAATTGTCGGGGTGAAATTCACGGCTATGGACACTGCGCAAGTGATTTCCCCTGATGGCCTTGCATTAGGAGATAACGAGAGCGCACTCGTCTGGGAATGGGCAGGCAGGCATTTAAGATAGATAATTATTTTCGATACCAAACGCAGCTCAGCAACATGACTAGTCTTGGTCACATGGAAAATTATGAAACAACCACAGAAGATGCTCCTGGCCTTGTGCTGTTAAGAAATGCGCCTCTTTTAGTTGTACCCTCTCAAAACATGCACAGTATTACAATGCAGGGAATGAATAGAACGGCTTGGATTTTTCCATGGCGAAAACCTCAACCAGTGATAGATTACAACCTTCATCTATACCATGACCTTTTACAGCAAACCTTGTAAAAATAATGACATTGAGTTATAAAGAGAAAAAAAAAAACTTGGAAGAAGTACAAATTCTGCCACCCCTGTTCTCTCAGTGTCCCTCCAACGGTACAGGGCCAAAGTACTGTGTGTCCATCAGTCACTTTAGCTGTGTTGCTGCTAGCAATGTGCCCCACCAAGGTGAGGCCGTGCGTAATGGGTCCGGTGGGGATTCGAACACGCGTCATTAGGGAGCAGGGGTTCGACCGTGCACTACCAGCCGGTTAGGACGGTGATTCTCTCTTTCGTGCGCGCCCGCCCGGTTGCTACCACAGGTGCAAGGTGACTCACTCTCGGACAGACACTTCGGCACGACCTCCTGACTGCCGACGCCGAGGAAAATAGCAGTTTCCGTCCTGCTTAAAAACGCAGCCGCTTATATAAACTGAGAGATAACTAAGGTGCAGATCTCTCAATTACAGAGGCCAAGAGCCGCTCTTCCAATTCTAACCGACGTTTCCTCGGGCCAGCGGACTTAAAATAACTACCGTCCGGCGCTTTTAATGCCTCTCACACACAGTGTGCATGGGGTGGCAGGGGCTGTGGGGGTGCAACCCAGGCAGTTCGAGATGAGCTGTAAAAAAAACCAATAGCACTAACTCATGTCAATGTGGGGCAGGGTCAGAGGACGCGTTAGCTATCTCCCTAATATAATGGAATAATGAGATCCTCCTTCCCTGTCTTCCCGGGTCATCCCAGCCAAGGCAGCTGGGTAATTGCGGGAGCAGGACAGAGGCCCAATCCATTTTCTAGATTAGTGATATATTTATTCTGCTCGCCTGGCTTTATTATAGCAGAGGAGCGGTATCATTCAACACCCTCCTCCCACCTGTCTCCCGCTCACAGCGGAGTGGGAGGCCCATGTGGGGAATACAGCTGAAACAATAAATTATATGCAGTGACCCATTAACGCCAAACAATGGGGATGAGAAAACAGAGGGAATTTCTATGTTGTTCTTTCTGTCAGTAATACCATTGTAGAAGTCTATGCCTTTAGGACAGTCAAACACAGCAAAAAAGTAGACTCCTCTGTTATTACTGCTAATATGATAAACACCTGAAATACTACACTATGCCTTGGTTTTGCTTATGCCGGTATAATATAATACTACAGTACTTTAATACTGCTATACTATAGTAAGTTTGGATTTAGCTAATACTACAGTGACTTAGTTTAGTTTACATCCATGTAATATAACACTGCAGTATTTTAATACCATAGCATGTCTTGGTTTAGTTTATGTTGATCTTGGGATCTTATTTGCTTTTGTCACACAGAAGGCCTCTTTTTACCTGTGTGTCTGTTTGTGCTTCATTTGTTCGGTGAGCTGCTGTACAGCACAGTATACGCAGGGTTAACTCAGTGATGTGACTTTTCCCCCTTGTTGAAGGGGTATGCTGTGGTGCATGGTGCTTCAAGTACACTTCAGGAACACTTGTATTCCTGAGAAATTCAGGACTTCGCTGTTTACACTGCATGGCTGTGGAATTGGAAATATTTAAGGAAATGTCCTCATCTGAAGTAATAATAATCGCCACTCTAATACTCATGTTGCAAAATATTTGTGCTTCAAAGACTTAAAGTATGTGAGTATGAATTTTTGTCTTTGAGGTAAGGAAACAGTGTGTGTGGAGCAGAACATGAAGCAGATCAGAGAGGTAGAGAGCAACAGTAATGTTCCTAATCATGAATATGCCTCTGAGATGATCAGAGATGAAAAATTGGGGTTGCAAAAGTGCCTGAGAGACTATTGAAATTGAGATGTGTGCATCAGCATATTTTGTATCTAAAAAAAAAAAGATGAAACGAGGGGTGTTGATTATGTAGGACATCCTCACTGCTGGGCAACTCAGCAAATTAATGGAGGAAATGCCTGTACTCTGGCACCCACCTGATTAATACATGGGTTTGGTGATGAAATGGAGTTCTATGCTGTGCACCTCTCTGGGCTGTTTCAGCCATGACACCCAATGATGAACATGATAATTAGCCTGTGTGTATTATTCAGGCAATTGAAAACAGGGCCTACGGTGCATGTACAAACATGCAAATATCTGCACTCAGCACCAGGACCCAATTTAAACCAGCCATGCAAATCATTATGCAAAGATAGGGGTCTTTTGATAGGGGTCATTCTGCCAACACTTGGTGGCTAGCAGCTCTCAGTGATTGTGCTTTCTTTACCGCAAATTGTCACAAGATAAATTTGCATTCTTGCAATTACACTGATGTCAAGCAGGCAACACTTGCAAGTTCGTGCTGTAATATTTTTCTCAAGACACAAAAACAGAGACACATAAATCCATTCAAACTCATTTACCTAACAGTGTCCGTGTCTTTGAGTGGAATGCTAACCCTTGAACAGGTTCAGATCACCACAGATGACTACCTCCATCATTATTTTGTGTACCTCTCTAATTCCTCCAGGATGTATCATAGATAAATTATGCATAACATACTGTATTTTCTCCTTTGCTTGGGGCAGTGTCGCATGTGACGTCCTAAAATATACCAAACATTTGGATTTATTGTAAACCAAAAATGGGATTGAGTTGCCAGTTTACACCACTTGCAGTATATATCTCTTAATGTCTTGTATTTGTTATGTGACTGTGACAGTATTGGCAAATAGGAGGGATATTGTATGGACTATCTGTAAAAACATTTACAACTTACAAACTATTCTGAGACACGCATGCTGATGCCCTGGCTCTCGTATATCTGAAGAGGCCACATTCCAACAGTTGTCTGGGGAGCCAGAAAGAGGGTCCTCTCTTTCAGAGTGAAGGGAAGCCTGTTTTTACTACACCGGCCAATGTCTGTGGTGAATTCATGATTGTGTCAGACGGCAGGGGGCCACAGCGTCTCTGGACGTTTAAGCCCCCCATGCAGTATTTGCGTGAGCTATGCAAGGTAACAGGCGTGCATTGCAGTTGCATGTGCATCAAGCGCTCGGATACAGCACCATCTGCCAAACAGGCTGCAGCTATGGGTCCACTGTGCGCTTTGCATGGGTGAGGGAAAGCAAAGTGAAGAGAGGGAGGGAGAGGGGCAGGGAGAGGGGTGGAGAGAGAGAGAGAGAGAGAGAGGTGGTTTGTGCCCGCCTGTTTGTTTTTGTTGGGAGTAGGGAGAAAATTAATCAAGTTGTGCAGCCCGGGAGGGAACGTGGAGAGAAGTGGAGAGAGAGAGGGAGGGAGTGAGGGGAGAGAGGGAGGAGAGTGAGCAGGAGCGCAGAGCGGCAGGTACAGGACAGCGGAGCGGAGGAGAAACGAGGAGGAGAAGCCTCTGACTCCTGGCTGTGCGCTCCACCTCTGTCTCCACCTCTTCTGAAGAGGTGGTGACTACAGCATTGATTTTAACAACAGAGCCATCGGGGCACAGCAGAGAGCTGCAACAATTTGTCTTTTGAGAGACTGAGTGAGAGAGAGAGAGAGAGAGAGAGAGAGAGAGAGAGAGAGAGAGAGAGAGAGAGAGAGAGAGAGAGAGAGGGAGGGAGGGAGGCTGAGGAACTGCCTTTAGCCCCAGTCCCACAGTCCTATCCCTCCAGCTCAGAGAAAGAAAGAGGGAGAGCAGAGAACTGTGGCCGAGACAGAGGCGCGAGGTCAGTGTTGGGGCCTGTCGCTCTGGAGAAGAGAAGCGGACACGATGTTCAGCGTCAGGTGTGCGATGAAAGCGCAGAGGGAATGAAGAGATGTCACTCAGCGGGAGGGACAGCATTCCCCAGGAGGGGGCGCTGGTGAGCAGCGATCGCAGGAACACACGTGTGAAGAGGGCGGTTCGCATCTCCAGCCTGGTGGCTCAGGAGGTGAGTGTGACCGTGCAAAAGCATCCTAGTGCAACTAACGGGCACAGAGAGAAATATGTGCGTGCTCAGAAGCCATTAAAATTGTGTACAAATCACCAAAGTTTAAATTAAATGATATTAGTTTGGTACATGGTTCCTTTGCTTTTATTTATTATTTGCCTTTGGTAGCCAGCAGGAGTGAGCACAGAGAAATGTTTTCTGGAAGTACAATGGTGACTGTGGAGGTGATAATTGAAGATTTTGATGATGTTGATGTTGGTATGGAGCGTAATGATAATAATTATGATGACAGTGATGATTATTAAGATAAACACTAAAAGTAGATGCTATACCATCTGTGAACTTGCCCAGTACAGTAGAGAATGTATCAGAGTGTTATGTAGTGTAAGGTCTACCACAATCTGTGAAAAGCAGGTTATTTGGTTTGAACAGAATCGGTGGCAGTAAGTTGTATGTCCTGGCTAAATGTGCTATGTTTGTAATTGCTGGCACTTCTTAATGGTACTACAGTGTTTTGCTCCTAAGCATCCAGGCACTCAGTGAGGTATCGACCCAGAGTGACTGTCATGTCTGGAAAGTGCTGGACAGACAAGGAGCTGGAACTAACAGCCTGTTCATAGTCAGGGTGTGGCAATATTTTGGCAACATTTTTTCATTGTAGATTAATACTAGTAAATGAGAACTGCAAATAGCCCAGTATGAACACTCGTAATTCATGATTCTTTTCCTTAGTACAGCGTTTCTCAAACCTCTCCTGGAGGACCACTTGTCCTGCATGTTTTAGATCTCTTCCTGCTCCAACACAGCTGATTTAAATGATCAGTTTGTTATTAAGCAGCTTCAGGAGTTCATAACAAGTTGATCATTTGAATCAGCTGTGTCGGAGCAGGGAGAGATCCAAACATGCAGGACAAGTGGTTCTCCAGGAGATGTTTGGGAAACACTGCATTAGTGAATGAAAAACATACGTCGTAAAATATTGATTAATCATTAGTTAATACCAGTGACCAAAGAATTTAATTTATCGCATTTCTCTAAATGTTCTCTAAAAGCAGTTCTTTTGATTTACATCTGTATACAGCTAGTAATAACAAATGAACTGAAGACTACCTTGAATGTGGCCTCCAGAAATGTGTGGATCAATGTTGCCAAGCCTATTGAGGCGCGTTAAATTGGATTGTTGAGTAAAAGTCAGTAGAGGTGAAATCCAATTGGATCTCTGACTCGCTTCTGGTGTAATTAATGGTTTATTGTTAAGAGATTATCCCATGTTTAATCCACAAAGGAGATGAGTCACAGTGTCTGTGATGGGATTACCCCCACTGCTGTGTCCGAATATGCATACTGTGTGTGTATGTGTGTTTCTTTGTCAATGAGTACATATATGCTTGCCAATATAAAATAGACATGTTACAGCCCTTCATAAAGACAGTGTTCCATTATTGCTATGCTGGGTCACAGCTCCTCACAAAGACAATGTTCCGTTACCGCTATGCCATGTTACAACCTTTCATGAAGACGGGGTTCCATTAGGGCTACACTATGTTACAACCTTTCATAAAGACAATGTCACATTACCACTACACTGTGTTACAACCTTTCATAAAGACAGGTTTCCATTACCGCTACACCATGTTACAACCTTTCATAAAGACAGCGTTCCATTACCACTACACTGTGTTACAGCCTTTCATAAAGACAGGTTTCCATTACCGCTACACTGTGTTACAACCTTTCATAAAGACAGTGTTCCCTTACCGCTATGCCCCATTACTGCCCTCCACAAATGCCTTTATCCGTAACTTCACAGGGCTATAGCTCACCCCGTATGTTTCGCTCTGACCGAGGGAAGACCATGGTGGAATCCAGCGCTGTGCACAGATGCTATTGGGATCACGTCACTTTGCTCCGTCTGTCCGCGGTGTTTCTGTTATTACCAAGAGGCCATTAATCCCGTGCTCTGTAAACAGCAATAACGGCAGGTCTCTCCAGGCTCATCTCCTGGGAAACCTTTCATTTTAGGGGATAAGAGGTGCAGCAAGTCGCACAAACACACAAAGCACATCTTCCACTGCTGGCTTTTACTGAAAAAATGAGTACTTATTATCCAAAACTGAAGCAAAATACATTCCATAAAACATTTCATAATTCAGTATATATTTAAAAACAAGTAATTGTTTGCTTTAATGTGCAGTATTTTTAAATGGATTTTGAATTATTTTAAATTCTATTCGGGAATATTCACATAACACTGCACATATAGTTTGAAAGGAGACTTTTGCCATTCTTGGATTCACAATTTGCATATTGGTTTTGATTGATTGGTTTTACATAATGGTGCTAGGGAGCACTCCCTGGTCTCCCCACTGACCAACCTTTTACATTGATTTTAAATATTACACGTGTTTATTACAAGTGGCCAGGCAAAGCAGTAGTTCAGTCACACGAGTGCTATTTGTTGTTCCAGACTACCAAACTATGATGTCACAAAGCCCGATATGTGTATGGGTTTGCATCTTTGTACACAGGCATAACCTCAAATGAAAACCTGTTTTAACTTATTTATGATCTGGTCTTTTCCCTTTTGCTATTCCTCAGCTAGTGAAAATAACCTATTTTAGATACAGAGTAGATGAGACTGGTAAGGACTCAGCTCTTGCACAGTACTCAGACTGAGATTTATTCCTTTTTTCTGGTTTTTCAATTTCAAATTTCATTTCCTTAATGTTATGTAGAAAAATGTGTGGGCAACTAACATTTGTCTGCGACTGTACATGCAGCCCAGAGGATTGCCACTTAAATCAGTGATTTGTCCACCCATGTTATTAGGAAAATACACAGAATAATCACTTGCTTAGTGCATTACTACATTATAGTTTTGCTGTGTGTGGTAGGAGCAAACCCCCTTCTAAGTCTATTACTGGTGCAATACTGCATTCATGGTCTTCCCCATATGCATGAATCTCAAGAGTGTATCCCCTGCAAATACGTAATAAGAGGATATTCCACATACTTCTCCCTACAACAGAATACATATTTCCCAGTGTTCACATTGCATAACCATTTTCTGGCATATATCATGTTATTAATAGGTGGAATGCAGGAGCGAGCCAGCATGGCTACCCTTTGAGAGAAGCCTGTCCTTGAGCTCTTTGGCCAGTATCTGAGCATGATCCAGCACAGTATGCAAACTTCAGTTATTATAACACACAGCTGTGAGTAGTGCACTGCCCTTATTTACACCAGGCCAAGCCAATTATTTCACAAACAATGGGTCTGCCAGGGAGAGGGGAATAAATTATCTGCATAGAAAAAAAAATAGATGACCCTAAAATAGATCAAAGAAGGGCATGACATGTTTACAAAAAAGGCCCTGTTTCCCTTCTAAAAAGTTGTACGGGCAATTTATATGCTGAACTACCAAGTCCAGAGTGAAGGTAGAGGGGATGGCTGTTCCATCTGTCATTTTTGCAGAAAAAAAATAAACATGAAACCCAACCCTTAGTGGGTCCCGAGACATATATCAGAGCTTCTCTTCCACTTTAAAGGATATCTTGGTTTCCTCGGACGGGGTGCTATTTCACCTGCAGTTCTCCCACCAAAGGACAAAATGACACGAACCTGTTTGCAGTCCTCTGAAGAGTGACATCCTTTTCAATTACGTCCACCTCTCATGTCAGCCATTGATTATTGGCACTGAATCGAGTCAAAGAGATACATCTGACACACATCTGACCCTGCGCATTGATCCCTGAGTGCTTGTAATCAAGCGCTGCTTTATTTTCTAATACTTCATTAAAGGATGCCTCCCTGGCCATCTGCTAATGGAACCTACTGGTATCATAGCTCAAATGTCAATATCTGACCATTTCTCTGGATGAATGTGTGACAATGCATTCTTTACTATCGACAAATTTTCTCAGTCTCCGTTCTGGTATTTTATGTAACAAAAACTTGTTTTGCGAGAAGTATTGGCCAGCTTAGTCACAGAATGATATCAATATTTGATGTTGTATTACATGTCAACATTACGTGTTTGGACTAGGATGGTGAAGTGGTTGTGTGAATTGTGTGTTGAATGTTTTTTTTTTTTTGTTTGATATTGTGTGACAAGCTCCCTTTATCTAATATTGACTTGTCATTCACCTAATCGCATGTTGACATTTGGGATCTGATACCAGGTGACGTGGGATACCAGGAGAAATATGTGGCTCAGATTCCAATCCGGTCAGGGGCTCCAACAAAGTCTTTAAGACCTGAGTGAGTCACAAATTCTGAACAGTGTGTTCCTTCTTTCTCCTGGACCTACAGGATCCAGACAGACCCCATTCTCCAGGCTCACAGAGTCTAAGCTCAGCTCAATCCCCGGCACTTCATCCTTAGTCATGCGCTTCCTTCCAGAACCATATGCGAGGGTTCCCATTCTTTTACAGTTTAATAAGTGGGTGCAATATGCAGCGTAAGTGTACTGGAGAGAGAGGTGTGATATTACTTATAATTCATTAAAAAGCAGCAGCAGGCCTATATGAAACCAGGGGCATGCTGGGAAATGCAGTGGGGAAGGTCATGGGTCAGAATGCTGAGGCATCATGTAATTTATAGATCATGTATATGCTGAATAGAGGTCAAAGGTCACATGTGACGTCCCGAAGGAATAAAGAAATATTGATCTGTATGGCATTTCTCAATGTCTTTCATCTTGTCAAGTGGCCAAGGAAATGTAAGATAGCTCAGTGTTGGTGATTTATATAATAGACAGATAGGAACCACCTGAGGGGCATCTACGATAATATATGTGCTGTACTGTAACTCTGTTTTCTTTCTTTTGTTTTCTGGTGTCATACATTATGAACAAATTATGAATAAGTACTCCATTTCATTGTACATCCCCTATTTTAAAATGACCTTTGCAGTAGTATGTTGAATTTAATGCAAAATACAGTGTTGTTTTAAATGTGCTGGAGTTATAGGATTTTCCCATTGGATAGAGATGTTTCACGACTGTGAATCTGGAGGTGGCAGAAACTCCCACAGTAAAGAACTGAATGATACACAGAGGAAATATCCTTCCAACCAATGTCTCACTCCGTGATCATTGTGATGATGTTAATGGACTGAAATGAACTCATTCATTATGTGATAAGTGATACATTGGCTAATCTAAACCATTACTCAGACAAGCAGGAATCTGAAAAAATTAGCAATTGCTTTTAGGAAAAGCTAATATTGATTCCCAATTGCCTTAATATGAACCGTTATCTAAAATACATTTAAGGTGAGAGAGCTAAAGCACTGCTGATATACTGGTTCTGGAATTTATAGAACTGGTTCTGGTTTGTCTGGTTTATCTGGTTTGTCTGACTGCTTAAGATCATACAAACATTCACAACCAAGCACATGTACACATGTAAACAGTAAATATATCACAGACAGAGCAAGTTCCATTCCCCTACACTTTTTCCAGAGACTGGCCTTGAAGTCAGTCTTTTCTACTTTACTTTCCTTTCTAATTTCGTCCGCTGAATTGTCCACTCTATTCAATCTCTAATGTTGAAAGAGGCAGTAAAATGTCAAACTGAAAAGGCGTGAACCTCCCTTTCCCTGCTGTAACTGACCATCAAACCACACATGAAAGAGGTCTGCTTTCTGGCCACGCCCATCTACGATGCCACCTAATCATATGCACCACAGCTGTGTTTAGTCCATCTGACTGACTGGCTGTTAATATGCAGTGGTGTGCTAAGCTCACACAGCTAAGCACAGTGTGGGGTCCTCCCAAAGTCGGACACTGCCTCCCGCTGGCTAACACCACACAGCACTGCAAGCTCAGCATCTTAGTCCAGGAGCACAGTGAAAAGGTATCACTGAGAAGGCATCACAGTGGAAGGGTATGGCTGAAAAGGTATCACAGTGAAAAGGTTGATTACTGTCTAGTTTTCCACCATATTTGTAAAGTCCCTGACTGTTCTCAGTATTCCTTTCATATTCCTATGTCTGACGCTAAGGAGTTTGTAAGCCTTTAAAAACCAGCTCTCTCGCTTTGTAATTGCACCAACAGCTGTATTCCATTCACAGTAAATGGAAATGAAGGACTCTTTAGTGTATAGCTACAAAAAACTTTTTAACTGCTTTAAATTTAACTTCCTGTAAATTGCTTTGCACTTTGAAATTTCCGTTTTTTTATGTCACAGTTTACTCCCCTTTTAAAACTGACAGCAAATCCTGTACTTGCACATTATGGGTGATTTGCATATATTGTATAGCCTTGTCAAATTATAGACCTATACCTTTGCCAAGGTTTAATAAACTGAGCCTAAGCACCGGAAAACTAAAGTAACACTGAACTATTTCTGTAATATAGCATAGTGGTAAATGCTTGACAATGCAGGTAAGAAAGCTAATTCCTGTGATATGACGTGTAACATCGTGTAATATCCTTCCTGTTGGTTTTCTTTGGGAATTCTGCACACAGTTTGTACCTGGTTAGTCATTCCAACAGGTCAGCGTACACAGTTCAGTCTGTTTTTAAAGCCCTGTTTCTTTTTGATCCAAGAAAGGTCCCACTATTGCAGTGATAAGCTGTATTTACTTTTACCTGTAGAGGGAGCCATTCTGCATGTGATGAGGCTGACTGAAGCAAACAGCCCTGTAGAATTGCATTGGGAACTTTTCATAGTTATCCAGTATCCTTCTCTGCCCATTACCTTTGAACAAGCTTTTTGATCTTCTCTGAGATCAGATAAAGGAGGATTAGGATGTTTTTTGCTGTTATTTACATACAGTCCTTCCTCATAAGTCTTAGTCCTTCTCCTATTACTTTCTGAATGGTAAGGTGTGTCTCTGCACATTAGCACATCTCGCAAGTCCCATATGAATATCTGAGAAGCATTACATTGCCCTCCTTCACATCACATTTGGCAACACTGGGTTTGTTGGCCCTTTGAAAAAGGAATATTTGCCACAAACCCTAATCTGAGAGAAAACGGTTTGTCAGTTTCATTGTATGTCACTTGGGAGACAAGTTTTATGCTGCTAGCAGCCAGATGTTGCGCTAGCTTGAAGTGATAAAGCTGACATTGGTCCCTTTGAAATGAAATGCTCTACACCTTCTCTGACAGTGAGGGGATTTTTTCTCAACAGTGACATGGGGATTCATGGCCCCCTCTCCAATCATTCAAAGCAAACAGGCATAGCTTGCTTGTGGTGAGGTGTTCCCTTCTCATGAAAAGATGATGTGGTCGAAGGAATTAATCTTGTTTCCGTTTATGAAGAGGCTTCTATCGGCCAGCGACAGCCGCAATGCGCAGCGGGAGTTGGGAAGAGCAGGTGTCAGAGGTGCAGTCCATCAGGAACCCCCACCTCAGGGCTCTGATTAAAACTGTGTCTCTCCCCGCCGGGATGCTCAAGGTCTCAGTCCACGGTCACGGCGCTGTTCATCACCTGCGGTGTCAGGGGTCAGATTGACCACTGAGAATTACGCTCACTGACCCATCAGTCAGAGTGATAAGTTGCCGTGGAGACGCAACCCCCTTGTCCATTTAGATCTCCGGTCACCTGCCCACATGAATCAGAGCACTGGACTGCTCTGAAATCAGTCAAAAAAAACAAAGAAGGAGTCCAATTATTTGAGCAAAACTCTCCGTATGGCTCACTGCAATTCGCAAACCACAAATTCAAAAACAGGATTGACTTTTCAAAAATGTATTCTAAAAAATTTGCTTTTTAATGTATCATTTTGCCACATACAAATAAGAACACAATCTTGTGTTTTTCCACTTGCTGTAATATGCAGACTCTGAAAGGGATTCACACTTCATAGACTCTTAAAGAGACTGACATTTCACTAAGTTTCAGTAACTCTTAAATGGGTTGGCATTTCACATACCTACACATGCTCTTAAAGGTGACAGCTTTGCACACCCTTGGACACTATTTTTAGACATTAGACTGACGTTAATACAGTCTAACATGATGGTGACATTCTCTGCCTATGTACATGAGCTAGAGAAATGCTTCCATGATGTAAATGCATCCAGGATTAATGCACCTTTGTCTTCACCTTATAAAGTCTTGGCTAGTGGTGTTATGATATCCATATACTGTGCAGTCCATTCTTGTGAGACTATACATCAGCATCTTAAGTTTGTGTGAAATTCAAAGCAAGCTGAGGACAGGATCAGCCACAGTCAGACTGTGTTGATTGAGAGGATAGGGTGAGAAGTGGTACACTGAGAGAAATGTTAGCGCTGTCTGTCACGCTCTCCTCTCCAGTAGCCACCTGCACTGAAATAATGATACACTTAAAGTGGGAGTCATTTACAGCTGCAGGACTCAATACAATACGTGTCACACTGAGGAATTTGTTTAACGCTGGCATACCATAAGGATAAGAAAATATAAGGAATTAAATCAAAAAAGAACTACATACCCATACAAAATAAAATATATTGTAATATACCGAGAAATATGTTATTAACCCTATAATGTTGCAAATAAATTTAAAATATATTAATGCAAAGCCAAAATATACTGCAATATGCCAAAATAGCATTAATTTACTTATTTTAAATATATTTACTGAGCTAAAAATATATATTCTCTAAAATATATTCTTAATATGTTATTTTTTCTATGGGTTCATATTTCTGCATGAAGCACATGATTTCAGTTTTTCCATAGCTACGTCATGGCCTTTCCCTTTCTGTGAACCGCAAGATGAAGTGCAAGTGGAATAGCTGTTTGTTTGTTGCAAAAATGGAGTGTTGGTTGCACATCTCCATGCCGAGCTAGAACCCACCGTTTTAAATGTTAAAAACAAGTGGAGTGCTGTTTCATGCTACTTCCAGTACCTACCCTCAGATGATGTAGGTTACACTAACCTGGTTCAGAAACACAACGTGACAGTTGTAGTTATTCCGAATGAATTTCAGACATGAATTCCATGTTCTGGAAATGCATCAAGTTGCTTCCCACTCCACTAATTCACAATAACCTCGGACAAACTCTCTAGGTTTATTTGCGCTTGTAATAGCATTGAAATAAAAGTGGCCTGTCAGAGAATGTCAGCTTAAACAGGAGCATTGTGGGTAGCTAACGAGAGAGGATGTTGTTGAATAAGATGTTGCAGGTGTCTGTATGACAGGTGAGTCATGTTGTACTTAGCTCTCTACCTGCACTACCTCTCCACCCATAGATCTTTACATTTGCAAACAGAGGTAACTGTCTCTGGTATCCAGGCAACCGAGTCCTGAGTGTCGTTATAAAAGCAGAGAACCTGTGACATTCTTCCAATCCGGCCTGAAGGCAGGTCACGCCCCAACTAGAAGTGGTGAGGCGTTGGAAGGACAGCGGAGAGCGATAGGAAATGACAGCGCATCTGAGCCACTAAAGCGTCCACACGTAACCATTTATATTTGCAGCAGTGAGCCAAAAGGCAACCAGCTCAATAGTGACTGAGAGGTCAGGTGGGTAGTCACATGGTGTCTGAAAGGAATGATGGAAGGGAGGCAAAGGGAGGGGGAGCTGGCTTTTATTGTAGAGATGTACCATAATGCTGTTTGATAACAGGTTTGGATGGAATAATAAACCCCTGAACCTGACCATCAACAGCAAACATACTGAACATACTGTATCACTGTAAACTAAGTACAAGAGATGCTAGACCATGAACAGAGGCACAAAGATGTAGAGGCACACGAGGGCAATCCATTGGTCCATCTTTACAAGCTGATTTAGACATGGAGACAAGGGAAGCAGGACAGGTTGCTCTCTGTCATTGCGGGATTTTTCATATCATCCATCCAAGAGCTAATACATTCTCAACATTCAAATGCAGCTTAGGAAGATGGTGTAACACTTGCTTAACCATTGGCTGAGAGGTAAGTCAGAGGTGGAAAGACAAGAAAAAGGTAGACAGGGGAGAACAGTGGATGTATGTGTGCTTGTGTTCTAATAACACCCTTGTGAGCCCATTGGCCAGGCTGGAGGCAAGTGGTGGCCACAGCTTTAACCTGTCAAGACCAGCTGATTCCAGGAGCTCTCTGCAGCTCCACTGTCTTCTGAGGGTATGCATGAAGATATGCATGCCTTAATCACAACCACTGTCCCTGTGCACCCCTACTCCCACCGACACACACACACACGCACAAGCACAAGCACAAGCACAAGCACACACACACACACACACACACACACACACACACACACACACACAGGAGGGTGTTCCATACTCTTTTTCCACACCTTCTGTCTGCACACTAAAGTGGAGCTTTTTCCATTGCCAGTCCCTTATACAGAGCGATACACTGTACATCTGCCTCTGGGAAACACAGATGCAATCCCTCTCAAATAGCTTGAGCACTGTATGTGTGTGTGCGCGTGTGTGTGTGTGTGTGTGTGTGTGTGTGTGTGTGTGTGTGCGTGTGTGTGTGCGTGCATATGTGCATGCATGTGTGCATGTATGTGAGAAGCCTAATGTAGAGAAAGTCACACCTTTCAGTTGTGGTCATAAGCAGTATTTCAAGCTGAGGGATAATTTCTACTTCTGGGTCATGCTTCTGGACCGGTAACCTTTCAGTCAAGACTGCCTCTCTTTCTCTCTTTATCTATCTTTCTCAGAGTTTCCTCATCAAAGCATATTTACTAGAAATCTCTTTCTGTCTCTCTCTTTTTCTCTCTGTCTGATTGCCCTCATAAGAGCATGTCTGGATTGTCAGGAGCTTTTTTTTTCTGTCTCAGTCAACAATTCCTCAACATTCTCTCTCTCTGCCTCTCTGTTCATCTCTGTCTCTGATTGCCCTCATCAGAGCATGTCTGGGTTTTTTTTCTGTCTTGCTGAACTCTCTCTCTCTCTCTCTCTCTCTCTCTCTCGCTCTCTCTCCCTCTCCCCTCTGTGAGCAGTGCTCATGTTTATAACAGTGAGACTGCTTGAAACCTCTCCTCATCATTCCTACAACCAAAAGAATTCAGGGTCCTGTTAGCACCCATCTGTAGCATTGTGTGTCTTATCCTCACAGGTTTCGCTGTTCGTGTTTCATGCAGAAGGACGTTTAGTGGAACGTTAACGTGAAAGTGAGCAGCCTTCGAGCGCGAAGTTAGTTTCTGGAAGCTTCAAGCCTTCAGTGGAGATACAGCTGAGAGGACAGGCAACTGCAAAGAGCGATGAGGGAATATTAGAGGGACAGAGGGAGACTCACTCACGGGAAAGCCCAGAAGGAAGAACTTCACAGAGGGGTGGAGAGGCGCGAGGTGGGGGTTGGGGAGGGGAAAGGGGGGCGTGTTTTACGAGGGACGGGTCGACGCCCGTCCCCCGGGGAGTTGCGGGGGATGCGCTTTTGGCAAGCCGCCGGGACAGGAGCTCCCACGTGCCCGTGGCGTGTCACCGGCCTGGTGGGGGCAGGGGGCGGTGACCCCAGGGTCAGCGGCGGACGATGATTCTGCCGCTGGTCCTGAAGCTGCTGACCGAGCTCCTGCTTTCCGCTCCCCTTCCTCCTGCCGCCAGCATGACGCACGAGCCGGGACTCAACGGCCACCGGCTCTGGGACAGGAAGCACCACCGGCTCCCCGTCGAGGGGAGAGAGGTGAGGGGGCTGGGGACGGAGACCGGGACAGAGGGCAGGGACTGAGAAACCTATAGGAGAACCTTCAAGTCTTACAACCTTATGTACCTGCAAGCTTTATAGATCATTAGTCCTGGCTGAATAGTACTGTTTATAAAGAATCTGTAACTAGAAATGCTGAAATAACATTACAACTGTAACCTACAGTATAGGAGAAAACATCTACCTACAAGCTTTATACATCACTAGGCCTGGCTAAATAGCACTATTTGTAAAGAATCTGTGAATAGAAATGGGGAAAAAACATTGCATCGGTATTCGGTAACTTGCAGTATAAGAAAACACTTGAACCTATAAGCTTTATAGATCACTATAGTTCTGGCTGAATAGTACTATTTATAAAGGATCTGCAAATATTAATGCTGAAATAACATTGCATGTGTAAACTATAGTAAGGAGAGAGACCTGTAAAGGTACTCCGAGGACTAAGCTGTTTCTGGGCTTAGATTCTAGCGGGGGGAATTGTGTGTGCATTTGCTTGCTGGGACTCTGGAGGACAGGCTGTGACTGAGCGGCACCGCAGTGCCTGATCCCTGGTGTTGCACATCGCTCAGGCGGAAAGGGACACAGCTGTGACACAGACCCCTGCTCGAGCCTGAGACACCCAGCGGGGATCTCCCCTGCTGGGGCTCTCGCAGTCGGAGGGCCGTCTCCGCGGAGACGTTGCTAGGCGCCTGCCCTCCTTTAGGGCCTCCTATGTGCTTGGCCGATGTTGTGTAGGCTGCCCTCACCTACTGTGGGGTACTTACTAAAGAGATCCAGGTTAAGGGCTCAGTCTGTGTGAGGGGGGTAACAGCTTTGTCTCGACTGGGTGTGAAGCCTGCAACCCCGCAGCTGCTTGTTGCTAACCGCCACACCGCGGTGACAACCCCAACATACCTTGTTCACCGTGAAGGTGGGCACAGCCGGGGCCTGCAGTTATGTGCTGTGTTGTCCCTTTGTGATCTGGCATGGAGGGGTGGTCTGTGGTGTGAGATGTCGAGAGAAGGATAGACAGACTGACTGACTGACTGAGATGGACAGACAGACAGAGACAGATACACACCTTGAGAACTAATGCACTCAATCACTGGAGTGGGAGGACTAGGCTATTTGTGAGTGATTTGTGTGTCATAATAGTAAAAAAAGAAAAGGAAACAACTATAGGAGTACTGCTAATGAGTATTCCTATAGTTGTTTCATTTTCTTTTTTGCTATTATTTTCCTGTAATGGTTTGTTTTAATTTCCTTCAGCGGATGTAGATATAGGTGTGAAATGTTGTCATTTCTGCCAGTTGTAATATCACATTAGGAGGTACTTGAATGGTGCCTGAAGCATATGTTTATTTGGCTGAACATGGCTGTTTTTATATTTTATGGAACTCTGCAGTACCAGGAAATAGGGTAAAAAAGGAGAGTTATAATTGTGTTCTCTTGCTGCAACACAAATACAGAGCTTTCTTTTTCAGTGTGTTCTCTCTTGATTTATCACAAGAACATGGGCCCTCAGTCCTTTGCACAGAGGAGGTTCATGCAATTGTAATGAAATGGAAAATCATCTTCACATTGAGTCAAATAGGCAAACTTCCACTTCAAAGGGAATCAAACTAGTTTTAAGACAAGATGTCAGTGGAGGATTCCTTCAAACCAAATGTCAACAGGGACTTAGACATTCTCTAGTCTATTTAAGCAGTTGGATTTGGGTGGAACAGTTGACGTATAATGTCTTGATAAATAATGAATCAGGATTTTCTAATGGGACTCCATGCTTCAGATCTGAAACGACCAGTTCTATTTACTGTAGGTATGAATTTTACAACAAGAGGCACTGTGCTGGACATGATAGGAATAGAAAATAAGAAGGAGATGGGGTGGAAGAGAGAGGCTGTGAACAGCTGACATGAAAAGGAAGTGCTGAGTATGTTTTTATACTTGAGCATAGGACGGGTTTGTTTATTGCATAAGGATTGTCTAAAAATTCTCCCCATTTCTTCATTTGGAAATTAGTTCTTACTTACCTTTAGAGTTTAAGAGGTTTTCAGAAACCCATCTGTCTTGCCAGTAATGCAGGAAGTGCTAAGGGAATACAAAGTGATAAGTGCTACAAAACTTTGCCATTCATCTAGCATTTTCTCACCCTCTTTTCGTCATACTGTCTGTCACCATCGTGAAGTCTGTGACCTGGGCTCATACTGGTGAGCCTTAGATAAATATAGTATTCAAACCAGCTCATCCATTATCTAACATGGACACGGGTTCATAGACATCCTTACACACAGCATTGATTCTAAATGTCAGTAAATCATTGAGAGGTTCTTTATGGGAGACAAAAAACAACATTCTAAACCATGCTACTGAATTGATTGTAACAGTGTTTGTACTTTTACAGAACTCTGGGAGATATAAATCTTACCATTGATTGCCAATTACTAGTTTGTCCCCTGACAGGACCTTTGACAGAAATAAAAGTATCAAATATAAACAGGTTGGACAGTGTGTGTGGTAAGCTGTGTGGTTTGTGTTACATTTATCCCAGATTTGCAAAAAGTCATGATGGACATTGTCTGATTCATCTTTTCATAGCTAAGTTTATCTTTGTAATGTTAAAGGTATGATTGTGAATTGTCAGAAAGCTATTAAGATAAGATAAGATAAGATAGCACTTTATTGATCCCCAGGTGGGGAAATTTGGGAAACAGGATTATGCTTTTTATTGAATTAATTATAACTGTACATTTCATTTCTTGAAACAGACACATGTTCCAAATAAATAAATGACATCATATCATCTGCTTGCTGCTGTTCCGTTCCGGATGCAGTGTCTAATTGTAATTGTCTTTAAAGAGGAAGACAAGTATTAAATTACCATAAATTAATGAAGTTCATGAACTGAAGTGCATCGGATGAGGTTTCTATATGTAGTGAAGTACTTTGATCTTAGGTGATCAGAATTGCCCAGAATCCATCCCTTGGTGTAACCATTTCACTTTGTGGTCAGGGTATGTAACCAGAGGGTTGGAGGTTTTAGTCCCATAATCATCTTTACTGTACCAAAGAGGAGCCACTCTCTCTCTCTCTCTCTCTCTCTCTCTGTCTGTCACACCCTTGTTCCCTGGCTTCACAAATGCACGCACACACACACACACACACACACACACACACACACACACGCGCGCGCACACACGTATATACCGGAAAAACTAAATCCACTGTTTCTCTCAAACATGCACCGCAGCCTGCACTGTATCCCACTGATGCCCTCCTGGCTGAGTCAGAGCAGCAGTTAGCAGGAGGATCTGGTGAGGAAACTTACCCAGACATGATGGAAATGATAATGCTGCTATAGCAAGTGAAGGCCACATTCGTTTTCCTAGAGGAGATTAGCTGTGAGCAGGAGGGTCATTTAAAGCATGTGCACAGATGATTATTTTCATTTGATAATGGCAAATATTCCCCTAGTTTCTCTAATGAGAGAGCTACATCATATTAAGTTCATCTATGTCATAGAGCACAGGCCTGTACATTACAGATGACCATGTGCAGAACCAGTCTTCTACCAATAACTTCCTGAGGTCACTTCATACAGAAGGGGTTAAATGGGGTCATGTGACTCATTGTGCTCTTTCTCTTGCCTGTAAAAGATAATGGAAGATTTAACAAAAACTCAAAAATAGTTCAGGGTCAGGTTCACGTATAAAAAGCCACAGTTGTCTTCAGATTCTGAAGATAATGACAAAGGTGTGAGCCTGCACCTCATATTGCCCGAGCGTTAGGCACAAAATCAAGATTTGAATGCAGTCAGTGTTGCATGTGATGTTGTTTCCTTACGCAACACTGCGGCTTTGAGGGTAAGCATACCGAGCTGCTCCCACTGTAGATCAGTAATTCTACCAAAAACCCCTATTGACTGATTGACAGGTGATCTGATTAATGCATCCGTGTAATATAAAGAGCATAAGAGTCCAAAAGCATGCAGGGTAGCTCTCATTGAAAGAATCTACATACAGGCCCTAAGACTTACAATGGAGGACTTTTCCTGTCTAATATGTGAAAGCCAGAACCTTTAAGGATAATTGAAGTTTTAAACAAAGATTCAGGAAGATTATTTTCTGACAGTCTCTACTCAATTAACAAACTGGTCTGATACACAAATATAAATAAAAAATATATATAAACAGCAATCCAAAACAGGAAGGTAATCACCATACCTCTTGAATTCTGGGTAGATGTGAACACACCCCAAAACACCCTTTGTAAATGGAGGAACAAAGTTTGTTCAAGTTATCATACCTTTTTGACCTGTTTTGAAGCTCAAAGAGTAACAGTCAATTTTGCTTATTATAAATAGTACAGTATCATTATGTACCCTACTCTGTGATATCAGGGGCCTTATTTAGAGGGTGCAAAATCACAGCACAAGCATCTAGTGCAAGTAGCAAAGCGCAGATATGAAATATGACAGCCGCTCAGAAGCTGCTATTTTCCACCTCCCTTTTCTGAGTGCTGATGTATGTGACAAGGGTGTGACCATTGGGTTTGGGAGGCAGAATCAGACTGGAATAAATGCAGTGCACAGTAGTATTTAAATGGTCCTAAAAATCTGGCTGTGGCTGGTTGTTGCACATTTTAAAGTCATGTTTAATTAAACTTGATATTAGACTAGATTAAAATAATTATTTGTGGGGGAGATAGAGGACTACAGCTTATTGAATTTTCATCCATACTGAACATAATTGGACAGGTATTTTTTAAAAGCTGTATGCAACTTAACACTCAAAATAGGATGTGCCTGTATTGTAGTTTGGTACTGAGAGATGTTTAAAGGACATTATGCACGCTGTATGACTGTATTTCCGAGCTGGTGATGTTGAGGAGAGAAATCTAATGTAGGATTATTTGATGGGGAACAGGAGAAACCCTCATACCAGCCAAATCTTAATAAAATAAAATGTCCTGCCCCCTCTTTACCCTCACATTAGGCAATTAGACAAAATGCATCTTCAATTCTGGACTCTTAAACTAATTTATTTTATGATCGCATGAACCTTTCTGGAGGTAATCCATACTTTGAACTTCACACTGTCTTGTTGGCATTGATTTTTCCCCTTTCAAATACGTTTTCTTTTTTTGCTAGACAATTTAATGGAATTGACAATCAGGCATTTGCTATGCTATTGTATTCCATTTGCTATGTGTGATTCATGTCTATGAGTTCACCCCTATGGGCGGAGCAGACAGTCAGCCCGTAGACTGATGTTATAGATTCATCCTGGTGAAGACATACTCCATCATCTGCCTAACGCAATGCAATTCTCTACCATTACAAACTTATATTTGTAATAATGATGGTCACAAGCATAGTCCTTATACTGTTTGAAAATCTCCACCTTTTTTAAAACATGCACCCAGTTTATTCACAGAACTCCTGCTAAAAGCTCAGCTTAAGTTGCACACTACTTCTGTATATTATATACAGTATACCCAGTAAATCCTCATTAAAGGAAC